>JAVRXN010000004.1:16820821-17420821 GCA_033556935.1 Timema podura | reverse complement strand
TTTTCAAGCCATGTTACCATGCAAATAAAAATGTAATATGTATGTTGTTTACCAATTACCTGATAATCCCATTCAACCCTATAAAATTCATCGTTTTAGTAGTTCACATTAGATAAGCATACAGTTAATGTCAGATTATTAACCCGCCTCAGTGGTGTAGTTAGCTAACGCGCTAGTTGTGTTGAGCTCGACTGCCGAGGACGGAGAGATCAAGGTTTGAATCTCAGTCAGGTGAACTGGAGGTGGTTTTTCCTAAATGGTTTTCCACGTTCCCTCCACGCAAATGCGGGTTCACTTCCGCTATATTCAACCTTCCTAATTCCTAACCCATTAGCGTAATTAGTACTTAAGCGTATAACCCGAACGAGTAGTAAGACGCGATGCTAAATAAATAATTTCAGATTACTTATCACACACAAAATGCTTTGAACAGAGAAAAAAAACAGCATAAACTACATCAACTGTTAACCTTTTAATTAAAAAGAACTAATTTCTAAGCTATAATACAGTATTTATTGTGAATTTTTGATTTACCTGAAGATACAATTTGGTATAAAACTGTTGCACAAATATTAACGTGGGGATCTGGCAGTACCCCAGTGTCTTCAAAGTACTATAAACAGACAATGAACATATCAAACACCTTGGTTATATGAAACACAAATAGGAGACAGCCTTGAAGGAAGGTACCGAGAGCAATATAGCCAACCTACCGGAAAAAATATTCACAGTAGATATTAGGTGGGGATCTGATAGACCCCACATTACCATTCTAGGGTTAAATTGTCAGCCCTGTTAGCTCGACACATAGTACCATATATATACTGCAATTTGGCCTGATTGCCAAGAGGAATGCTGACAACCTGTTTTGGGTTGTCAGCACTTGTGTCTTATTGTTTACGCACTCATCAAAACACATTGCTATACTAGTTCTGTCACTCGCACTTCACAACGTTACAATAAACAAACACCTCAATTTATGTCATGGCGATTACATAATACCATTTTGGTTCAAAATTGATATGTAAAGAGTGTTCCATATCTAAATCAAAAAAATGTTTGTTATTATAGATAGTCTACTATGTTTTGTTTAATTCTGTCACAAACTATAATAAATTACTTAATTAGATATACATACAATTGTATCTTAACATTTATTTTAACTATCATCATCATCATCATCAATAACAGTTTCCAGCCACTAGCGGGGTCTATTTGGAACATAAGTCTCTCCAACATATCTTCTTTACCCACCACCTCTCTTCCTTCACCATGACCCAGTCCTCCCCTCTCTCTTTTGCATTGACCCAGTCTATTCTTCTCCACTCCACACTCCTTTGCACTACTTTCAACCACCTGTCCCTTGCTCTTCCTTTTATTCTCCTGCCCCTTACATCAATATCCAGTATCTTCTCTGGTATCTTCTCCTCCATTCTCCTCGCATTGCCGTAGGTACCACCTTCTATTCTGTTGTGTCCTGTCCTTCATTGGCTCCTCCCTAACTATTCCTCTCATTTCTCATCCTATCCATTCTTGTCACTCCTATAGTACTTCTCAGAAATTTCATTTCCCTGGCTTGCATGTGAAAATATTAGTACATAGTATGTTCTGTAAAATCACTCCTTTACACTTCCTCGGAAAATCCCTGCTCCAAATTGTACTTCTCACACTTCTGAAAAAATCTTCGCCTTGCCTCCCTCTCTCACTGATTTCTCTTCTGTTTCTTCCACTTTCCTCTATCCCACTCTCAAGGTATTAGCTTTCCACTCTATTTAACTGCTCTCCTCCTACTGTCACACCAGTCGTGCAGCTGTCTCTCTTCCTTGTTGTAATCACCATCTCACTCGTCCTTACATTAAACCTCATTCCATACCACTCCACCACTTCATCACACACTTCCAAATGTTCCTGAACTTCTTTCTCCTCATTGGCCCATACAATCAGGTCGTTTATAAACACTATTGCTTCCATTCTTACCTCCTCAATTCTTTCTACCTCTTCCTTAATTATTTCTTCCATCACAACAATGAACATTACTTGTGAGAGCACACTAACTGTGATGAACTGTTATTATTTTCAGAAAGAAGATCATGGAGCATGGTGTTTGTATAAGAGTTATCGGTAATCTTGCCCTTCTTCCACAAGACATCCAGAAGTCCATAGCAGAAGCAATCATCATGACCCAAGACAACAACAAAGCTTTTCTTAATGTTGCATTTGCTTACACAGGTTAGAGACTTTTTTTATTACATTATAATAACATCAATAGGCCTTACTATATAGAACAGCGTTTCCCAAAAGGTGTTCCGCGGAACCCTGGGGTTCCGTGGAAGGGTCAAAGGGGTTCCGAGTTCAGATGTTCGCGTTCAATTGTCAGACATTAAGCCTAATTTTAGTGCTATTATAAGTAAATATGTGAAAAAATTTCATTCTTCACATTAAATAGTTACTTTTTTTGTACGATAAATGTTTTATAATACTTATAATAATCATTTTTTATTTATAATTATTCTTTCTTTTCATGTCAAACATGAAAATATTCAAACTACACTACAAGGTACAATCACTTTTGTTATTATCAAAATGGGGTTCCGCCAAAAAAAGTATGATCAATTAGGGTTCCGTGGCCAAAAAAAATTGGGAACCTCTGATATAGAATATACTTTCTGTTATCTGTTCCTCCCATCTCTTTCTTGGTTTTGCTTGTGGTATTTCTCATATATACTTCATCTCCATCATTCTCTTTGGCATCCTCTACTTTACTATCTCATGTATTCCCTCTACCCCCACTCTTTCCCAGATAACATATTTCCTAATCTTGTTTCTCCTCAGGACAGCTAACATGCTCCTTCACTCCCATGGCCCCCACTTTCCTAGTCTCTCCTACATTCAATGTCCATGTTTCTGCTGCATATGTGACTATTCTTCTTATTGAATGTAAAATATATCTACATAATTATACAAATTGAAACTAGTAAACATGTCGCACTACTTGTTCTATACCAGATAGTTCAGTTGTATTTTATTTCCAACATAGCTCGTGATGAAATGACTCATGCTATAAGGACCATTGCGACGGGAGTTGAGCAGAACAGTCTCTCATTGAGCGATGTTAATGAGCGATTAATAAGTGATTGCCTCTACACCAACAAGAGTCAGGATCCTGACTTACTTATCAGGACCTCAGGGGAAGTGAGATTCAGCGATTTCTTACTTTGGCAGGTTAGTAACCACTGAACTGTTTTTGGTTAAGACAATAAATAAATAAATAAATATACACACACACACACACCTCAACTTGAGAAACTATAAAAACCGGAACACTAACAACTACCGACCCATAATTCCTTAATCTATTTTACAGCATGAAACTATTACATTGGAAGAACCTATTGCATTGTCTATACACACTTCAATAAGTTGCATGCCAAGCCATGCCAGTTAATTGAATTTCAATAAAATGAATATCACATTGCAGTTTAATATACTAATATAATTCATTGATAATTACAATCAATTAATATTTCTCTATAAGGAAAACCTCTTTTCACTTGATGAGGTAATTGCATTATATTTGAAAGAAGGTATAGGAAAGGTGGATAGAAACATATAAAAGGAACGAACACAATATGGCTTTTACAATGAAAAGAAGTTAGTATTGATTTATATTGAAACGAAAAATATACTGCCACAGTAAAATTATATCCAATATTTAACTATGTAAGTAGGCATTATATCTAGGTTTTAAATGACACTCATTTTCATAAAAGTATTTTGTTAGGAATGATACGATTGGTATGCATTTTTTTATTGAGCTATTGATACCATGTCAAACCTACAATCAAAATAAGATCCATATGTAGAACGTTTGTGTCTCCATATTAGGCGTATCTTAAGTATTTTAGATATTTTATAAATATTAAGTTTTACTACATTTCAAGTTTTTTATTTGATTTACAATAAATAATAGCATACATTTTTTATTCATAGTATTAATTTTATCTTGTACCTTTTATCATAGGTGCTTTACTTTGTTGTTTCACATCTCTTTCTTTCTTTCTTTCTTTCTTTGTAAAAAATAAGACGCTTGAAACATCGAAACATGTGAAGGTTACCTATCATTCGTGGGTAAAATACAAGACTGAAATTAATTGAATTGCAATGAGAGAAATAAGCATGCTAAAACATTCCCCAATCACTTCTTGTGAAGTAAAAAGGAGTTTCATCCTACAAACTGTAGCTACAGAAGAGGAAAAATATGACTCCAGAAAATTTGAAAAACTCTTTATCTTACATTGCTATGAGAATGTGAAGAATTATTATTTAATCCTTATGAAAAATTTTGTTTCAATGTAGAATGTTTTGTAACAACACACTTTTCATTACATTGGCAGAAACAACCAGATATTCTACTCTTTGGTGTAAAGCCTTTTATATTACGTGCATATTTTAATTAATTCAAGTGTTATTTCAGACCATGCCAGGACAGTGTTTTGTTTTTTTAAACAAATATTGGAAGTATTACTTGCGTGGTGAAATTTTGTATACATTTGTATATTTCAGACTTCACATAGGTCTATATGAGGACTTTAATTTGCATGTAAATTCTGACTACTGATCAAGCTCAGTTTTTTTTTACATAAGCTTAACATTTCTAAGGATTTAGCCGCCGACAAACGGACACCATTTGATTTTTCATTTCATTTAATGCATATTTTGAAGAAAATATGTTTAGTTATAAAACTTATGTGGCAAGGAAACATTGAAGCTAACTTCATGAAACATAATTTATAAAAAGAAATATATACTTATGAAATGTGTGTCTTTTTATTATTATTATTTTACCCACCTCGGTGGCGTAGTTTGCTAACGCGCTAGTCATGTTGAGCTCGACCGCCGAGGACGGGGAGATCGAAGTTCGAATCTCGGTCGGGTGAACTGGAGTGGGTTTTCCTAAATGGTTTTCCACTCTCCCTCCACGCAAATGCGGGTTCACTTCCTCTAAAATTCAACCCTCCCAATTCCTAATCTATTAGTGTAATTAGTACTTAAGCGTATAACTCGAACGGGTAGTAAGATGTGGTGCTAAATATTAATTTTTTTTTTTTCTGGTCCACTTGTGGTACAGAGTTTGAAACTTCAAATAGGTACATACAGTATTTACACTATGAAAGACAATGTAAAACTGATGGTAGACATCTTATACCTACGAACAGAAACAGCAAATGCCCTTTCCAAAGATAATCCCCACAATAGAGGCCACAAAAAGGGAGGTGGCATCTGTAAATATTTTTATTGAAGTCATTATCTTGTTATAGGAATCATCATCTCTGCTCTGAATTAAATTCTTGGAAACTCCAGTGTAATACAAAATACAATTTATATACTATGTTACAGAAGCTTAGTAGCATCTAGGTTCATTCATATTAGAATAGAGATCCTTTTGGAAAAGATAGGAAGAACGAAGAAGTAGTGTTCTAATGTGCAGGCAGAACACTTGGAATATTTTTTCTTATCAACTGGAACGGCGTTTCGGCCCAATTCGAGATCTGTGTGTATATTTATAGATATATATTTTCCTATGTACTAGTTACGCTAATGTGTTATATATGAGGAAGGTTGAATTTGAAGATGTGTACCCACATTTTCTTGGAAGAAGAGTGGAAAGCTATTTAGGGAAAACCATCCTCAGTACAACTGATCAGGATCCAAAGCCCAATCTTCCCATCATCGGCAGTCCAGTCTTTTGCGTGAGTGAAGCCATTAGGCCACCAAAGTGGGTTTATAAACTATTTTAATCATATTAATACTCTGCCAGGGATATGAACAATTCATAATAAAATCGTAAGAGCATGATGAACTGGATTTGCAGGCATGTAGACTATTAGATTTGTCGGTGGCAAAGAGATCAGAATTCAAATCCCAGCCTGATGGTTAGGCTTTTCCTAAGTGGTTTCTCTCTCTCTCCTTACAGATGTGGTTATGCTAGCTTTTAATTCTACCATCCTCATCCGTAACCCATTAACATAATTAAAATTCATATAAATTTAACAAGTGGTAAGATGCGATGGGAATAAATAGATGAGGAATTTGAGACAAAACTGTTGAGAGTTGATTTCCATGTCTACATACCAAGGGGCCTAATATGCACTCCACATGCTTGGACATATATATGCTAATCAGGCCTGGACCTAGAGTGGAAAATGTGTAGAGAAAACATTCTCAATCGAATTGAAACATTGGATTAGTAGGACCCACATCAGTGGTCAAATAGTAATAAGCATCACTCTTGCAATAGACAACTGTCAATGACGGAAAGATTTGGGTTCGAATCCTGGTCAGGAGTATTGAGGAAGATTTTTCTTTGGCGTCTTTCCATTTTCCCTCCTCACACATATGGATAGATACACTTCTACCTGATTCACTTTCCTTTATCCCTAACACATTAACACAATTAGTATATAATTTGTATACAACCTGAACAGGCAGAAAGACTCACTGACATAAAAAATTATGTGTGTTAGGATTGTTTTATTTATGTGTTCTTATATAATTCCAGATATCTTGTAGTTGTGTGTATTTCACCAAAGTGCTGTGGCCAGAATTCAGTTTCTGGGACATGTTGTCTGCAGTTTTCTACTATCAGCGGTGCTATCCGGACATATCTAGTCTAAAACATTGCCAGCAACCTACTGAATTAAGCTCGGAGAGGACAGACAGGTTCTTGGCCCGGTTGAACACAGAAAGGATGGACGCGCTCGAACAGACCAGTAGAGCTGCCGCAGTTTTATAACAGTTCGGAACATTCCAATAGCTCAAATATTGTACAAAGATTGTTTTGTTACCTTGATGCATAAGCAGAAATATCAAATGAAACTACTGATTTGTTTAACGCCGTACTCATTAAATCTTATTTTAATAAATATTTAAAGGAGGATAAAAGGGCACTTACCAGTAAAAAGTAAGTCCAAACGTTAGTTTTAAAATAACAAAACACATCACAGTAAGTTTCATGACTCAGCAGAAAAAAACATAATACTGTCCGGACTATGTCTAGAGGTTAATACTTGTTCTATAGTTGCTTGCTCAAACTTTACTTCAAGCTTCGAAACCTTGATTTTCATACGAAAAAGCATTTGGAACACCTTTAAGAAGAAAAAAATCTTATTTTGTTGCAGTCAACATTGATAACATTTTACTATAATATCTACCAAAAGTGACAGCTACAGATCACATGACCTTATGTATGAATACGTAAAAGTAGATAATAGTATAATATATTCGGCTTCCTGCTCTAGCTCTAGTCCTGGTCAGGTGTACTGAGGGTAATTTTTCCTAAATGGTTACCTCCATGCAAATGTATGTACACTTCCTCTCAATTCAACCTACTTCTTCTCTAACACATTAGTATATATTCATACAACCCAAAATGGTAGAAAACAGGGTGCTAAAAATAATATTTTAATATTTTTTAAATCTTTTTTGCTGTAGAAGGGACCTAGTTTGCCCTGAAAAGTACTGTGGTGTGATGTCAACTTTTGGACTTTCATTTTTCAGGTAGGCCTTTAAGTGTGTAGGCCATGTCATTACCTCCTTTTACTGATTATTGAATCCATTTGTTTGGTGCCATTTCTTTACATTTTAAAAATTTAAGAGATTTATGGTGTGCTTGGGTTTTTTTAATGGTAAATATCTTGAAAGGGCTGTGTCACTATTATTCACAATATTTTGAGAAGTATTGTAACGTAAAGAAACTAATTCCCATTTTATTACCTTTTGCCACTTATTGTTTTTGAGACAAGAACAAGTTGTATCAATCCATTTATTTTGTTTGTAATTAAATCAAATTATATTATACCATTTTAAAATGGTGAGCTAGAGGAGTTTCTCAAACTGTTACCAATCACCCCTTCAAGCTCTTCATAAAAAAAATTAAACAAACCCCTGCTGTCTTTTAAGCTACAAACAGTCGTGAGTTCGCCAATTATGTAATTTACTTTATTTAAATAATTCCATTGAACTGAGTATGAAGTTTCTGTTGCTCATATAAATCTCAAGACATCACATTAAGCTTACAACAGCCATTTATTTGTTAGTAAATCCTTAGAAAATATGAACATTATAATACAAAATGTGTGAATAAGTTTTTGACAATTTGTCTTCACATTCTTCCATAAGCACCTGAATGACGAATATATGCAACTAAATTAGTGGTCTGTCGTTAAGTTTTGCCAGGCTAGGCAGAGTTAGTCCAAACTATACCTGTGAATTATTCACACCACTCAGTAGAACACTCATTGGTCAGGTATCAAGGGGAATACAGTAGAGAATATGCCTGATTGGTCAAATAGGGCCCAAGTGGGCGAGAACATATCACAGGTACAGTTTTGACAAAGTCTGCTCCCCTTGCAATAATCCACAACACTGAACCAAATGTTTAGAGATTTTAATTTAATATGCTAGAAAAGTAGTTTATCCTAAATGGCCATATTTTTGTGTAAGTAAGATATCTAATTCTATTAATATTTCACAAATTTCAAGTTGAAATGTGGTACTCATATTTTTATCATTTTCCAAGTCTTTATTTATATCAGAGTTGAGAAGTAAAAGGGAAAGTAACATTAGTTAACTGTTGAAATAAATAAAATAATTTATTTGAAATGTGTTTTATTCCCTCCTTAAATAAGTTTGCCAGATTTTAAAATTTACATTTCAATTTCATGGGATAGATTAAGTACAAGGTTACATGTACTTTTATTCTATTAAAACAGCAATTGCACAGTGTACAATTATACCATTTATCTTTTTTTTTATCTAGATACATTTCAAATGTGAAGTTGTCATTTCTGCACTACTCATATCATTTTTAATCTTTCTTAGTAATAATATAAGAATAAATTGGCTCATATTAGTTGTGCATATGCTGGTAATACAATACTATCATGTGACATTGAAATATTAACATATTTGTAAAGGTATTTTTAGTGATTTTATTTATTTCTAATTTGTACTTCATTATCTTAATTCTATCATAATTATTTAATGACAACTATGGAATAGTGTGGCTAGATACTAGTTACATTTGAGCCTTGGTTATAAATAATATTTCGGAAACAGTCAATATTAACACACCCAAATTATAAAATAATAGGTAAATATTTTATTTTTATAAGAAATATCGACCCCTCCATGGGATCAAACTCAGGACCATTAAGATCAGAGGCAGGTGTGCTACTATTGAACCTAAGGTATTGGATGGGAAAGATGGAAATTGTTCTTTTGATACTTTAAATGTATCAATCATGTTTTTTTTTAGTAATTTCCATTCATTTGACATAATGAACACTTCTAATTTTATTATAAAAACAAATAACTTCCTAATTAAGAAATGAATGAAAACAGTGTAAGATAATGAAAGCGCTAGGGGGAGGAAGTCAACTTGGATAGTTAGTTAGGTTAGGCCTAAAAGTTCAGAAGATACAAGTGTGAAGAGAGTATCAAGAGAAGTTTTTTTTTATTATTATTAAACCCTAACCTATACTTTGATTTGGTTTCCTTCCCTGCCAAACCATCTTTGTGTTCTAATGGTAAGTATTCATAGCTACTTATCCAGAGGTCTGGGTTCAATCCCCGACTTCCAGATTTTCTGTGAAGCAGTTGATCTGTAACAAGGTTAACCCAGCCTCGTAAGGACAAAAGAGCTATTTTTAAAAAGAAGTAGCGGCTTTGCTCTAGAAAACCGAGATCAAAAGCTGGGAGGGTTCATTGTGCTGACCACATGACGCCCTCTATCCACATGAAGTTGGCTGCTCAGTCAATATGGCCCGATTGGGGGGTGACGCCATATAGTTTTTTCCTTCCCTATCACCTTTATTACATTACTTGAGAGTATCTTCACACGGTTTACTAAGGGCGTGCTAAACCTACTTTTTAAATTCAGAGGGAACCCAAATCAAATGAACTATTCTCTAAGTCCAATCGAAGTGTGATGTTTTTTATTGATGGTTTAATGCTTGAAAATGTTTTATTGCACAATTGTTTGTCATATTGAATTCTAATATGATAAATCAAGTCATATCACAACATGCAATTCAATTAATTCAGGAGCTGCTTCGGTAGGCAGTATGGTCTAAGGTGTCATTCTTCTGTTAGACTAGACTTTCAATGACAGGAAGACCGGGGTTTGAATCCTGTCAGGTGTTGTGAGGGTGGTTTCCCCTAAATCGTTTTACACTATACCTTAATGCAAATGTGGGTACACTTCCTCTAAATTCAACCTTCCTCATCCCTAAAGCATTACCATAATTAGATACTATAAAAATCCTGTAATTAAAACGTGTAAACAACATTGTAAGGCACGTGTTGTTTAAGCTTCACCCCTATTGTTTTCATAGATTAAATTTTAGTTTTGTTTGTATTTCTTGCTAAAACTTCATACAAGCTAGTATAATTGCTTTCAGATGCAGTCTAGTCTGAGTCTGTGTCTTTGTAAATTAAGACATTATGACGCAATCATTCACTAATACATGTATGATAGGATAGGTTGTAATTTTCTGCATGACCATTGCTATCGCCGCAGAGTCCCGTCAAAATCCCATTGTACAGTCCGGGTACAGCGAGGCTCAGAGTGTGACCCTTGTACTCCAACCAAACATGGCCAATCTAGAGTTGATGAGCACACGACCTTCTTCTGGCTTCCATAATCTATATTGGAACACACTTGTTTGTAAGTCACAAGAAAACTAATGTTATACAACATAAGATAGGCATAAGGAGTATAGTAATATCAGTATTTATTTATTAAATATAGAGAGTCGAATTCGAATCTTGGGAAAAATGAACATAGGAGTAAATATAAATATAATAGAATAATAGAAAATACATATAGTAACCAATTATTAACATTCTTTCTTATACCATTGATTACAGCATTCATAAATTCAGTTAAGTGTTAAATTATTGGTTTGGGGCCTGGTTGTTAAGTTTATTCTATAATCATAATAGGTTCAGAACCATCAAGAGGCAGTTTTAGAGCTATACAACAAATTTCACTTGAAAAATTGAAAAAAAATATGTTTTTTAAGGATCTGAAATTTTCTCGAATCCTTGAACCTCAAATATTCTTAAATGTTCAAGAGATGTGAGGGTCTAATCCTTAATTAAATCCTTTACTGCCTCGCCTATAGTGGATATGTATATTTCATATTTTATTTTTTTCAAGGTTTTACAAAGAAAATCTAACTGTTACTTATGAAGCGATTTTTCAGTGTGATCTATTATTTTTATCTGCATATATTGTTTTATGATAAAAGGAGCATATCATAAGAAAGAAACATTTTGTGAGATGTGTTTTTATAAATCTAAACAACGTTTTAGAGTCATTTTAATTTGCTAAGTGCATGATAGCGCCAAGGATGGATATGGTGCAACCCCCCACAAGATAGGATAGAGAAGGCGAGATTGAGATGGCATGGATATGTGAAGAGGATGGAGAAGAGGAGGATACCAAGAAGGATGCTCAAAATGGAGGTGGAGAGCAGGAGGCCAAGAGGAAGAACCAGGGATAGGTGGTTGAAGAAAGTGTGGAGGAAAGAAAGTGGTGGGAGGGCAGAGGGTAAATGGGGAGGCTTAGGTTCGAGACAAACCTTGCCAGAGGCAGGAAAGTGAGAATTATGATGTGAAGTAAACTTTTATTATTATTATTATTATTATTATTATTATTATTATTATTATTATTATTATTATTGTTATTGTTATTGCTATTATTATTACTATTATTATTGCTATTATTATTATTACTATTACTACTACTATTACTACTACTATTACTACTACTATTACTATTACTACTACTATTACTACTATTATTACTACTACTACTATTACTACTATTACTACTACTATTACTACTACTATTACTATTACTACTACTATTACTACTATTATTACTACTACTACTACTATTACTACTATTATTACTACTACTACTATTACTACTATTACTACTATTATTATTATTACTATTATTATTACTATTATTATTATTATTATTATTATTATTATTATTATTATTATTGCTATTATTATTACTATTACTATTATTATTGCTATTATTATTGCTATTATTATTATTTTTATTATTATTATTATTATTATTATTATTATTATTATCACCGCGTCTTACTACCCGCTCGGGTTATACGCACTTACACTAATGTGTAATGGTAGGGTGATTATGGGATGAAATGGAGGACCTACAGTTTAACGTGGAATCCGAACCACGGTAGAGACCTGGCAGTAAACTTAAAAAATATATATATAGGCCCTATATTAGCACCGCGTCTTGCTACCCAGTCAGGTTAAAAGCTTATGTTTTAACAATGCTAGTGAATTAGGGATGAGAAAGATTCGATTTAAAGGAGTGTACCCGCATTTGTGTGGTGAGAGTGGGAAAACATTTAGAAAAAAACCACCTTCAGGACACTCGACCGGGATCGAACCCCAATTTCCCTGTCATTGGTAGTCTAGTCTATTGTGAGAGTAGCACCTTAGACCATGCAGCCACCGAAGCAGGTAAAAAAAAATTATTTCATGAAAATTAATACTTGGCATTTAAAATCTGAATGAAACTCAATTTTGTTGATTTAAATGTGAATTAATGAAATAAAAACGATATGTTTTTCTCCAAAGCATACGTCATTGTTCTCTGCCTTTGTTGCCTAAGATTGGCAAAAAAAAAAGTATAAGCTGCACAGCTACAAATTTCATCTTAAAATTCTATTAGCCAGTAAAACTTTCTTAGGTCTCAGAAATATATATTTCTCAAAAGACCATTTATTGGTAAAAGATTTGTTTGAACTGGCTACTATAACAGCAATATTGTGAACAAATATTTCAAGATGAAGAAACTAAAGGAATAGCTACAGATATATTCAAATTTTAGATGTACATTCAGAACATTATACTATTAATATTTGAATTATTTTCAACCGCCAAAAAAATTAGCCAAAGTCAAACATTTTATTTCCCAGAAATCAGTCTTTCTAGCTCTTAAAAATGTACTTTGAAAACACACCTAGGCCTAAACTTCAAAATGATATCTGTGACGTGATCACTCACTTTCGTCGCCACTCCATATTCTTCTCATGTGATATTAGACAGATGTACCGACAGATCTTGATAAACCCTGACTATCAAACGTACCAATTGATTTAATGACATAATAGTCCCACAGTACCTCTTACTGTCTACCAACTTAGCACTGTCACGTATGGAATTACCTCATCCCCATATCTTGCACTAAGAACTCTCCGCCAGTTAGTGAAGGATGAAGGATACAACTATCAGTGTGCATCCAAAGTCTTACAAACACAAATTTTTGTAGATGATGCAGTTTGTGGAGAAGATAACATAGAAGATGCACTTCTTCTCCAAGATGAACTTACTAAGTTGTTAGAATGAGGAGGCTTTGAACTATGAAAATGGCCGCGTAATACACCTCAACTTCTTCATTCAGTGCCACGGGAGCATAAAGAAACCCCTCTCTATTTTCGGACACCAGAACAACCATTGTTCAGCATTCTCGGGCTCCAGTGGACACCTGACTCTGACAACTTCTCCTATCACATGCGAGTGACAGGAGACGCCCACAAGCCTACAAAGCCTAACATTCTCTCAATTGTGGTTCAAATATATGATCCTTGTGGGTGGTTAACTCCTGTCGTGTTCTGGGCAAAATCTTTCATCCAGCTGTTATGGACATTAGGCCTACAGTGGAATGAACCATTGCCTGCTGACAATGCTAAAAATTGAGAAACATTTTTGAAGAATATTCCCATTTTAGAAGTCATTAGCATATCACATTATTTTTATTTCGCGCCTGCTACCAACATTCAACTCCATGGGTTCTGTGATGCCAGTGAGGCAGAGTATGGATGCTGCCTCAACCTCAGATGTCTTGACCCTGACAACAAAGTGACAATCTTCTCATTACCAAATCACGTGTATCTCCCCTCAAAAGAATTTCCACACCTCGCTTGGAACTCTGCGCTGCTCACTTACTTGCCAAACTTATGTACTATTGCAATGACCTCTTAACACCACATTGCAAAATTGACTATAGAACAGCTTGGTCAGATTCCATGATTGTCCTCTCGTGTATCCATACACCACCTTATCGGCTTAAAGTACATGTGGCCAATCGTATCACACAAATCCAATACTGGCAACCCCCTCACACTTGGATTCATATCGCTTCTCTCCACAGCCCTGCGGGCTGTGCCTCTCGAGGTTTATCCCCTCCAGATCTCAACAATCGGCCCCTATGGTGGTCTGGTCTTCTGTGACTCTCTCTTTCACCTGAACAATGGCCTCTTTCTCATTTCACTCCTGTGGCCAAAGCGGCGTTTCCTGACATCAAACCCTCACCATTAAATGTTCTCATTGTTAATCCTTCTATTGATTAAATTCAAACATTACTGCTCAAATACTCGTCAACACAATAGCTTTTGTACTTCGCTTCCTTAAACACTGCAAATCAAAAGATCGCCAAACAGGACCCCTCAGCCCTCAAGAACTCACTAAAGCCATTCAATGTATCTGTCGAGTTATCCAAGCTGAAACCTTCACCACCGACATAGAACTCATCAAGGTTAAGAAACCATGCAGCACGAAACTTCAACGCTTATCCCCATTTTTGGACAACCAGGGAATACTGAAAGTAGGTGGACGGATTTGTCGCTCAAATCTGGCTCACGAAGCTAAACACTTTATCATGTTACCAAAATCACATCATATTGTCAACCTGATCATCGATCATCATCATCTTAAGCATACCCATCCTGGACCTCAACTGGTGCAGTGTATTTTATCTCAACAATTCTTGATCCTCTTTGTTTGCAGCACAATCAGACTTCGAATTTTTAAATGTATTCGTTGCTTTTGCCACAAACCAAAGCTCATGTATAGGTTTATTTTAACGAATAAATATAAATATGTAGAGACAAAAATAAAAAGAGTAAAAATGTAGTGGAGAAACGATGGATAGTTGTGGGACCCCCGATAATTTTTTAAATCAATCGAGGCCCAAAATGATGGCCCACCACTAGTTTGGACCATGTTCTAAGAAGGTTATACTCGTGTAACACAAGGTCTAAAAGATACAATCATTAATTTTACAGGGTGACCTGGTGGTCTAGGGGTAAGGTGTCAGACTTCTGTGCTGAAGGTCCGGGGTTCAATCCTCGGTCCCGGCACAGATTTATCTGATTTCCAAACCCTTCCTTCACCTCTGACAAGACGTGTATTAATCACAACTTGTGAATGTGGGGAATGCCAGGCCTCTACCGTGGTTCGGATCTCACGTTAAACTGTAGGTCCTCCATTTCATCTCACAATCACCCTACCATTGCACATTAGCGTAAGTGCGTATAACCCGAACGGGTAGTAAGACGCGGTGCTAATAATAATAATAATAATAATCAATTTTACAGGTACATAGCGCAAGTGAAGCTATTAGCACGTTAACTCACACTTGCAGTAAACTACAAATAATTTGTATTCCAACCACTTTCACACTATGTAGGGGTGCGCCAAATCCTCTTTTTCAATTTGAAGTGAACTCAAATCGAATATATTAAATATTCTTGGAGTTCGATTTTTTTTTAATAATTGAAAAATATATTATTTTGATTATCTATATAACATTTTGCAGTAAAATTACTTGTAAAATTTTTATTGAACAACTGTTTGTAATATTTCGTTTTATTCTAATAATTAATAAAGATATTATCACAGCTTACAATTAAATTAAATCAGATTTTTTCCATATGAATATTTCTTAGAGATGCGTCTTAATACCCATTCGGGTTATACGCTTATGTACTAATTACATTAATGGTTTAGGGATGAGGAAGGTTGAATTTAGAAGAAGTGTACCCACATTGTCATGAGAGAGAAAGTAGGAAACTATTTAGGAAAAACCTCCTTCAATACACCCAACCGGGATAGAACCAAGATCTTCCCATCATTGGCATTCCAATTTATTGCAAAAGTAACATCTTAGACCATGCGGCCACTGAAGCAGGTCATAGGAATAATAATTTTTAATATATTTAACAACTCAGGATGGCAATAATTGACCATAAATTGAGTATTTTAGCTGTCAATAATTATATTGGCAAAGCTTTGTAATTGGTAAGGCCGATTTTTTTTCAAGCAAAGTCAAAGCTGATATTTGTTTCGAAGCTGTGCACACCCCTTAAACTATATGAAGACAAAATGTTGGTTCAATCAAGACTTGAAACCAATTTCTCTTAGGTTTAAAGATTTACACACTCATTCATTCATAGTCAAGTTTACTAAAATATAAAGATAAAATTGTTTAAATAGTTGTGACTATAAATAAACATACTCGAAATCATATGTTTGTTGATCAGCTGAATACTGATAGCTTTGCTCTGCATGTTTTATTTGTTCTTTGTTGACAAAAATATCCAGTTTTCCTTCATTGTTTGGTATTATCTCGACAAAGTTGTTGCCGATGTAGAATTTCACAGCCTGTAAATTAAATAATTTTGTCTTTCAAAATTCAATAACAATGCCAATTTTAAAGTTATCGATTTTGTTGCAAATTCAACTGCAAACGATTCAAAAAAATTTTTGAATGCTTGATGCATTAGTTGACAGTGTCTGCTATAGATTTCAAGCACTACAAATGAATGTAATTTAAACACAAATATCACTGTTCAATTTACAATGCTGGTTCACTTACCAATGCATCTTTTTCTGCTACTTTTCTCACAAAAACTGCAAACGTTGGCTGTTTGGAGTTGTCGGCAGAGGCTAATGTGTAGCAAGGGGTGTTTTCAACTCCAAAAAGGCTTCATCAAAAGTTCTTAAGTTGCTGGAGTTCATAATACACCAGTCTAGAGAAAAAAATTAACTAATTATGTCTCATGGAAAACCAATTTCTACCTAATTAATACCATATTTTATTTACTGTATGCAAAACACACAAACAAATACAATATGGCTTTCACAATTAAAGGAACTCATTTCAACTTAACATTGCTGCCACTAGACAAAGAAATAAGGCTGCCTCTTAAATTAACCAGATCACTACCACTCAGTCTCTTGACCTCATTCTATCAAAACTCATCAGAACAATAATGTTAAGTAAGTGATAGTGAAGGAAGACAACCTGAAAGGATAGCTAGGTTAGGCCTTGAGATAAAAACACATTTCTCTCTTCATTTCTTCTCTTCTTTTCTTAGTTTAAGAAGAAGTGTTTCTACACTGTCTTATTATTACATTTCAAGCCAATGTACTAATTAATGTTATTAAAACTCATCAGGAGGGAGAATTAAAAACCAATACAACTTCTTAAAGTGAGAAACCAAACATAAAAATCAAACAAGAGAAAAAGTTATTTGGAAATGCTAGTACATATAAAGAGACCTTGTTATAAGTTTCAAAATGTTCGCTACCCCACATCATTTTGAAACATTAAAGAAGGGATGGCAAAACAAGAGTAAAAACTACCGACTGTAATCATTTAGGAAAGTTTACTGAAGCTCGCCTCTTGCACTTGTTGTGTATAAAACTTTAAGCAGTGTCAAAGTAAACCATTTAGTGTCAACCGCATGTACAATTAATACCAAATCAAAACATTGCTCTTTAAATCAGGTGTATGGCATGATGTTGACCGCCTCTGTGGTCCATTGGTTAGAGCTCTTGGTTACAGATCTAAAGGTCCCAGGTTTGATCTCCTGAGCTTCTAAAATGTATCTATGCAGCAGTGGTTCTGGAACATGGTCAAACTCAGCCTCGTGAACACAAATGAGGAGTTACTTGAATGAAAAAGTAGCAACTCCAGTTTATAAACCTGAGGTAAGCTGCAGCAGGGCTCGTTGTGCTGATCACATGATACCCTCTACCCGCAAATGTTGGCACTATTGTCGCTAACGCCTGTGGTTGCTCGGTCGGTATAGCTCCCTTGCGGCTCTCTCCATGGAGTATGGCATAATGTCCACACAGCGTGTTTTTGCTGCATGTGTGTATAATAAGGTGAAGTTCATGCATAGCCATCTCTGATTGGTAGGGTATTTAGCAATGAGGGGTTTAAATAGACCAGCTCGATGATTCCAAGAGTTTGATTGTCTTTGTAAGGTTTTTACGTCTTATTGTGTGATGTGGCGGAGGCTGTAACGAGCGACTCAACAATTATACACTGGATCATGTATAAAGGAACTTAGAAATCATAGGCTCACCGTGCAAGAGGTGGACGAGAGTGAAAGGCAAGTACAAGGGAACTCTGACCAGGAAACTAACGAGGTTTGGTTAACGCACGGGTTGCACTGGTTTCACTAGAAATTTAAGACATTTTCCATCACATTAATATAATTAAATGTTAACCATTCAAACTTGTACATTTTTTCTAATAAAACCCCATTCAAAATCACTTAAATAATAATTTGATTTATCCCAAATCCTTCTGTTGCCCATCTTGACATATAAGCGCCTTTTGGACAGGGTAGCGACCACAACATATCAAGCCAAATGTCTAGAGTTTCTATATTTATCCCAGATATATATTTTTTTTTCAACACAAAAGCGGTAGTTGTGTTGTACTATCTTACTTATATCCTGTATCTGGTGGCAAGAGCCAGTCCTGGGGAGTATAATGTGTTGAGTAGCCACGGTTGTCGGGCGCTGACCGTTGTGTGACGCTTGTTCACAGTCAGTTTCACTTCTGGTCTTGACATGGGGAACTCTGCTGTAACCATTACACCATACTCTGAACTGTCTGGTGTCACCCCAGGGTACAGCACTTCCAGCAGGGATACCAAATAGTCTCCTGCACTCAACAGTACTTCCGGAAGCTAAGAGCAACATTTGGCTACATTTTAACTTGGGGTTGCTTTTTCCAAGCAACAAATATGCATTTTAAAATATATATATTTGTGTATGCTCATAGCAATCAAACTAATTTTTGTTTAAGATTGCACTGTAGTTTTAAAATTGACTATGAGTGGCTTAAAACTATATAATTCAAAAAATCTTAATGAAGTGGGTAAATTTTAAGTTATTGGAGCACGATTGGCCTGAAGAAAGGATTTTAATCACCCTCAGGGATTGTATTTTAAATATCTGACATTGTATATTTAAAATACTAAGGGGGTTGCTTTAAAAAAAAAAGTAATATTGCCACCATTTGAAGTAAGAATAACTCCAACTTAATTTTATTTTTGTAATAAAAAATGTATCAAGATTTAAAATAGACTCATCCTCTATCTATTCCCAGAATATTCACAGAAGTTTCTATAACACATTCTTTAAAAAAAACTAACCATCTGTGAAGGGGTTTTTGATTTGATGGTTTTTTTAGCACTGCATCTTACTATCCATTCGGACTATACACTTATGTATTATTTAAACTAAAGTGTTAGAGATGAGTAAGGTAAATTTAAAAGATGAGTACTCTCATTTGTGTGAAAAGATAGGGAAAACCACCCCCAGTACAACCAACCAGGATTAAAACCCTGATTTCCCTGTCATTGGTAGTCCAATCCATTGTGAGAGTGACACCTTAGACCATTCGACCATCAATAAAGTGGGTTGGATGTAATTAAAAAGACCGGGTTTAAGATTCCCAAATGGTGTATTTATTTCTACAAATCTGATAAGATAAAATCGGTGTCCCAATGTGTGTTGGTTCGTCATAAGGTCCACATACTCATGGGTTTGGCTGCAAGATCGACACACCTGCTCTGTCAAATTAACCACCCACCTAAGTATACACATCAAAACAACAGCGAAGAGATACATATCTACCTTGGTGTACCTGAAGTTGGCAATATAATTTGCGCATGGTGGCCATCTCCCGGGCCACCCAACTGCAGGCCTCTGTTAATAGCAGCCCTTCCTTGCCCGAGGAGTCCACACGGCAAGCCCTGTACGACTTATTGTCCCCCAGAACACTCTGCTCATCAGACAACTCTGCCCTGACAGTGACTCGCAAGCCTGATGAGTCTCGAGGGCACCTGCTGTCATCTACGGCTCCCCAAGCGACATTCATCTGACCCTTCACCAGGTGCGTTGTTGGCCGTTCTGGGTCCCACTCAGGGAACCAGGCGTCTGCTTCCAAACAGAGCTGTCGTGGGACATAATGAAGAACAACCTTTGGGTTAATTAAACTCTTTTGGGACATTCTCATAAACAAAAAAGGGGGAATTGGAAAGACATAAACACTAAACTAATACTTTTTTTGTTTGTTCAAAGCCAACAAAGCCGAAATATTACTCTATTTGTGTTAAAATGTGTGTACCACAATAGTATGATTTTCATAGGAAGCCCATTATTTGAAAACTGGAAACTCATATCTGAGGAGGAGCCAGTGCAGGACAGGATAGAGATGGCACGACTAAGATTGTACAGTCATGTGAGGAGAATTGAGGAGGGAAATAAACTAAAGAAAATGTGGACATTGAAGTGGGGGGAAGAGGGGCAGGAGGACAAGAGGAAGACCGAGGGAGAGGTGGCTTAAGGGTATGCAGATAAGTGTGGAGGAGAGAGGAGAAGACTGGGTTATTGTGGAGGAGGAAAGGTGGTGGGGGAAGAGGAAACGTTGAAGAGACTTATGTTCCAAACAGACCCGGCCAGTGGCTGGAAGCTGTCCATGATGATGATGATGATGATGATGATGATGATGATGATGATGAAATATAAAAAAACTATAAAGTAATACATAAAGTATTATTGGATATTTTGATAACTTTTTAGCTGAACTTTATATTATTAATTAATAAAATAAGATATATTTCTTGAATTCCAATTTTAGTGACTTTCAATCAATGTTGGTGGTCGAAAGTGCTCTTCCTCCAAAAATCAGAGTTTACTTCTACTATAGAAGATAGAAGAAAATAAGAAAATGTCCCTTTGTGCACTGGGTTCTTTGCCCTTATTAGTGTATGTTTCCTTTTTCTTTACTTTTATCAATTTCCTTTGTTTATTTATTAGTTTGAGCAATATTGACAGTGTAAGAGAATGTGCCTCACTCACCCTGTGGCTGATCGTCTGTCCTAAGAGACGTGTGATCTTCACCTTGAGGTCATGCTCGGTGAAGCCCCGCGAGGTCGTATATACCGTGTTGATATCCCAAGATCGCAGGACACTACTACTATTGGTAACCTTATGAACCAGAAGAAGTTTCAGGGTCAACTTCTTTGACGGAAGTAACTCCAAGAGATCGCTCAAGGGGACATCTTCCGTTGTCAGTAGTAGACTCAGCTCCAGCTGAGAAGATTTTGATTAGTGACACCTCTTATATCGCCCTATTAATGTATTAGTGAATCCAACATGCTAACTTTATTGGTTATAGGCATTGAACAATTTACTTTAGGCATTAATCCCTAAAACCCTCGCATCTTTAATTATATACAAGATTCGAGAAAATATCAAATTTGACATAAAAGTATTTTAAAATTCTTTTTTTCAAATTTGAATTGTAATTTTTTTTTAAGGCTTTAATATTGGTGGTTCATCCTCGAGTTAAATATAGAACAAACTTAACAACCAGACCATTAAATTAACATTTAATAGATTGTATGAATGTTATAATGAATGCATTATAGCAAAATATGTTAACATGTAGCTTAGTTCTTACTTTTATCTTGCACCTATTGTATTATTATATTTATACTTTCTCATATGTTTCTAGTTTTTTTTAAGATTCGTATTTCTTTCTTATATCCGTGTTTTACTATCTGTTCAGGTTATATGCAGCTATGATAATTACTCTAATAGGGTAGCGAGGAGGGAGGAAGCATTTTAGTGGTGATATACCTGCATTTGTGTGGACACACAGTAGGAAACCATTTATGAAAAACCACCCTCATTAGACCTGACTGGGATTTAAACCCCGATATCCCTGTCTTCAGCAGGCCATTGTAATTATTGTAATTTCACTAAACATATATTCAACTTTTTCAGCAAAAGGCTCTGGAGAGGAAACAATCCACTTTACTCTTAAATCATTACGTACATGTATAGCAACTCCTCCCGCCCCTTTGCCTAAACGATAATTTCGTATGAGTAAATAACCGGGCAATTTAACAAGGTGATCAGGGAGGGTAGGTTTCGCAGGTTTCACCAACCATTATGAGATGGAGCTGCACTTGGGAAAATATAGCAGAGAACTCGATGAAGTGAGAAAGTAGAGTTGGGCATTGACATGAGCCACTTGTAAGCTCCTTGATGTAAAGAAAGCCTATTCTGCAATCTGTCGCCAGTGGACTCAACTACAACATTATGTATGGGAGAGGGCTGGAGGGTGGGGAAGAAATTGGCAGGTGTTCAGCAGCACGTGGAAGGAATCGAGGCAGGGCACAGCGCAGGCAACAGTGAAACATCACTCATCAAAAATAAAAACAATGATCGTTAGCAGAGACATTAATGTCTAAATATTTGTTACCACCAATTTCTCATTTGAGCGACTGCATATCACAACACACGACGACGCACACCACACCACACACACACACATAATAATATAGTATTAAGTAAGCACATTTGTAAATCAAAAAATGTTAACATCGTACATAAAGAAAGAAAATAATAGAGCCTAAAGGCCACAGGCTACCCATCTCTGCCTTAGGCTATTTGACAATAGCATTTAAGATTTGGATTTAATTTCAAGATCAGGGACTCGTAGGTAAAATGAACTTTTAGATTTGAAATGTGAATTTGTCCCAACTCTAAAAAAATTAAATTATTTTATATGTTGATGGTATCATGTACAAGGAACTACTGCCAATCCACACTTGGTAGGGAATGGGATATTTTTTATATCAAACCACAAATGCAGGTCAGCTGTTTACCTGAGCAGGCTGGCTCTCTGTGGAGACAAGATGAGCACTGTATCCAGAGACTCCACTGGGAGGAGCGAGCAACAGGTAGTCCGTCAAGTGGAACAAGCCCAAAAGGGGCGACTCAGTGGTAAACTCTGGACACACAAGTTAAGATTGATTGTTTAAGTGGGGATGTAGGAGACGCGAGAAAAAGGACAGCAAAATAAAGAATTTTCCGATTATTATTTCTTCACATGGCAATATCAACAGTTATTGAAATCTGTCATAAACATAGCGGCATTATATGAGCAACTTTTTAAATGAAGAGAAAAAGTTGTTATTAAATTCCAGAACACCCTTGATGTATATTCAAGAAATGTTAAGATCACTATGTGAAGAAAATTAAACTCTATGTTTCTACTGGAGAAATAGTTCATTTATTTTGGCCAAAAAAAAGTTTTGCTATAAAAACTGCAAAAACATTGCCCTTCTATCATGTTCCTACACTCCCACCTAAAGTGAACTGCAACTTATAGTTTGGCTAAAATTATTCTAAGAAAAAAAGAGTTATGCATAACTACTTTGTGTTTGTGTTCCCATTATAACATCCAGGCCAAGTTTAGAATTCAGCTAATTCTCTGGCCTTAGGAATTAGAAAGTTCATGGCTCCCAATCGTTGACTCGCCACTAAACCCTATCCTGAGACTACTACATCCAATCCTAAGTTGATAGACAACTTCCTTCAAATCAATTTTCCCATTATCCTCCTAACATCTTGGTATCTTCAGGTTTATCAACTAAAATGTTGTGCTACACACCTGTATCACTCATACGCGCCACATGACCACCCCACCTCTCCCTGCGCATCTTGAGTATCATTAATATGTTTAGGGGTACATACAAGCCATGAAGTTATTCATTATGTAACCTTCTCCATTCTCTTGTTTGTTCATCCCATTTAGGCCCAAATACCTTTCTTGGCACTTTGTTCTTAAAGATTGTGCAATGTATTATCTTGGTACAGAATGAGAGACCACACCACATTTGTAAAGAACAATGGGTAGGAGTATAGTTTTCTTAAATAAATAACTGGGTATGTTACTCACCGGGAGTTCTTGCCATGATCATCCAGTATTGTGCGCAAAGTTGAAGATTGAATCACTTCCTTGACATCCGTTGCATCCGAGCAAATCGACTTGAATCCTGCTACCCAGATCACCCAAATCCAGATTCACCAACTCTTTCTACAAACAGGAAACAATAGAAAGATTTTACCTACTTCCGTGGCCAAATGGTCTAAGGCGTCACTTCCATGCTAGCTTGACTTGCTGATGATGAGATCGAGGTTTGAATCCTGGATGAGTCTACTGAGGGTGGTTTTTCCTCAATGATTTCCCACTCTCCTTCCAGGAAAACGCGGGTAGATCAACTTTAACATGCTTCCTTCCTCATCCCTACCCTATATGATACATACATTAGAGTAACTATCATATTTCTTACATGGGGCACACCAGGAGGAGGCAAGCGAGGAATTTGCCCCTTCCAAGACAGCAAATATTATCAATAAGAATTAAAAATATAGCCTTTGCATTCGACAAATCTTCAGTTCTTTTTAGTTCTACTATCATAATTTAAGAACAGGCTTAAAACTTGATATTACCCAATTGTAAAAAGTACAGAAATAATAGCGAACAATACATTTAAAAGTAAGCCACTTTAAATTATTTTAAATCCTTGCCCTTTGTTATTATAAAAATATCTCCAAATGTCTTCTAAAGGCATTAAAATTATCTTGGCCATCTGAATTTAGGGGCTGTGCCCCCTCAACCCTTGCCACTGCCTTGTTCATATACCCCCCAAAGTAAATTTCTGATTGTGCCACGTACGGTATGCACATAACCTGGACAAGTAGTAAGACACGAGGACTAAAAAAAAATCAAAATAGTGTAGTTTAAGAACCAAAATGTATTTGTATTAAGTGTTGAACTTATGATTAAAGATCTTTACAAACAAATTAATGATATATGGAAATCAAGCCTAAATTGAAACAACAACAAAACTAATAACTAATTGTAATTTTTATTAATTTAAAGAGGTAAAAAGTCCTTAGTCATTTTTAGACAAGTGTCTAGATGATATTTAAGTACAATATCTGATCTGACCTAAGCCACATTTCTGTAGGCCTTATTTAAAATTGTGATATAGCATGAATTAACTCAGAATTTCCATCAGTTACCGATGACGGTTATCACAAAAGTGTACAGTAATAAATATATTGAATTTTTTTTTAGTTAACAAATAAACTACACAGGCTTTTTAAAAGTGATGCTTGTGCGAATGTGGACAGGTGTAACGTACTGCTTGCTGACTGTCGTCCCCTCCACTCCACTCCACATGGCTCTCACAGTTGGGACACAAGCGGGTCAGTTTCTTGTCTGCCTCCAAACCTCGCACAAACACCTGAGTCCTCAGGTGAGACACAAGCCCTGCTTGGCGGCCTTAACACAGTGCAAACTTGCAACAATTAAATATATAGCCTAATTTTCATAGAAAAGAGTTACTAGATCTGCTTTCATGTATTCATATATCAAGTCATGTGATCTGCAGCTGTCACTTTTTATAGATACTGTCAATACCTATAAAATAACAATAATAATATAGTAAAATGTTAACAATGTTTATTGTAAAATTTATGTTTGTATTTTCTAAAGGGCTCTTTCTTTAATAATTTGGTAGAAAGGCTCTTTAAGAAGATAGAAACATTTTTTTTGCAGTCAAGATTGAGAACACTTTACTTGCCGTATGAATGTATGTAAGCACTTCTATATCTTTATAAGGAAAACTTCTTTTCGCTTTACTAAGTAATAGTATTATATTTGGAAGAACGTACAGGAAAGGTGGATAACATATAAAAATGACAACCACAATAGGGCTTTGATATAATGAAAAGAAGAACACAGTTTACACTTTAAAGTGCTACCATTGGACAAAGAGGTAATGGCTGCCTCTTCAAAAAAAATTAAACATAACCGGGTAATTTGTATGATTAATTATCATTAAAATTGACCTAATTAACTAACATTCGCATAAAAAAGGTCAAGTAGTCAGTTTCACAAAAATATTCTATTTTGTTTTATTTCATGTGTGTAAAATACATTTATAAATAGTTTGATATCATAGTTTGCAGAAACAAATCGTGCAATATTTCTGCGTATCAGCTCAAACCAGGCACCACATCGTAGTACATATTTTTGTGTTCTAATTTAGAAAACAGTGGAATTGAGTCTAGTGAAACCATTTTACTGTATTTTAAAACACACAACAACATTTTAAAACAATTATTTTTAAATTAATAATCTATTTATCTGATTCGAATTTCACTGTTGTCAAATGAAGAAAAAATAAAACCACACTTCAATATGTTTTCTGATTCGAGTGTAGCTTTGTATTAAATAAACCAGTTAGCCAAAAGTGAAATGGGCTCTTATAAATACTGGCTACTAGTGAGTTAAACTTTATAAGTTAAACAGGATGAATATACATTTTAAGTTGATGCACCATCACTCGCTTATCGGCAGGTTAGAACATTATTTAACTGCCACCTCCACCCAAAGTATGCTTGATGCTATCAATCTGAGGTGATTATAAGAAGTTAAATAAAAGTGTTGGTACTGACCAGTTGGTTGGTGGCTGGTCAACTTGAATATCAGATGAATCATGTCCAAGACTTGCTCGTTGTTGAGCAGCAAGTAACCGTGGAGGGCATGAGACCGTTCCACCCCTTGCCACAAGTTTAAAAGGGGGTTGTAAGTGGACAGCTGGTTCAACGTTGTCAACGAGGTGCTGAGGGAACAAGCAGTTATACACTTTCCACACCTCCTGTAATGCTGCCATACCTCCCATCAATCTCAATAAGTTATTAAGCCTTGTCAAAGCTTTGAAATTTCAAATCCGAATCTAACTAAGGCTACGGCAATTCTTGTGACCTGGTTGCCACAAACAGGGCGCCAGAATGCATTGCCTTGTTTTTTATATGTATGTCAGGGTGAACATTACACAAATAAACATAAGTGACAGTGACTTGGCCGCAAACATGAGCAGCTTTGGGTCTTCCGCATAAACAATATTGCTTGATGTGGTGATGTCCTTGTCAAAAATATGGTCGTGTCCTGATATATAAACACAAAATTCAAAATTCTGAGTCTAAATATTTAGAAAATATCACCCAGCTTGATTATGGCTTGAATTAGGGGGAATAGTCAATGGGCCAGTTTATATATGTACAGTGGTAGGGCATTTTTGAGGTTAGTTTTTTTAAATTAGTTTTAGAAATTATAGTTCTCATGAATTTTTGCATTCCTTTAAGAGGAGTTTTTAAGTTTTAGGGCCTTTGAGGTTAGACCTAGAAGTAAGTAATATTCTATAAAGTATATATTTAAAATAAAAATCTAAATCATGAATCTTTTTAAAAATTAAAATTTTTTAATCTGATTTACATCTATCCATTACTGATTCCAGCCTATGGTATGGGTCAGTTTTTTTTATTCAAGTCATATTTTCCATTACCAGCTTGCTATGCCTGTCGTAGCTTCATATGGATTATAATCTAACTTAAGACCAAGACAGGCACAATATCCAGTCCCCAGCCATTAATTTATTAATGTGGAAGGGTAAACCCACATTTCACCAATGATAAATTTTTCAGCCATGCCAGTAATAAAACCCTTAGCTAAGTAGACAGATTTGCTACTGACTGAACTTAGGTGTAAGACTATAGAAACTGAATGATTTTGTAATATTACTAACCTATTTATTGTTTAGGTGCAATTTTTATGGTTTTAACTCTTTTATTGGACTTGATTTAAAAATATATATGATAAACAAGTAGCGGGTTTAAATTTGATTCAAAAAGTACAGTATTTTTACTTTTTATAAAATATTCCATTTAAAACATTTTCATTTTGTGAAATGTTAAGTTTGGATTTGATTTTAAATAAAATTCCAAATCATTATACTTGATTCCAAATGATTTGAGTTAGTCATTAAATATTTGAATTATATTCAAAATTGAAAATCTTCGATTCACACAGGCTTATAAGTTAGCAGTGTTGTGATGTATTTTGGATGGATTTACATTATATAAACATAAAAAACTAAGAAACAAACATGAAAGAATGATAGAACCATAAATGAGAGAAACCAAAGAATATTAAAAAATAGTAATTAGTGGCAAAGAGTTGCATTCATCAAGTCAAAATTAAAATATTTCTCACGCAAAGTCCAAATGTCGTTTGTATACGAGGTGTGGCGGGTCCAGTCCCTGGGTAAGGTTCCCTCTCAACGAGGTGAAGGTGACAGTTGAAGAGCGCAAGATCACAAGGGTGCCAACCTCAGTAGGGAAGACGTCCTCGTCATGCAGCTCCACCACAGACCTTTGTCCGTTGAGGTGTAAACCAGACTGTAGCAACTCCAAGTTGGACAGGACTGCAGTAAAAACACACGTTACAGTTGACTCGCGCCATTTGTATTGGCTAATGAGATTATATTAGTGATCAGTATTCCAGACTTTGGCCTGGAGGACCGGGGATTGAACCTCATCGGTTGCACTGGCGATGGATGTTTTATAATGTAGTTTATTTCCCTATCAACCAAATCCTGGTGTGGTTATGTGACATTTACCTTCATCATCACATGCTTATGCCCTCTATATTTTAATTCATATACACCCAAAGGTATTTTTTATTTAGTAGACTTTGGTACTGAATATCAGTGAGTTGACCTAAAGCAACAGGATGAGGTGAATCTTAAGGAAATCCCCTGTGTTATTAGCACTTTGCACCTACTGATAGATACTCAATCATATATTACAGCCAGGATTCAATCAAGGTGGCGTCTTATGTTTACTTTCAGTGGACAGAGGTACTGATAGACCTTACCGAAACCAACGTTACAGTACTTCTTTGAAAGCATTATGAACATTTGCTTGTCCAACAGGAAGTCAACCCACAGCTGACAATAGGTTTGAATGTTAGCTTCCAAAATGTCAAGCTCACTAAAATAGCCACAATTTCAACCTAGGTTTCGGAGCAAAGCAAACTGGATAGGACACATCCTGAAAGAAGGAACTATCTTCTGCGCGACATCATAGAAGGAAAGGTTGTGGGAAAGATGGCTTAGGAAGAAGAAGGATTCTAATATTAGATGACTTGAAGGAAAGAATACAATTCTGGGAGCTGATGGAGGAGGCAAAGGACAAGGCGCATTGGCAGTCTAAGTTCACCGATAAAAGGAATGGACCTGTCATGAAAAGAACACCTAATAATAATAATCTTACTATTATTATGAGATGACATTTTTCCACAAACAATTTGGTTTGTTTATGGCCTCTAATGTTGTATAAAGTGTTGAGCTAAAGATGCTGAGTGATTTCCTAAAGAGACCCTAGTTTAAATTCAGGTTTGTCAAAATTTATTCTTTCTATGGCGCAAAAGTAAGTGACGTATAAATGATTTGGAAGTCTCCCAATAAATGTGGTCATAGGTGCCAATACTTCCAAATTAAATCAATTATCAAATACTAGAAACATTTTGGCTGAAATTAGATTCAAATTTAATTGAAGATATAATTAAACTTTACAACAAATTAATCTTAAAACCAATTCAACGTTTAAAGTCGAACGTAAAATTAGATTGGTTCATGATATTAAATGCTTTATTATTATTATTTTATTTGAGCATACCTGTAAGGAGATTGTCGAAAGCTGACTGATTGAAATACTGTGTGAAAATAACTCGACCGTCCAACTTTACTGCTATTTCTAAATGTATTGGTCTTTGCTCAACCGAGGTTATGTTCAGCTGTTGAAGCACCATCAATATTTCAGAGATGCTAGACTCTTCTTCTTGTACTTTGAACAGCTGATGCTTTACAGCATCAAGCATCCCCTCAATTCTCACAAACAGCTAGAGAAATTCAGGCGGGTTAAAAATAAAAATACAAAATCTACAGCTTTATATTAAATTAAATAAATCTTAAATAAGTCATTTACTAATTTTTTTTTAATATTAGATCCATACCCATATTGTAGGCTTGTGTGAAGCTCTGAAAACTTTAAATTTGCTTAGAATATTTGTAAAATTCGACACTACCCCCTCAAAAAATTTGGCTTCAACAATTTAGGAAATTAAACCAATTAAAATATTGACACCCAAAATACACATGGATTTTCAATTATTTTAATTTTCTTTTGTATGTATATGACAGAAATTTGTAGTCTAGTTATTGAATAATCAAGGAATTGAGTTTGCCATCCCTGAGTTTTAAATAAAACTGTTTATTAAGAATTCTCAATATTAAAAAAAAAACACTCATAATAAGATGAACTTACAGAAAGCTGAGTGATGGAACGCTCCATGGTATGACTGCTAAGTGTGAGGTGAAACACGTTAGGGAGGCCCGAACGCTCATCCCCCACCATGGACACGTGCGCCAAGGAACCAAACCCATGAGTTTCATCCGAATAATCAAGGATGTAATTACCACTTGACCATTGGGACTCAGAGGGCGGCCGAACAAACCGCGCTAGTCTCTTCACCAACTCGCCTCTACAAATAAGAAAGAGTTTGTTGGTTTATAGGGGTGACACCGGATAATACAATGACAGTAAGTAGCCCTCTCCTGTTCCTGAGTGCCTTTCTCACTGTAAAAAGCTACTATTTACATGTGTGTAATTTTATGGATTGGAAATTTATAGTTAATTTTATTGTTGATTGTAAATGATTTAAAATTAATTTAATCGGGTAATGAAGGAGCAGGATAGAAGAAGAATTTAAGCCTGTGAAGTGAAATTTCTCAGGAGTACTATAGGAGGGACAAGAATAGATAGAATGAGAAATGAGAGGGTGAGAGGAATAGCTGAGGAGGAGCCAGTGCAGGACAGGATACAGAGAAGACATGACTAACGGTGGTACAGCCATGTGAGGAGAACAGAGGAGGAGAAGATACCAAAGAAGATACTGGATATTAAAGTGAGGGGTAAGAGGCCAAGAGGAAGAACAAGGGACAGGTAGCTGAAGGGAGTGTGGAGGAGAGAGAAGAAGACTGGGCCATGAGGGAGGAAAAGAGGTGATGGGGAGAGAAGATACTTTGGAGAGACTTATGTTCCAAACAGCTCCAGCCAGTGGCTGGAAACTGTTCATGATGTTTGATGAAATTAATTTAAAGAAATAGCTTTAGTCATTATGGCTACAGGCATGGGGAGCCTGGAAATTCTGGGAAAGGAATGAAGAAACAGAGTAAGAATATAGGGAGAAGAAGAAAAGAGCGAAGCGAGTTGTATGGGAAGCCAGGAAGGATTGGATGCAAAACTGGACAGAAATGTTGGAATGGGACGTGGAAGGAAGTAAAAGGTGTTATAGAGCCAAGTAAGAAACAGGAGGAGAGAGAAAAGACAAGAAGTTAGAATGATATTTGAAGAAGGAAGAAGGTTGAAGAAGTAGAGGAAGAAAAGGAACTATGGATGAGATATTTTGAGAAAATGTTCAATCCGGATTTTTTTTTACTTGGCATCGCGTCTTACTACCCGTTCGGGTTGTACGCTTAAGTACTAATTATGCTAATGGAATAGGAATTGGGAAGTTTGAATATATAGGAAGTGAACCAACATTTGCGTGGAGGGAGAGTGGAAAACTATTTAGGAACCCCCCACCCCCATTTCACCTGAGTGAGATTCGAACCTCAATCTCCCCATCCTCGGCAGTCTGGCTCAATTCGAAACTAGCGCGTTAGCCAAATAAGCCAACGAGACGGATTAAACCGGAAAAGGAAATGAACGAGAATGAAACATGAAACAAAGAAGCAGGAATAAATAGCAGAAGAAGAGGAAATAGTTCCAACATAGAAAGAGGTGGAAGAATAGAAAAAGGGAGTTATAATACCTGTATTCAAGAAAGGAGACAAGAAGAGGTGTAAAAATTATAGTAGGATAACGCTTATGTGCCATTGTACAAAAATATATGAGAAGATACTGGAAAATAGAATAAGAAATAAAATGAAAGGAAGGTGGAAAGAGGAACAGCATGGATTTAGCGAACAGAGGTCTACGTGAGACTTAAGCTATGCCATACGACAGCTGATGGAAAGAAGGTATGAATATGGGAAAGACTTGGTAATGGTATTTATAGATGTGGAGAAGGCATATGATAGTGTGGATAGAAATAAAGTTTGAAAAGCGATGGAGGAGGCCGAAGGGGAAAGAGAAATTGTAATGAGAATGAAAAGCTTGTAAGATAACAGGAGTTGTGTTGAGACTGAGAGTGGAAGGACGGAGTGGTTCCAAATAAAAAATGGAATGAAGCAGGGGAGTGTCCTTTCACCAATACTATTTGTAATGGTAATGGAAATATTCATGAACAAAGTGGCAGGAAAACTCGGGGAGGAAAGGATGAAAGCCATTATGTTTGCTGATGATTTGATGTTATAGGGGGAGAAGGAAGAGGAATGTACAGGAACAACTACAAGAATGGAAAGAGGAATTAAAAGAGAGTGGAATGAAATTTAGCATGGCAAAGGGTGAAGTGACGGTAATGATAAGGAAGAGGGTAAGGCCTAATAAAGCAATAAGGTTGGATGGAGTATACCTGAAAAAAGTATAGAACGTAAAATATCTTGAAAGTGTAAATGAGGAGAAAGGTGGAAGTAGAGAGGATTTAACGAGAAGAGGGTAGCAGGGAGAGTTGTTCTATAAGTGCGTAAGAGACCTGCTATGGAGAAGAGGAGTGAACTTAAATTGTAAGGCAGTGTTTGTTGTATATGGTGTACTTTGTAGCTATTGTCACATATGCAGCAGAAACATGGACATTGAATGTAAGAGATACTAGGAAAGTGGAGGCCATGGGAATGAAGTTTCTGAGCAGCATGCTAGCTGTCACGAGGAGAAACAAGATTAGGGACTTAGATGGTATGGGCATGTAATGAGACTGGAAAAAGAGAGGATGCCAAAGAAAATGTTGGAAATTAAGTACATAGTAAAAAGACCACAATGGAGGCCAAGAAAGAGATGGGAAGAGCAGATAAGAGAAAGAGTTCAAATGAGAAGAATGGAAGAAATTAAAGGCGGAAGAATGGTGGGTGGATAGAGTAAGATGGAGGCATTTTACTAAATTGACCCGGCCACATGTTGGAAACAGTTGAAGATGATGACCCCTCCTGAAAGTGTGTCTTGTACCACATACAATTGATAAATACGCATTCAACATGAGAGTAAACAGTTTACTAATAAATGTTATAACTTGAGCAAAGTTAATACAATATGAAAGAAACTACTGTTTTTGAATTTATAAAGCATACATACCGCATTTGCACCCTTCTAAGCCGTCGCCGAAAGTTAGATGAACTTCTACTTTTCCACAAACTGCAAAAAGAATTGAAATAACTCTATTAAAATAAGTTTGTTTTTCTTTTAATTATTACTAGTCAACACATTAGACGTGTATATCAATAAATAAACGGCTTACTATTCGCTGACTGCTTAGTAGAGTGCAAATACAAAATTCTAATATATCTTAAATACATGTTGATAGTGTCAATACAATAAAAAAAATTTTTATATGTGTTAAGGTTATATTTCCTATGAAATGTAGATAAAATGGGTCTTGCCCATCAAATACTGTGATCTGGTTGTTGGAGTCGAGCAATTATTGCTTCTCTTACAACCTTTAACAAGATTCTAGTTCAATTCCCGTCAAGCGTGGCGGTTGTGGTCTCGCTGCTCCTGTGATACGTACAGCGTGGTGTAACAGGGGTACTTGGAGTCTACAAGAGACTGCAGCGTGGTGTAGTAGTGGTAGTACAGGTGCGGGTTCACCTCACGCTGCATGAACCAGAACAGGTTGAGGAACAGTCCCGGGGAGGGCTGGCTGATCACTAGCATGCTCAGGGCTGCCACCCGCACCTCCAAGTGCTCAGAGGTGTTGGCCAGGAGTGGCCAATAAAGGTGGTACACCTGCAAGTTGAGGGAAAGGTTTTGTTGGGCTCTGTTGGCTGTATTAAATTAAACATTGAAAGGAGGATAGAAGGTCAAGGCCTGCGCACCAGAAAATTGTAGGCCTCAAAATTCACAACTAAAACACACTATGAAACACATAAAGTCTGTTCAGCGTAGGAATTGTTTCCTAAAAGGCCTTTTTCCCTACCAGAAATCTATCATATAGTAGGATATTGGTAGGAAAATAGACCTTTCAGAGAGTAATTCCTACCATGAATGGAGTATATTTATGTAATTTTCGGGTTATGTCAGTCCCTTTATTCAGAAGAAGAATTAATCAGAGTGTCTCAACACACTTTTAGAAAAAATTTTGCAGAGTTCTCAATTTCTCACTGAAAAACCAAAATATATAATTATTTAAACATAATACTTACATGGTCAATAGTACATTTATTATTATTATTATTATTATTATTATTATTATTATTATTATTAGCACCGCGTCTTACTACCCGTTCGGGTTATACACACTTATGCTAATGTGAAATGATAGGGTGATTGTGAGATGAAATGGAGGACCTACAGTTTAACGTGGAATCCGAACCACGGTAGAGGCCTGGCATTCCTCACATTCACAAGTTGTGATTAATACACATCTTGTCAGAGGTGAAGGAAGGGTTTGGCAATCAGATAAATCTGTGCTGGGACCGAGGATTGAACCCCGGACCCTCAGCACAGAAGTCTGACACCTTACCCCTAGACTACCAGGTCACCGTAATAGTACATTTAGCTTCATACAATGACCACATACAATAATCTAGTTAAAATACTGATCTTCCTGGGGTTCAAAAGTCAATAATGCTACAGTCCTATTTTCATAGGAAGGGCCTTGTGTGAGTATAGTAAAGTTAATTGATTCACTTTCATGTATTCATACATCAGGCCACATTATCTGCAGCAATCACTTTTTATGTATATTATTAATACTTAAGAAATAACACTAATAATTTAATAAAATGCTATCAATGTTGGCTGCAAAAAAAAAGTTTGTATTTTATAAGAGGTCCTTTCTATGAAAATTTAACTTTACAATTGTACTCCTGTGCTAACAATGATCATCCTACCAAAATAGTGCAATTTTTAACCTGTTCCCGATGGTAGCTGGCTCTACTCGCAGTGGCCCAGATGGCTCTATAACGGATGTGATGGGGCTGTGAAGACCGGACTGTCACGTTACCACGTATGATTGGTTCCAGATATTCAAACACTCGGCCGAGTTCGATGTTACTAAGACCATCCAAATACAATAACTGATCTGCATAACTTGAGCTGTCTGAAACAAATATTGCAAATCAACCAACGCAACAAGCGCTTATCAAGATAAAACAATAATAATAAACAAATACACTGCTTTGAGTGTAAAATAGATTGGTAGTGTGTTTGAGGTGAAGGATGGGAGTAGTTTGGATTTAATGAAAAGAGGACAGCAGGGAGAGTTGTTATATATAGGTGTGTAAGAGACCTGCTATGGAGAAGAGACATGTCCTTGAAGTGTAAGGAAGTGTTGTATAGGGCACAGCAAAAAATGGACATTGAATGCAAAAGAGACTAAGAACATGGAGGCCATGGGAATGAAATTGGTATGTTAGCTCTCATGAGGAGAAAAATGAGGAATGAAATTATCTGGGAAGGAGTGGGAATTACAGGTAGTACATAAGATAGTAGTAGAGGAAGCATGGCTGAGATGTTATGGACATGTAATGATGGAAAAGTAAATAATCCCAGGGAGAATGATGGAGATGAAATATGTAGGGAAAAGACTGCAAGGGAGACTGAGAAAGAGATAGGAAGAACAAATAACAAAAAGTGTGCGAGTAAGAAAAGAATAATGGTGGAAGAAAAGAGGAAGGTGAGAGGCATTTTACCAAGCTGAGCTGACCAGAGGCTGTAAACAATGCTAGAAGATTATGATTATTTTACAGTTTAAATGTGTCTATTGAATCAAACTAGCTTTATGACTAAAATATAAAAACAAAAAATATGCAATAAATTATCTATCCCTCAATTAACCGAAAACTTTGCAAAAAATGTGTTTAAGAATTTGTAATCTCAATGTAGGGGTGTCCAAAACTTCGACTTGGCTCTGAAAAAAATATCAGCTTCAACTCATTTTGAAAAAATTTATGGCTTCAACAACTACAAGCTAGCTAAAAATATACTCACTCAAGTTAGGTTATTTATTGCCCTTCTGTGCTGGTATATACATTACAAATCAATATTCATTTGAACAAATCTGAAATAATTGAATTGTAAATTTTGATAATAATTTAATTTATCAGATTAAAACAAAATATAACTAACAATTGTGCAAAAAAACATTTTCCAAGTAATTTTAGTATATAAAGGTACATCAATAACGTCAACTGGTATAATATTATTTCAAGTATAAAATAACCGACAAAAATATTTGAGAATAAAATAGCCAGAGCTATTGATATTTCATTTTCAATTTTTCAGAATAAGATATCTAATAGAGAATTCCTCACTAAAAAGCATAAATAATAGCTTCGGCAATTTGATTCTTAAATAGGCAATCCCTTACAATTATAATAATTGTACAAATGGCTGCAATAAGCCAACTACCAAGTCGAAGTGTCGTTACGATAGCTGTAATCTAAATGTTATTATTTAGCACCGCGTCTACACCCTTCGGGTATACCTTAAGTACTAATTACACTAATGGATTAATTGGAGTGAATTTAAGGAAGTGAACCGCATTGCTGGAGGAGAGTGAAAACTTTTGGAAACCACCCATTCACCGACCGAGATTCGAACTCGATTCCGTCCTCATGTCTGCTCAACACGACTGCGCGTTAGCCACTACGCACGAGCGGTATCTTAATAAAATCACACTTTGTAGCCGACAATTTCTGCACATCATCGAACTCTAAAATGAGTGACGAATGACCCTGGGCAAGGGACAATTCCTGATAGCTCAGCGGTTAGAGCAGTAGGTACTAAGCCAAAGGTCCCGGGTTCGATTCCCGTGTCCAGGTGCCATTTTTCAATTTTCAGAAAAAATATTTGAACTTTATTCGACTTCAAGAATATTTCATACATTAGCAGTGGTCTTTGCACATTCCTATCTCGATGTATAGTAGGAGTGACAGACAAATAGTTTTTATTAATTTAAAATGTATTGATTCTAATATACTACTCTTCTATACGTTTACCTGGTGCCCGCTTCTGTGGCCACATGATCTAAGGCACTATTCTCACAATAGACTATAGACTGCCAATGGCGAGTAGATTGTGGTGCGATCCCTGCCAGGTGTAGTAAGGGTGGTTTCTCCTAAATGTTTCCCACTCTCTTCACGCAAATGTGGGTAGCACTTCTTCTAAATTCAATCTTCCTCATCCCCAACCTACTAGCATAATTGGTACATAAGCATATAACCCAAATGGGTAGTTAGACGGAACGCTAAAAAAAAATTTACAACGTGGAGAAATGTTTCTCATAGTAGAGCAACGTCACAGTTGTCAAACTAAGATTATAGTCTAAAACCTTTTTTTTACTATAATTTTAGCGTAAAATATAGGAGAACTGTACCTGTGAACCAATTAATATAACGGCGAATGTAACGATCTAAAGTATCTGGTCTGCAGGTCTGCTGGCAAGTTTTGTAAATGAGCGACGCAAATCCAAGAACCAGAGCATTCTTAACTTCTCCTTCAGCCCCCTCGGATAAATTCACAAGTTCCTAAAGACATGCGACAAATAATAACATCTATGTTAAAGCTTAAAACAAATTATATATTATGAGTAGGGATGGTACTCTCGAATTCTCAAATGGTTGAATCCTTAAGGAAATTTAAGGATTCAATAAAATATCAAGTATGATATATTTTTTTTAAATCTTTGAATTTTTTAATGCCTATAACTGCTCATTGGTAGTTAATCTCTATCATAATTATATAACAAACATAATGACTAAAACCCCAGACCATTAATTTAACACCGACTTTTGTGGCAGCATGGTCTAGCACGCTACTCTCGCAGCAGACTGGACTGCCAATAAAGGGGAGATTGAGGTTCGAATCTTGGTTGGGTGTACTGAGGGTGATTTTTCAAAATGTTTTTCCACTCTCCCTCCACACAAATACGGATACATTTCCTCTAAATATAACCTTCCTAATCTCTGAAACCATTTATGTAGAAATCTGGTACACAGGCATATATCCCAAACAAGTAGTAAGGTGTGGTGCTAAAAAAAAATAATTTAACATTCAACTAAATTATGAATGTTTTAATCAACTACTAACAAAAAATTAATTTAATTACTATTTATATTTCCTATTATGTTCATATGTTTTTCCAAGATTCGGATTTCATAGATAAAATGAAGAAACTAATTTTTAAAATAGTAGATTTGGTCCAACTCTGATTATTAGCTGTTAACATGTCACAAACTTTAATCAGCGCAGATACATTAACAAATATTCTTATGAAATCAAATGAGGTTTGAAAAAGGGAGATTTGAACCAAAATATGTTGTTGGTCATCTTCTGAAGCACAGTGGTGTGTTATATACATATATCATCAATTAAACCAGCTGTCCGACATCTTAACTCAGTCGGTAGCTTGTCTGCCTACTGAGCTAAGAGTCTCGGTTTCGATTTCCAGCATGGCCGAAAATATATTATTGATTAAAATATGGGTTTACTTTTTTCAGATTGATAAATTAATGACTGGGGGCTGGACGTTGTACCTGTCCTAGTCTTAAGATAAATTATAATTTATAAGGCATACGAAGCTACAACAAGCCTAGCCAGCTGGTAGTGGAAAAAATATGGCTTGAATAAAAAAACTAACCCAGACCATAGGCTGGAAACCGTAATGGCTGTAAAGTAAAAGATGGGTCTAATCCACTATTTTACAAATTCAAATCTCAAATTAAAATTTTCAGTTTAAAAACGAATCCTGAATCTAAAATCCAAATTAAAACTTAGAAAACTTAAGAATGTTAACTTAACATATCAACTTTTAAGTTACTATAAAAATATAGATGTTATTTAAATGTTAGAAAAATTCTGTTAGGACACACTCATTTCAACATTCATATATTCATTAAAGTGAGAAATTCATGTTTTGGGGTAGAGTTTTTAAATTAATTCTAAAATAATGGTGGTCTAAACTTAACCACTAATGAGCAGTATAGGAGCCCTAAATTAAATTCTTACTGAAAATAAGAATCCTAGAATCACTGAAAATAAGGATCCTAGAATCACTGAAAATAAGGATCCTAGACTCTTGAATGGCCTAAGGATTCGAGGATTCAAAAGTCCCATAATTAATGAGATTTCTACTTATTAGGTCTACTCAGGCTTTTGTTATTTCAGATGTCCAGCAAACCGGAATTTTTTTTTTCCTGGTAATTAACATACCAAATTAAATGGATATATCCTGATTATTTTATTATTTTTCCAATAGGTTTCCACTTGAAAAAGACCAACAAAAATTTAAAAAAAAAGCTCTAGGATTTTTTTAGCACCGTGCCTCACTACCTGTTCAGGTTATAAGCATATGAACTAATTATGCTAGTGTGTTAAAGCTGAGAAAGATTGAATTTGTAGGAAGTGTACCCGAATTTGTGTGTAGGAAGAGTGGAAAATCATTTAATGTAAACCACCCTCAGTACACTAGACCGAAATTCAAACCCCAATCTCCCCGTCAACAGCAGTCTGGTCCTTTGTGAAAATGAATACACTCATATTATGAACATTCAATAATGATGGTTGAATTTTACAAGCATAGACATATAAAACAAACGGAAAGCATGACATGTTCAGGCTGCACTTTTGGCAAATGTCCTTTGTTCAGATGATTTGAAAAAATTGACTATCCTAATTACTTATGCTATTTTATAAGCCTGTACAAACCTTATAAATTTCGAATCTAAATTCGAATCTTGCTAAGATTCAGATTCGATTCGAGCTTTCGTGTATTATTATTAGAGAGATTTGTGGTGGATTCAAAATTTCAAATCTAAGTAAATTTCAGATTCGGATTCGATGGGTTTAGTTCAAAATTCAAATATTTTCATATTTAAGAATAATTTCAACTTTCTATGGTCTTATACAGCAATCATTATTAAAAAAATAGTAATTTATTTTGTTTATAACCTTTAATAAATTAGTCATGAAGCTTTATTTACTTGTTTAACTTAAGATTAAGTTTCAAATATTTTCAAATACTCCTAAGGATATGTTATTTATGGATTTAAAAAAATATTCAAAATAAACTATTCGATTCGGATTCGATTCGAAAAAAATTCTGAGCATGATATTCGATTCGGAATCGATTCGACCTGGTTTGCCAAGATTCACATTCGACTCAAAATGGAAAATCATGGATTCGCACAAGCTTACTATTTTATAGTATGAAAAACAAATAAAGAATATTACAAAATTTCCTCACAAAGTCTGAGATAACTATGGTAGAGCTCAAGGGCTCCATGAAGTACAGTTCGAAAGAAGCTGACTTGGACCATTCGACTACTGAAGCAGGTTCCCAGAAGATAGTGGGGTAATCATTTGAACTAGTATCAACCTTAGTGCTCTCTACTATAAGAGTATCTAGTAATAAAATGAAGTTTCAATATAAAAGAAAACATTTTAGTAATCAGTGCTGGTACCTCCAGGCTGAGCAGTAGTTCCTCTGACGGATGTTGTATGTGGAAAGGCAAAGTTGTTAAAAAATGCACGACCGTTGCATTTGCCACCTTCTTCTCTAAGATCAAATCTTTTATAAACAGTGCACAGGCTTCAGTGCCAACTTGAGGCAAGATGTCCAGAAATAAATTCCTAGGAAATAAGTATTTAATTAGATATGTTGTGCAAAAATAACTAAGTTCTAAGTAATTCTTTGTGTAACTAAACATAAAAACTAGACTAAATTGTTTAAAGGCATGTTGACACAAAGAGGGTCATTAGCGGCTTTGCCTGTATAATTTTAATTTTGGTAGCCAGTTTTGACTGTTGCGAGCTTCAGGAACAGTAGCTGATCAAAGATAATGTTTTATTTTATTTGAAATACAAGAGTCTTGTTTTCATTGAAAAGTTACTAAAAATTTTAATAACCACTTGATTTTATTTAAGTAAACTCTGATTTTCATAGGATCACTTTACCACAAGAATTTATTTAAAGTCACTAAAATCTGGCATTCTATAAATAAGTCTTATGTAATTTACTAATAATTATAAAGTTTATCTTAAAAATTATCAAAAGCGTCCAATAATGCTTCCTTATGGATTAATGTATAGTTTCTCTTTACAACATTAATAAAATGGACTAAGAAAATGAACACAATTGCAATTTCCCCCTGCACCTCCCCTCCCTCACCACCACCTTATCTCCGCCAGTGTGCCAACATGAATTTTCAGTTTTCAAATAACGATCTTTCTATAGTAATCAAACTGTAGTTATTAAAGGTATTTATATTTATTCAATTCAAGATTGACTAGACTCAGTACTAGAGAAATTTTTTATAAGTTAGCTCAAGTTCCACTTGTAATGAAAAAACTTGAGTCCGCAGACCACTCACCATTAAGTGAAAAATGCTTGTAAACTATTACCTGACAGTCTCCTGATGGTAGCTGGTCCCAACTATCAGCCTGTCGAATAGCACCTCCAATGACGACTGCTCTGCCAAGGACAACAAGTCGACGACAGTAGACACCAGGTTACCGTGCAGTTTACTAATGTCTAGACCCTCGTTAGAGTGATCCACACTGTCGCTTAGTTCGGTGAGTGCCCGACCAACCTGTCGACAATGGATTTCTTACAGTCACTAATAACAAGTTTATGTCGGATTAAACTTACTAAAGTTATATGTTCAGTTTGATTGTGACATAGCAATAGCCAAAAATTTCAGATGAGAATGTGAAAAATTCTATACATTTTTACATTTCTCTCACACCCTTTTCACAAAAATTAACCTGTAAAATGTACCATCATTTGTGTGTGTGTGTGTCGTGTGTGCGTGTGTGTGTGTGTGTGTTGTGTGCGGCGTGTGTGGTATAGACATCACATTAATTTTAATATATTTTATTGATTTGTACAGTCTGACACCTTAGATCAGTCGGTAGTGTGTCTGTCTATTGAAGAAAGGGTCATGGGTTCGATTCTCGACATGGGTGAAAAATTTATCATTATGAAATGTGGGTTTACCCTTTCACAGTGATGAATTAATGGCTGGGGTCTGGATGTTGTGCCTGCCCTTGTATTAAGTTAAATTATAAGGCATATGAAGCTATGACACGCCTAGCCAGACAGTAGTGAAAAATATATGGCTTGAATAAAAAATTGACCCGGCCACAGGCTAGCAACATAATGGATGTAAAGTATTGGTTTGTACTAACTAGAAGTGTACTGATGTGGATACCGATCAATCGTAATAAGTTAATTATTAGTGCATCGGCAATGAATCTTAGTCACTGATTATCATGCCGCTTTAACAGTTTTTCTTTTTTATTTATTCACACTTAGCAACACAACAAATCCATTGTATTTTAAATGTTTGATAAAAGATTGCTTTGTAGTGTATCAATGGTAGTTGACAAGACTCAAAAGTAATATCAATTGTTAGCTTAATTAAAGATTATAAATATTAGATATACTTATTACCCTCCATAAGACTAATTTCCACTCCAAACTTCAGTATAAAATATTTAATTTTGACATAAAAATGCTTTACAAATTACATTTAACTGCTATAGCCCTGATAATCTTAAGCATATATTTCACAATTTGTATCAGCTTTCAATAAAAAATAATAGGTAATCTGGATTAATCAGTGCAAATAATCAAATAAGCAATTCATTTTGTAATCAGTATTAGTATTTGATTTTAATGAATTGGTACACCTATAGTTCCAGACCTTCATTTTTACAAAAATGTCTTATTCTTTATCAAAGATATTATTATAAATTACCTGCACATGTGATCACACAGTCTAATAGTCAAGCTTGTTTGGTATGGTTTGCTGATGACAGGGAGGTCGGGGTTTAAAGCCAGGTCAGGTGCAATTAGGGTGGTTTTCCTTAAATGTTTTCCCACTTTACCTCCATACAAATGTGGGTGCATTACCTCTAAATTATATCTTCCTCATCACTAACACATTAGCGTAATTATTGTATGTGTATAACACAAACAGGTTCTAAGACGGGATGACATTTTTTTTGTAACTTTATGCTACCAACCAGAATTGGCCGTAAAACTATTCACTAAAAAGAAATATTGGTAGGTATCATAACAATTTGAAGGACTCATCCAGTTACAAATAATATTTTTTTGGGCAAAAGAACCCTTAATTGTATTATTTGACTACTAGATGAGATAGTAGAGAAAACAAGGGTGAGATGGTATGATCATCTAATGAGGATGTTGGAGTACTTGAGATAGTAGAAGAAGCAAGGCTGAGATGGTATGGGCATGTAATGAGGATGTTGGAGTACATGAGATAGTAGAGGAAGCAAGGCTGAGATGGTATGGTCATATAATGAGGATGTTGGAGTATATGAGATAGTAGAGGAAGCAAGGCTGAGATGGTATGGTCATATAATGAGGATGTTGGAGTACATGAGATAGTAGAGGAAGCAAGGCTGAGATGGTATGGTCATATAATGAGGATGTTGGAGTACATGAGATAGTAGAGGAAGCAAGGCTGAGATGGTATGGGCATGTAATGAGGATGTTGGAGTACATGAGATAGTAGAGGAAGCAAGGCTGAGATGGTATGGGCATGTAATGAGGATGTTGGAGTACTTGAGTATAGTATGCGAGACAGAGTCGGGAAACCAGCAGCTGCATGGGTGGTTTCCTAAATGTTTTCACTTTACCTCCATACAAATGTAGGGATGCAAGCTCTGAATTATCTTCTAATGAGCACATTGGAATTACTTGTAGTGTAAAACAAAGGCTAGATGGGATGACATTTTTTATGAATGTTGCTACAATCGAGATATAGAACAAAACTATGTCATATAAAGAATTATGGTAGTACATAAATATTAGAGGAAGCAAGGTGAATATATTTTGGGCAAGAATTAGATTGTTTTGGATATTAATGAGATAGTAGAGAAGCAAGGTGAGATGGTATGGGCATCTAATGAGGATGTTGGAGTACTTGAGATAGTAGAGGAAGCAAGGCTGAGATGGTATGGGCATGTAATGAGGATGTTGGAGTACTTGAGATATAGGGGAAGCAAGGCTGAGATGGTATGGGCATGTAATGAGGATGGGAAAAGAGAGGATCACAAGGAGAATGATGGAGATGAAGTATGTAGGGAAAAAACCAAGAGGGAGACCAAGAAAGAGATGGGAGAAGCAGATAACAACAAGTGTGTGAGAGGAGAAGAATGAAGAAATTAAAGGAGGAAAATCGGTGGAATACAGGAGGAAGCTAGAGGTATTTTACTAAATACACCTACATAGGCTGGAAACAATTGATGATGATAGCTATTTAGACAATTTTGAGTGTGTGTATATATATATATATAAAGCCAACACTATTCACAAAAGTTAATTATTAATTTTAAAGCAATCCCTTTCAGTATTTGTGCATGGATCCGACATTACTCTCAGTATATTTACTATAAATATATCACTCACTTGTAGTTAAAAGTGTGTGCTAGTTTGATGCATACTCACTGCGCTAATCAGGCGATTTTGGTTGGCTGGAGCCCGACCCTGAGTCTTGTCCGACTCTGGCAACGTGAAGGTGAGACTGACTCTTGTGACATTCTCAGAAACTTCTAGAGGACTTGCATTGATATCATCACTCTCCAACGTCAAGCTCTGACTATTAAGTCAACAAATATTCAAGTCTTTTGTTCAAAGAGATTCAAGAAAATGTTGAATGTACAGTGGTAATTAAAAAAAACTTTATTTAAAGTTTCATCTATATTAATTCTGTTCATAAGATTTTCAGTTTATTGTCCCTAGACTTATTTTAAAAGCCATTCGGTAGCTAAAAGTTGAGCATGCATGTATTAAAAACTTGACTAGAATTTAAAATACAGTAAAACCTCGATGATTCAGACCTCATTAAAATGGATTTTACTTAAGGTTAACTTTAGTTTTTGGCCTATTACGAACACTTAAGATATATTCATGAACTTATAATCAAAATAATGAATGCCAAAAGTTCATAAGAAAAGATATAAAGGTGCTTCAGGCCCACATCCATCTTTAACTGCTACTTGTTCAACAAATTTTGGACTATCCCCTTAACTTCCAGTTTAATTTTTTATTATTATTTGAGGTAGTGCACTTTTTGAGCCAACCAATTATATCAGCATACACCTTATAAACTAACTTAAATCTAGAACTGATACAACACCCAGCCCTCAGCCGTTAATTCATCACTGTGAAAAAGGAAACCCACATTTCACTAATGATACATTTTTCGGCCCATGCTAGGAATCGAACCCGGGGTAGACACTCTAAAAACTGAGCTAAGGTGTCTGACTCCGACAGTTTTTTAAGTAACATACTGTATAGTCTTACAGATACATAACTTTTATCTGCTTCATCTACAATATATATTTTTTTTTTTCCTTGTATTATTATTTAGCACCACATCCTACTATCCATTCTGGTTATATGCTTGAGTACTAATTACACTAATGGATTAGGACATGGGAAGGTTGATTTTTGGGGAAGTGAACCCGCATTTGCGTGGAGGTAGAGTGGAAAACCATTTAGGAACCCCCCCCCCCCCCCCAGTTCACCCGACCGAGATTCGAACCTCGATTTCCCCGTCCTTGGTGGTCTAGCTCAACACGACTGGTGCGTTAGCTAACTACGCCACCGAGGCGGGTAAATTTCCTTGTAGTTTATTTGTTTAGTTATGTTTGTAAATCTCCCCATGTCCCTCTTATCCCTCATCACCAACAGCCTCCCTCTTTTCCTTCCCCTACATTTAGTCCGGATTATAAAAGTTTTAGTTCGACACCTTATCTCAGTTGGTAGCCTGTTTGTCTACTGAGCTAAGGGTTCGATTTCTGGCATGGCCGAAAATGTATCGTTGGTGAAATGTGGGTTTTCCCTTTAACAGGGTGGAATTGATGGCTGGGGGCTGGATGTTGTGTATGTTCTAAATTTAAGTTAGTTTATAAGTCGTGTCCTGATATAATCAGTTAGTTCAGAAAGTGCATGTTAAATACCTAGAATAAATGGGGGAGAAAAAAATCAAAGTTTTAATCTATAAAATATTTTACATCCTAAACAGTTGGTTAAAATGGGGGGAAAAAAATAGTTTTTCAAAGATATGTCATTTAATCAACAGTAAATTTTTAGTTTCAAGCTTTACCAAATATGTGCCAAATACTAATAAGTATTAGGTAATAAAGACAAACCACTCACTTGACCAATAAAACATGTGCCTCGCCTCGGGACTGGAAAGGTTGAACATAAGTCCCACCTGAAGACGTTATGTGTTTTATAATAGCGCTTCCGTTTTGTGAACGAACAGTGTACGTGCGTTCAGAGCTTGAGGTAACCTGGTCCTAAACAGAGGAAGTCCAATATCAGGATTTGGAAGTAAGTTTCCTGTAGACATTCACAAAGGTTGTCCAGTGTTTGAGAGCAATACTCTTTATGCGGCCAAGCTTATTAAGAGCCCATCTCACGGCAGATTTACCAGAAAATTAAACACACAATCACACTCAAAACAGAAATTGTATTGCAGTACATACAGTTTTCTACAATATTCATTTGACAACAATGAGATTGCTATCAGTTTAGTAGTTTTTTCATTTTAAAATAATTATCTATCAGTTGTGTTATGTTTTTTTTATTAGTAAAACAGTTCGACAGTCTCTGTGGTCTAGACGTCAGAGTTTTTGGCTATAAATCCAGAGGTCTTGGGTTCAATCCCTGGCACTTCCAGATTCTTTGTGATGCAGTTGGTCTAGAACGAGGTCAACTCAGTCTTGTGAGGACAAATGAGGAACTACCTGAATGAAAATATAGCTGCTCCAGTATAGAAAACTGAGATTAACAACCGGTGGGTTTGTTGCGCTAACAAAATGACACTCTTTTTTAGTGTGCAGAAGTTGGCACTATCTTTGCCAACAGACAGTGGTTGCTTGGTCGGTATGGCTCGATTGTGAGCTGATGCCATGTAGATTTTTTTAAAGTAAACCAGTTCTCCTGGTCTCAATTCCATTGTTTACTAGAGTATATTATAGGAAACCTCACAACAATGCAACAGCTAGTTTGAGATGTATTAAACCTACTTAAGCTAGGTCATATCTGTTAGGTGAGACAGGATCTTAAGGTGTTATGCCTTAAAATGCTTCATAAACATCTTTGAGAGAGTTTTATGGTTCAAATCTTAGTGAGATTCAACATTTTATAGCATTTACATGGTTTTTTATAGTCACTTTGATCTTTTATGATATTTGAAAAGTTTTTCAAATCAGCTCTGTATGCATCTACCTCACAAATGTGTTTTTTTTTCTTTACTCTTCAAAGCGAAAAAATGTTATATTTGTGTGACCAATACAAGGCTGTAGCCAAGATTTTTTTTTTTGGGAGGGGGGTTAATCCCCCACCCAAAATTTGACCAAAAAACTGCCTTATTTACGGTTTAGACAAAACAAAATAATATAAGTATATAGATTGTCACTATTAGTTTAATGTTTATGTACATTTAAAAATAAATGTATGTAATTGTGTTCATTAGTCAGATGACAAAGCTGAAGATACTAAGACAAAATATTAACTAAGGATATATGAAGTAGTAGTGAATGTTGGGAGAGCTGTGTCGAAGAGGTGGAAGGGGGTAAGTCTGAGATTAGTAAACAACAAAACTTTTCAAGTTGAAACTATTCAAGAACACGTCATAAGTCATGAGTTGGCAAAGAAAGAATAATTAGAGAACGGGGACAGGATAGGAGGATAGGTAGCAAGAGGGGTCGGGCTAGCCACACCCAACTGGTTGTAGTTTGTGGAAATATAAATAGTGGCAGTTTTCAAACATCGTGTGAATGCACATAGTGTTGTGAGTTTAGTGTGTAGTGTAGACTAGTGTTAGTTAAGTTAGTTATTGTGAAGATTAAATTGGTTTCTGAACCTGATCCTGGATGTTAACTTTTGTTTTTTTAAGTTAGCACTATGAATTGCAGTAAATGAAAAAACAATAACATCTACCGGTACTTTAGTTTTTAGTAGGAAGAGCCTTTATAAAATACAAACTTATTTGTTTGAGGTATGAAGTGATCATATTTTACTGTATATTAGTGTTGATTTATAGGTATTAATAATATGTATCAAATGTGAATGCTGCAGATCACATGATTTGACATATGAATAACATGGCCTTCTCCTTCCTTTGGATACACACACTCTACCTTCATATATTTTCTTCGTCATTCAATCCACTCATCCTCTCAACATGCACAAACCAACATAAGATACTTCTTTCACATTGACCTATTGGATTCCCTTTCAAATTGCACTCATTCCGCACAAATTCATTACTGACTATGTATATACAAGTTTTTTCACACACATTTCTTAGATATTATTCCAACTGCATTCCCCTTTCTCTTGTGTTTCTCCTGACAAATCCACGCTTCACACTCATAAAACAATGTTAGTGTCGACACACTTTTATTTTCCACCATCTTTGCCTCTTTCTATATTACTTCATTCTTTGCCATAGTCCACATACATCCAACTACTCTTGGGAATCCAATCACCCATCTGTCAATTTCATCATCCATCCTTCCATTTTTACAGAACATTTTGCTCAGATACACAAAATAATTTATGTGTTCCAACAGTTTTCTATTTATACTAAGCTGACACTCATTTCTTGACCTGTCCTTATCAAAAACTATCACCTTAGTCGCGGATACATTTATACACAGGTCAATTTTGCCTGGCCCCAAATTCAAACGATTTAATGCTTTCTGCAAGTCACTTTCATTCTTAGCCATTAATAGGGCATCACCTGCCTATAGCAGTGCTCTCATGTTCACAGCGTCCATTTGAACGCTAACTGCTTCCTCACAAACATCCCTAATACACTTATATATGAATACGTTAAACAATCATGGAAACATAACATAACCTTGTCTAACACCCTGTTTAGTGTCAAACCATTCGCTCAAAGCTCCATCCACCCTAACGCAAGCTTTACTTCCATCATACGCCACTAATATTGAAATTACTAATCATCCATTCATACCATACTCTCTCAAACACTCCATTACATACTCCTATTAAGCCGATCATACATCATAGAACATGCTAATAGCCTTCATTGATTTTATTTCAGTTTCTTAGGTATCTTACACAATGAAGAACAATAAATATATTCTGGTTTGGACACATTTGATCTTATTATCTTGAAATGGTTGAACCCATCTCTAAGCGTTCCTGAAAAGTAAAATTCCTATTCAACTCACTTGCCATTCAGTTGGGCAGATGAGAGTGGATCTCTTGTTTAAACTTCTCCTTGGAAACTGCGCGCAAGTATCTTGATCTACAAACTTACGTATTGTGACAAAGTCACCTTGTGATTTCACACCATACTCGACTGCACATGTACCATATACAGATTTCTAAAAAAAGGCAAAAGAATTTAATAGAAAAATATAGCATACATAAATGGATAGTCTCTGAACATTTTCATTTGTAGTTTTACATTACATTCACAAAATAAATATATTATTTTATATAAAGAATGAATAAATATCATAGTGTGTTTTTCAATAAAACAGCACTGACATCACCTAAGATTTAAATTTGATACTTTATTTTTTCACCCCATCTCCCTACTTGTTTGGGTTTTAATCATAAATATTAAGCACAATAATGTGTTAGGGATGAAGAAGGTAGAATTTTAGAGAAATTTACCTGAAATTGTGTGGAGTTAAAGTGGGAAACCATTTAGAAGCCACCTCAGTTGACACAACTAGGATTCAAACACCTGTCTCCTAGTCTAAGGCAATTCAGTCTACCGAGATAATGACACATTAGACAATTATGACCACCGTTAAGGATTTGATATTTTTATAGACATTTTCATTGTAGTTATTGTAGGATTTGTATATTGTACTAAAAGATAACTAGACCATAATTTCAAACAATTAATTGTGTTAAATTTTGTACATGACTATTTTTAGTGGCCAAATGGTCTAAGACAAGGGTCCCCTAATTATGATCCATGGACTGTTTTTTTCCGGCTGGCAGATGCTTTGATAAAAATTAAATAAAAAATAATTTCAATGATGAATATCAAAATGGTGGTGCTCCTGTATGCTGTATACAAAATACCTATATACATACCATCATAATATGTGGCTGGTGACAGTATTGGAAACACATAGTCAAAACAGCCAAACTGTAGTATACAGTTCCTCAGCACTCACTAGTCACGTTCCTTAAAGTGTCTGCTGAGGGGAGGGGCTGAGAAACATTTCCTATTTGGGGAGGGAAGGGGTAATTATGTTGGTTGTACATCTAGTCATATTTAGTTATGGTTATAAGCTGTGTGTATATATATTAAAGATGGGATGCTCGAAAATTTATGGTATTTGAAAGATTCGAGATCCATAAATTTATTTAAAAATCATCTCGAATAAAATTATGAAGACTTTTAACTTTAAATAACAATTTTTAAAAATTAGTAAGAGAAATTATATAGATTTGTTTAGTTGGAAGAGTAAAAAAATCACGAAAAAGAACAAGATTGTATTAACTTAATGTAATTAGTTTAGATTAAAAGTGTTTTCTTTGTTGGTTTTTTTAGCAATGTGTCTTCTGTGTCAGGCTATATGCGTCTATGTACTAATTACACTGATAAGTTAGGGATGAGTAAGGTTGAATTTAGAGAAGTGTCCCTGCATTTGAATGGAGGGAGAGTGGAGAAATATTTTGGAAAAATCACAATCAGTACACCCGAACAGGATTCACACCCCAATCTCCCTGTCATTGGCCATCTAGTCTAACATGCTAACATGAGAATGACACCGACCATGTGGCCACTGAATTAAGTATCTTTGTCGTTTATGACATAATAGTCATGACCAACAAAATATCAACTGTCAATAAGGATTCAAATTTGTATTCACTTTTCATATGTAATAGTTATATATAATTTTTTTTATTCGGCCCATCTAACAATTTCAATATCCTAGTGTGGCCCTCCGCTCAATAAGTTTGGGGACCCCTGGTCTAAGGTGTCACTCTCACAATAGACTAGACTGCTGATGCCAGGGCGATCAGAGTTCAAATTCTGATTGGATATACTGAGGGTGTTTTTTCCTGATGGTTTCCCACCCTCACTCTATGCAAATGTGGGTATATTTCCTCCAAATTCTACTATCCTCATCCCTGGTCCATTAGCGTAAATATGTGAAAGGGCAATAGTAAGTCACAGTGCACCCCAGATGTTTTTAATTATGATTTATTTACCTCCTGTGTTATGAAAGCAGTGCGTTCCAAAGCCGTAATGTCCAACTGCAACAGACTTGCCAACCCTCGTTTGAAATTCACCGCCCAAATTGGTTCGCTGTCTTTCACTGAAAGCGCTTCCAGTATTTGTTTATTTTTGTAATGCAGTATGAATGGCTGAAGAAGCTGCTTAGCTTGTGTTGGCAAGATAATTGTGCTAACATTACCTCTTTCAGTACTTCCGTCACCGTTAAACAGTGTCACAGTGACATCACTCAACTGAAACAAAACAAATGTTTAAAAAAAATGCATTTCTCTTGGAGATGTCGGATACCATCATATAGTAGTAAGCTTGTGTGTGTGTGTGTTTGTGTGTGTGTGTTTGTGTGTGTGAGTGAGTGTGTGTGTGTGTGTGTGTGTGGTGTGTGTGTGTGTGTGTGTGTGTGTGTGTGTGTGTGTGTGTGTGTGTGTGTGTATATATATATATATATATATATATATATAGCTTAGCAAGTTATCAACTTTTGCAGGAATATTAGTGAATACATACAACAGTACAAATATTAATTTGTATGATAACATAATTTAAGGCAATAGTTTATTTTTAGTTAATCCAACCCCTTAACTCAGTCCGTAGTCTGCCTACCGAACTAAGGGTGCCAGGTTCAATTCCTGGCATGGCTGTAAAATTTATCATTGGTGAAATGTGGGTTTATCCTTTCACAGCGATGAATTAAGGGCCAGGGACTGGATGTTGTGCCTGTCTTAGTCTTAAGTTAAATTATAAGGCTTATGAAGCTATAACAGGCCTAGCAAGCCGGTAGTGGAAAATATATGGCTTGAATAAAAAATTGACCTTGGAAACAGTAATGGATGTAAAGTAAAGTTTATTTTTAGTAGTTGAATTACATAAATTGAAAGTAAAAACACATAATCAAAATTTGCTACGTTAAATTAATAAGTTAAAAGACAATTTTAAGATTTCATAGATATTTCAGAATTGTAGCTCAATGAGCCACAATTTGACAGATTGTATTACAACAATAGATATGTGTCCAGTACTTATATTTTCCATGGTGTGGCATAAAATTTTGCCTAGGTAGGCAATTTAGTTGAAACTGTACCTGTGTACTGTTCTCATCACTCAGTAGGACACTCATTGGTCACGTATCAACGGAAATAAATTCCCGTATAGAGTAGAGCCTATGTATGATTGGTCAAATGTAGACAGAGTGGGCCAGAACATAACTCAAGTACAGTTTTAACAAGCCCTGCTTACGCTGGCAACACTACACGCCATGCCACTGTTTATTTTCTAGGATTGTCACTATTTTCATAATACAAAATTCCTTGTGTTATCCAGAATAAATTTTCATTTTTTTCAAACAAGTAAAAAAGTATAAATTTAATTTTTCATGAAATGACAAGTTATTTAAATGAAGTTTAAATCAGATGATTTGAGCTGGACAGGGAACTAATCAACTCATAGTTTCAGGATGGGGAACAATACATGTTCAAATCAATACACTTACTATAGTTCTTCAGTTCACTCTTAATTTTTTGAAAAGAATTACTATTTAAAGCTTGTAATTAAATATCCAAAATTTACAAATATTCCAGCATTTTTACTGCTCTTTTGCGAAATTCCTGTATTGTTTTCAAGTAGTGAAGTAAATTTAGGAACTATATATGATAAAAGTACACAAGCTTGTTTAGTCAGATACAACAAATTCCTTGTTTGTTTTTTCTCGACCCTTCTAGTTTTTCCCGGTGCTTGAAGATCCTATTTTCCTCGTACCTGCAACAAAGCATCACTAGCCTGTCCCTGGACTGTCAGCCTGCCGCTGAGCCCCCACTGGGATGACACCTTCCCCAGAGAGGTGCCAAGCCAGACAGTGGTGTTGTACTCGTACACCAGCGAGTGGCCTGCAGGAAACAAGCCACTCTCTTCTCCAGCACATGACACTAGTATTGACAGCACGATTGTGGGTAAACATATTACCGTGACATGGGCTAAAACAAATGTGATATATGTTATAGAACATAAATATACAGGACACAGTTCAACAATGTATACAATAGCTCACAATTATTTTTTTTAGCACCGTGTCTTACTACCCATTCAGGTTATATGCTTATGTACTAGTTACACTAGTGAAGAGGTTCCCAAACTCTTTGAGATAGTGCCGCCCTTCACATGTCAAATTTTCCGTGCAACATCCCTGTACCCAATATTTTCAAGGAGCATTAGAATCCAGAATTCAAATTAAGGGAGTGTTTTCACGAGAAAAAATTATGTGTTTTCTTGTTTGATTTATTCCATTCTTTGAAATATGTATGAGTACACATATTGAAAACTTGCGTGTTGCATTCCACTATGCATTATAAGTTTTAGTTTTTACTTATAGCCGCAAGCAATCACCCAAACCAAGACTGGCAACGCCCCAGGAGTTTGATAAAGAGGAAGTGTATTCACATTTGGAGAGAGAAAGAGTCTAAGAAACTATTTAGGAAAAAACCATCTTCAATACACCCGACCAGGATCGAACCTCGATCTCCCTGTTATTGGCAGTTTAGTCTATTGAAGCGGTTCCCAAGGTGTGCTCCGTGGAGCACTAGGTGCTCCGTGAAGCATCTCAAAGTTCTCCGCGAAGATATCGGAAAGAAAAATAACTAAAATAAATGTGACAAGATCTCAAAACTGTGAATTTGTGTGGCCATGAACTGTGCATAGGTAAGTATTCGGTGGAAATTATTTAGCTTCTGCAGCATGTTGTGAAGCAGAGTAGGTAGAAAGTCTTATCAAGGCGAAGTGCATGTCATGTGTCACCTCAGTCAGCTTTGCCCGCTCAAACCTTCTTGGAACCATGCAAAACATCGAGAACGTCGGTGAAGCACAGAGAATGCATGCGGTGAAACCAGACAGAGAGACTCGGCGGTGCTAGCTATCCCCGTCTTTTGAGAATTTCGCCGTGCTTTCAGATACGATTGTTAGCTTCAATACATTTCAAAAAATTTCTGGGAAGTTTTGATTCCATACTAAAACCTCGTATCTCTTCGCACCTCCAGCCTCAAATCAGTTGCAGTTCAATCAGTATTCAGTCGAAAGTCGAAACTAATCAAGTCGCGTTGTAGGGTTATTTATTTATGCTTGTGGTATGTGCTTTTCAAGTTAAGTGGTTTTTTTTAAACAATTACGCTGATATAACTTTTCGGATCTTCTCTTTTGAGAACGAAACACATGACCTTTGCAGATTTTTTGTAGCACCTACGTAGGGATTCAGAAAATAGCATCGATTTCCTTTCAATAGATAGCTGGCTGAAATCAAGATCCTTAAAAGAAAAAAATCTCAAACCCTCAGTGACAATACCTCCAGTGGCCGACGATAAAGTACACACATTTAAAAGAAAATCAAGTTTTGGGCGGAATCAATGAAAAATTGAAATCTAGACAGCATGCCAATGGTAAAAGAATTTAAAGAACTATCTATACTCCGACATTCTTGGAGATATCTTAAATAAGTTTCACGTTCACCTGCTAAGTTTTCTTGATAGTCTCAACCGTTATTTTCCGAAAGAACTCCAAGGAAAAATAAAATAACACTTTTGGGTTGTAAACCCATGCTCTGATGTGTTGGAAAAGCCTGACATCGCAGCAGTGTGAGTGCTTTATTAATTTGACACCAAATTCTGCGATAAAAGATAATTTTACAACGAAGAAGTCACTATCATAATTTTAGTGTCAGCTAAGAGACGAATTTGAAGTTTGTCAGATAAAGCAAAATCATCGTTCTGCGATAAAAGATAATTTTACAACGAAGAAGTCACTATCAGAATTTTAGTGTCAGCTAAGAGACGAATTTGAAGTTTTGTCAGATAAAGCAAAAATCATCGTTCTGCCCTTTGCAACAACTTACTTAAGTAAATCAGGATTCTCTGCCTATGTGGCTACTAAAGCAAAATACAGATCCCGTATCAATACAGAGCCAGATATTCGGTTGCAGCCATCCCATATTTAACCAGATATAGCCACATTGCTCAAATCAAAACAGTCCCATTCCTCTTGTTAAAATCTAAGTATGCTGTATACACTTTATCGTTCTTTTTTTTATGCCAAGTGACTTTTTAACAGCTGTAAAAATTATTTTAAATACCATATCTATGTGGGTAACATATTGTGGATTTACAATACCTGCTTTGAATTCGTTCTCAAATGTGTTGCGGTACTTCATGTTTTTTGTGGTTGTTTTTCATTTATGTAGTTTAATAACATTTTGAATGAAATAAAACTTGATATTTAACATGGCCAAATGCTTAAAAAATTGTTTCAGACGTGAATACTGCTGTCATTCAGTTTAGTAACTATTTAAGTGTTATGTGAAAATATTGTTGCCCATATGCCAAAGACACGTATGTACAAAATTAGTGTTTTAAGAAAACGGTATTTAGAGTCCCAATTTTCACTTACTTCCAATGGGAAAAATTAAGCTTGGATTCAAATTTAAGCTATTTAGAAAAAAATAATTCGTGCTTTTGCTGTACGATAAAATATCGACTAACAACCTTAAAAATGCGGTTTAAGTAAAAACAGCAAAAAATACACATATATGTGACTTAGGCATCAAGGCAACAATAGTGCTCCATGACGAATTTATCTCCTGAAAAGTGCTCCGCAATTTGAAAAGTTTGGGAACTGCTGGTCTATTGTAAGAGTAGCACCATACAGCCACTGATTGCTCATTTGTAGCAGGTGATTTTTACATGTCCAACACAGACTCTGTCTTAAACTATGATTGAAGAACTACTCTGGCAAGGGACGACTCCTGGATAGCTCAGTGGTAAGAGCATTGGTGTACTAAATCAAAGGTCCCGGGTTCAATACCCATGTACAGGTGTAATTTTTCAATTTAAAGAATATGATATTTAGAAATGGCTATAACCGTAGTTAACAACTGTAATAGGTTGGCCAGTTATTCCGCAATTTAGAAAAAGATTAAATGTATACATTGTTGTTGCAAAATTGTTCAACAATGTACACAGCATTTACCCTGAAAGGGAGCAGCCTTACCTTGACCGATTACTGTGTAGCTCAACCATATAGACTGTATCATAGTGTAAATGGTGTGTAAATTGTAGTGGTACTTGATGAAACATTTTAAGTAGAGCTCACAGATTAACAATACAAACCCAAAGCATAAATTAGAAAAAAGCATAATCAACCATGTACACATAGCTTGATATAAAAATACTTCGGAAATGCCTTAAAATAAAGATAAAGATGAAATGGAAGGGAAATGTGAGTTAAGGTCAGGGTTTTTTTCAATTCTTTTAGTATTTATTTTTTATTATTTAGCACCGCGTCTTACTACCCGTTCGGGTTATACGCTTAAGTACTAATTACGCTAATGGATTAGGAATTGGGAGGGTTGAATTTAGAAGAAGTGAACCCGCATTTGCGTGGAGGGAGAGTGGAAAACCATTTAGGAACCCCACCCCCCAGTTCATCCGACCGAGATTCGAACCTCGATCTCCCCGTCCTCAGCGGTTGAGCTCAACACGACTAGCGCGTTAGCCAACTACGCCACCGAGGCAGGTTTCTTTTAGTAAAAACTTTTTCAGACAAAATAAATAAAATATTGCTTTGATAGATACATTTAGTTTAAATTTTTGGCACATATTAGTCTCAAGAGTTCTTGAATATCTGTCATGACCAATGTGGCATCTGAAGAGAAACTTTCTGAAAGATAGTAAATAATCTTGTTGAAATTCCATGATGTTCATGACAAATTGTTGAGATTACTAAGTGTATAAAACTAAACTAAATGTATCAATTGAAGCTTAATTTTATGTCACTGAAAGAATTTTCTGTCATAACAACTACCTATTAAAAATATCACATCTAAATGAAACAACATGAAATAACAATGTAAATATAGGTGAACAGTGAAAATAAAATATAGGGAGTGGGATAATTCAAACAATTTAAAAATAAAACATGAAGAAGCAGGGAGAACAAAAAGTTGTGTTTAACATAAGATTGAATAAATTGTGTGTACATTTTTAAAAATTACAATAGAAACAAATTAATTTAATTTTGAATTTGTCTCAATATAATTAACTACAGGACCTACAATCAAACTGATCAATAAATCATTGCCCAGTGAAAAAAAATCACAATACTGTATAGGCTACATTTTTGGACCAAACCAGGAATCAAGCTTGAGACCCAGTACAAATAAACATTAGGTACTAAAGTGTAAGATATATTCAAAGTTGGTCACCAATAATTTAATAATAGATAGGCAGAGCTAGATTTTCAACAAATATACACCCACTGACTGTACATGGTGGACTATCAAATAGTGCTAAAGGTTGCAACTTAATGTAAAACACTTTACTTAAAGTGTAATTTTCAATGTTCTTATTTTGATGCCAAAACAACAGCCCCCAATTCTCTATTCAATGTAAACATGCTACCCTTTCCTCTAATCATCTTATTGCAATGCGTGTGGTTGATTCTTACCCCTCTGTAAAAAGCCCTTCATGTTGCGAACAAGCTCTGCAACTTAGGATATTGACAGGCCATTGCCCCTTAGCAAGGTTAGATATGTGATTAAAACACAAAGGTCAGGAGGTCATATTTTTGTTACTTCATTACAGATAAAGTAATAAATGCTTCCTTTCTATAAACCAAGTAGGACACTTTAAAACAAAGAGAAAATGAAAACACCAAAAGGTAAAACACCATAACTTTTATATATTTAAATTGTTGGCTACAGTAAAAAAAGAATGGAGAGAAAATTGAACAGTGACATAAATAGGTACATTGTATTTTTACAAAGTTTTGTAGCCTACATTATGGTGATGAAATGTAAAATATAAGTTATTCTTATTTAAATTACAGAGAACAACTAAAATATCATATTGGTCTACCAACAACCACTAGTTTTTATGTACTGGAATGTATTTGAATGGGATTTGGAATTTGGTACTAAATTTGTTTGAGCCTCACAGATACCAAACTAAAAGTAGGCCCTACTCAGATTTTTGTTTGTTTGTTGGTAATATTATCAGATTATCAAACTACTACAATAATAGTTAATTTTAATAAGTGCTTATTGGCGTTTTTGAAGACATTTCTTTGACATCAAGCCAAAAATTATCAACTATTGTATTTGTAAATTTGAAAAATGACACTTGGACATAGACATTGAACCTGAGATCCTTGGTTTAGCGTGACAATGCTGAGCTATCCAAGATCTGTCTGTGCTCAGGTTCATTATTCACTCATAGTTTTAAGCCAGTCTGTTATGAACTTGTGGAAATCTTCGGCTATTATGAAGTTAAGAATGACTCTGAGCATGGGACAAATCCTGGATAGCTTAATGGCGCTCTAGGCCAAGTAGCCCAGGTTTGAGTCCAGTGTCCAGGTGTAATTTGTCAAATTTACAAATATAATACTTGATGTGGCTGCCACCTATAGATCAGTTATATTTTCCAAACTTTGCTATTCATGTGCATTTAATTGTAAAAGCGTTAAGATTTCTTCCATAATTATTGAATTAGTATTGACCAAAATTGCTTTTAAAAATGTGCTCAGATTTCATGTAGCTCTACGTGAAATAATGTGTGTTGACGCAACCCAATCTCCTGTCAAAAGTAGGATTGTAGAGTCGGTACACCAAGCCTCTGACAACGACTCATTTAATTTTTTACTTTCTGACTCTGACTCCCTCAAAAAAGTTAAAAAGTAGATTATTTTAATTAGTAATAACAAATTTACTACAGTAAAATGCTCAAATACAGATTACTCCATGGAAAGCTTTTTTGGTATTGTGAATTTATATTTGAATAAATTTGTCAATCCAAATTACAAATATTGGTCCTAATGATTTAAAAAGATTAAAATTATATGTATATCATATAATAATGTCATGGTATTATAAATTTATAGTTTGAAGCCTGAGTTGCTACATTTTTATTAACTCTGACTTCACCCAAAATTGCTTTGTACTTCACAACTTCGATTCCACAGACCTGGTCAAAAGTGTAAACAATAGCAACATACCACTTGTTTTTTAGCACAGCTTCTTACTCTTAATTCAGGTTATAAGTCTATGTACTTATTACACTAATGGTTTAGGTATTAGGAAGGTTTAATTGAGAAGAAGTGCACCTGCATTTGCATTGAAGGAGAGTGGAAAATCATTTAAGAAAAACTACTTTCAGTGCACCCAACCGGGATTGGGCCTCGATCTCCCCGTCTTTGGTAGTCTAGTCCAACATGAGAGTAGCGCATTAGACCAAGCGGCCATCGAAGCAGGACATACCAAATTCTTCCCTACTTTAGAAAATCTTCCTCTAAAAAATGTGAGATGTTGTTCATAGATGAAAAATACAAGCCTAGTTCTACATTAATATTATTGGATTTATTGGCATGTTGTCCTTGAGAGGGGCTATTAACAAACGGTAGCACACGGAAATCAGAGTTTTGAGTCCCAGTTGTTTTAACATGATTTATCACAGTTGTTTTCCTCTCCTCTCTCCATTATAATGTAGGTACACCTTTTCTGAGTTATCCTGCTCATCCCCCTAAGATTAAATTGTTTAAAATTCTTGTTTCAAACATACTAATCATATACTGTGCATAGGTGCTAATTGATGTTTTAAAATATTTTTGAAAAAATACTTGTGGCCAAATGGTTTAAGGTGTCACTCTCGTTTTAAACTGGCCTGCTGATTGAGGTTTGAATCTCGGTTGGGTCTAGTGAATGTATTTTTCCACTCCCCCTCATGCAAATGCAGATACACTTCTTCTAAATTCAACCTTACGCATTCTTATCCTATTAGCATAGTTAATACATAGGAATACAAACCTGAATGAATAGTAAGACGTGGTACTAAAAAAAGTTAATAGTTAACTAAACGGTAGACTAAAAAAACTTGTTCACTTAATGCCATTCATACAGTGAAATCTTGATCTATCGTTCTTGAATTTATCATTTTCCTGTTCCATCGTTCAATTTCTGTGGTTCCTGAGCAGATACTATACAAACAATAGAAAAAAACCCTACATAAATCGTTCCTCGATTTATCATTTTCCCACATTTATGGTAAGAATTTTTAGTCCCCAAGAATGTTAATCCATGATTGATGGTTTTTAAGAGACACGCACAAATGTTGGTAAGATCAGTAGTAGTAACAGCAGTTAATGTTTATGAATTGTGGTGTAGCAAGTTTCAATTGTGCGTCTTATCGGCTAAACAATGGTCTTGAGGGTTTGGGGGATGCTGCTGTGTACACAAACACCAAGGATTTCTGGTTTGAGAGGCTTTCGAAGTTTCTGGAGGGGTTCAAAGCTTGGGACATTTATACAATGCAAATGAAACGTGTATATTTTTCAATTACTTGCTAGACCAAACATTGACACTGAAAGGAGACACCTGCCTTGGAGTAAAAAAAAAGTGTGAAGGAGCGAATGACCAGTACCTCTGTGCACAAACAGTAATGGCTCAGACAAATGAGACCTGCGACCTGCGACCTACTATGACAACTCAAAAGTGAATATGAAGTCAGAGATTTTCAGAGACTTTCCGTGTGCTTTTGATGCATTATTCAATGCACAAGGAAGGTAAATCCTTCAAGTTGTAGACAATTGTGCAATTTATTCTCCAGATACATCCTTTCTGAGGAATGTAAAGGTGATTTTTACCCCCTAACTGCACCAGTATCATACAGCCTCTTGATTTGGGTGTGATCAAGTGTTTCAAGCAGATGTACAGGAAGCAGCTGGTACAGAGGGCTGTGTCTGATGCACACAGTTAAAGGTTTAAACTCGACAAAGACATCCTGCAGGCCATTCACTTTATTGTTTCAGCATGGAAACAAGTGAAAGTATACAATCCAGAACTGTTTTGTAAAGTGTGACCACTTGAAAAATGAAAGGTCAGAAGTGACAGAGATTGAAGAGGTGATGATGAGAGCACGCAAGCTGAAGATTGATCTCAACTGGAAAAAAACACCGCCTGAGTGCTTTGATGTGTGTCTGTGGACCAGGAGTTTGCAACATGTGATGTGTGGAAATATTGTGTAGCGAGTTGGGAAATGGAAGTTATTATTAGCACCGCGTCTTACTACCCGTTCGGGTTATACGCACTTACGCTAATGTGTAATGGTAGGGTGATTATGGGATGAAATGGAGGACCTACAGTTTAACGTGGAGTCTGAACCACGGTGGAGGCCTGGCATTCCTCACATTCACAAGTTGTGATTAATACACGTCTTGTCAGAGGTGAAGGAAGGATTTGGCAATCAGATAAATCTGTGCCAGGACCGAGGATTGAACCCCGGACCCCCAGCACAGAAGTCTGACACCTTACCCCTAGACCACCAGGTCACCCAAATGGACATTGTTTATAGAGGAGGGACAAGATGGTGGTGAGAATGATGATGAAGCCGAGCCCAAAACAGTGCTGAGTTTTATGGAAGAACTTCATGCGTTTGAGACCAGGGCTGTATCTGAATAGTCTATTTATGAACTTTCGCCTTGATATGTATCCTTGAGAGTTGCATTGGAAAGCACATGATCAATTGTAGATATGTCCGAATAGTCACGAAGGATGCCTATGCATATAACTAGGGATGGGTTTTGAAATCACAACCTGCTCCTTTGTCACTGCTCCTCTGACATCACATTCACAACATGTTCCTGATACACAAAAGGAGTTGTTCTGACTGGTCCACAGATCAAATATGCGCTGTCTTGCTCCTCGTCTCTGTCACAGACAACGCTGTAGCAGTATGATGTGATGTGTTTTCAAAATAAATTGTTACAGTGATTATTAACAGTGAAGGGACCCTTTTGGTGATAAAATGATTTAAGGACGGGGTCAGCAACCTACAGTCCATTGACTAATTTTATCTAGCCCACAACATATTTAGCAAACAAACAATTTGTTTAAAACATGGAATTAATAGGTAACTAATTACTACATGGTAAATGTAAAATTGAACTTTTTTTTGCTTTACTTTTTTTTAAATTAGCCAAAATTTTTTTAAATCCATATGGCCTGAGATATCAAAAAGGTTGCTAATTTCTGGTCTCTGGCTTCACTCTCTCACTAGACTGGACTGACAGGGCAATTTAGGTTCGATTCTGGTTGTATGCATTGAGGGTAATTTTTTCCTAAACGTTTTCAACGCTCATTCCAAACAAATGTTGGTGCACTTCCTCTAGAATTAACCTCTTCATCCCTAACACATTAGCGTAATTAGCATAAATGCGTACAACCCAAACGGGCAGTAGACGCAGTGCTTAAAAAAACTAGGATGGAAGTAGGTACGAATATAAAGGTAGGTACGACTGTGACAAAAAAGAGCAGGTAAAAGGAACAGGTCAAGTGGTGGAGCTGTTGCAGATTGCAAAAACTCCACTAAAGGAGCAGTTTTCCCAATCCCTACTATTACCCGAACGAGTAGTAAGACGCGGTAATAATAATAATAATAATAATAATAATAATAATAATAATAATAATAACAACAACATAGTTAAAGAATAAAGAAATGATCCGTACCAAGCCCCATAAAGATAACCAAAGCAATTGGGTATCTAAATATCTGAGAAATTTGTTATTTCTAAACCCCGAAGAAGGAGGGTAGTGGTATGCACTATGCACCATACATTTCTTTATCTATGGTACGCACCATTAATCTCTATAATATAGCTGAATTAGGGATGGGTTATGAAATCACAACCTGCTCCTTTGTCACTGCTCCTCTGACGTCACATTCACAAGCCTGTTCCTGACAGACGAAAGGAGCTGTTCCTTTGTGTCACAGGTCAGTTTGAAACGTTAAACCTATTACTGTATTCCCATTTGTTTTCTCCGAGCTTCTACTGTTTTCTCTCAGTCGAGACTGCGTAGTTACAATATTGTACGGTAGATGGCAGCACAAAACAGCTATGTATTAGAAGTGTTTATCAACGCTTGGCATTGCTCCTCGTCTCTCTACTTTCTTTCAGAGGCAGCACTAGAACAGGTCCAGAGGAACCTTGCTCCTAGTTTCTGTGACAGGCTGCTCTGTAACAGGTCCGGCGCAACCTTGCTCCTCGGCTCTGTCACAGGCAGCGCTGGAACAGGTCCAAAGTAACCTTGCTCCTCGTCTCTGTGACAGGCTGCGCTGTAACAGGTCTGGAGCAACCATGTTCCTTTGTGCTCCGGAGATATTTTGGAGCAGTCGTACAGTAGAAAGGAAGTGGATACGTTGTGTTCTTGTCACAGCGCTGAGATCAGGTCCGGCGCAACCTTACTTATCTATTATAGACCTAGTTTAGTGTTGGTTTGGAGAGTCACAAATGAGTTTTTAGGAGGAAAGCTTTTGTAGTAAAGAACCATATTTCCACAATAAAAGTACAGTATGTAATGTATTCGCACAATAAATTGTTACGTTAATGTTGAACAATGAAAGGGCCCACTTGGTGATCAAATGATTCAAGGCAAGGTTCAGCAATCTACGGCCCACTGACTGGTTTTATTTAGCCACAAAATATTTAGAAAACAATTGTGTTCAATAGAATTAATAACTAATTGCTACATGAAAAATGTAAAGTTGAACTTTTTTTTTCGAATAGGCCCAACAATTATTATTTTTTAAACACATATGGCCCACGATATCAAAAAGGTTGTAGAGCCCTATTCTCTGGCGTTACTCTTGCGATAGACTGAACTGCCGATATAGGGAGATTGGGGTTCGATCCCGGTTGGTTGCAATTAGGGTGGTTTTACGTAAATGTTTTCCACTCTCATTTCACACAAATGTGGGTGCACTTCCTCTAAAATCAGCCCTTTCCGTCCCTAACAAATTAGCGCAATTAGTGCATATGGCTATAAACCGAACGGGCAGGAGACACGATGCTTAAAAAAAATTAGGCTGGGAGTAGTTTTGTATATAGGAGCTGTGACAAAAAGGAGCAGGTAAAAGGAACAGGTCCAGTGGTGGAGCAGTAGCAGATTGCTCCTGCTCCACTAAAGGAGCAGTTTTTCCCATCCCTAAGCTGAATGGACAATTGGATAACTGTGACTGACATTTTTGAGCTGTAGTCTGCATACCATTGTGTAGGAGAGAAGGAATCTTTTGGGTATCTCTTTCTCTCCTACACCCATACAAGGTAATGTGGCATTTTTGACATCGTTCATTAATTTGATTGAATATATGAGATACATCAATGTGTGATTAGTTAAGTGAAATAAATATATTAGTATAAGCTTTGAAGAGTATAGTAAAGTTCGAAACTGGTGAGTTTTTTCTTTAAATAAGTTGATGTAGCCTGATATATACGATGATTTTTGAAGGAAGCTCTCTTGTAAGGCTTTATCTCGTACCAAACTCTTACCGTATAGTAGTGTTTATGTGGAATAAAATACTTTCCAGAAGGGAATTTCTACGTCCATTTTAAATGGACGTTTATCCTACCAAAATACTAATATATGATAGTATTCTGGTACGAAATAAAGCCTTACAGATTGGGATTCTTACTAAAATCAGGGTTTAGTATATACCGTACTTCCTATAAGCCTATAACCTAAATTATCGTTTGAAGGTAAGACTTCTACACAAAATATGCCATTCAAACAAATGTAATACAGTTTTTAGCTAACTTGTTTTATTATAGTTATTGAACTTTCAACATGGTTTCTGAAGGCAAAATATCAAATATTAGCCAACTTAAAAAAAAAAGATAGTATAATAATACCTTCTACAAGCCTATAACCTAAGTAATCGTTTAAACGTATGGTAACTACACAAAGTTTGTGATTCAAACAAATGTATCAAGTTTAACTTTTAATATAATATGGTTTTTTAAACCAAATACAAACTTATAGCCAACTTTAAATATAAGTGTAGTCTTGACAGACTGTAAACAACGCTGATAATAATTTAATATTTAAATATATTAAAGATTCTATTCGTATTTGTACAGTATTACCTGCAAAAAAAACTGTAATGTATTGTAATTGGCTATATCAAGTCCCAACCTTACCACACACCCCATTTTACCCCGACACCCATTTTGATATCTCTTGATTTTTTAGAGAAGAAGACCGGAATATTTTTAGCAAATGTATTCAGACTATACAACACATAATTTCAAAAGTGTTGAAGTAGAATTTTGAAAAATGGGCTTGAAAATACCTTGTATTATAAATATTCTAAGTAATATAATTATTGTACTGTCTAGAATATTTAGCCATGGCTATCAAATGCTTAGAAACCCATTTTCAAATATCAGAATCCTTTGAAGATGAAAAAATTACTCTTTAAATTTGATCGTTTTTAAACAATTAAGCTTATTTTGCAACTTCAAAAACCCTCGTCGCATCGTCACAGATTCCGAAGTGTTGTGTGCATACAATTTAGCTTACTACAGTTCAATTATCATATGAACGTATTTTTTTGGAATCAACATTGATTACAGTTCACTATATTATTTTTATTATTGCTATTTTATAAATATTTATAATACCTATAAAATGTGACAGTTGCAGATCACATGAATTTACGTATGAATACGTAAAAGTAAAGATAGTATTCTTTCTAGTTGTCAAATAAGGAGGGCCCTTCCGATGAAAGTTGGAGCATATTATGTTATAAGATTTTTTATTTAGCCTTTTTCTAAAAAGGTAAATATGTTTTACATTGCCTTATTCTTTACCAAAATTATTCTAAAGTAATTGATCTGAACCTTTATGTGTAACTGTAGTCATTTTATAATACCTAATAAATACACAATTGTTACAACAAAAATCCAATATTTTAAAATATGTGTCATCATTCCAAAGAGTTAAACATCTTTATTTTCAGCTGTGATTGTGGCAATTATATATGGCACAAATACCACTGGTTATTATTATTTGGGATGGTAAATATAATTTCACACAAAAATAGAAGTTTTAAATAATTTACCCATCCCGTCTACATTAACTCAGATGGTTCGCCACACCGGAGTGTGTAGAGCACAGCTCCCTCGCTTTTTCGCATGAAAAGTAGCCAGTGTGCAATATTGGTATCATTAAGTATTTGCTGCTAGCTTTTTAAGAACTAAAAACCGTTTTATGTATGTATGTATGTATGTATGTATGTATTTATGTATGTATGTATGTATGTATAATATATAATATATACATATGTGTATATAAAGTATATCTAATATATGTATATATAATGTATATTTTATATAATATATAATGATATATTTGTGATTGTTCATAAAAACCTTTTCTCCACGAATACTCTAGTATTAGGAACCAAACTTGATTATTCATCTTGCACAGATGGAACTTTCAGGTGCAACAAAAGTGGAAAGGTACTTATGTAATCCAGCGAAAGTGATTTTGTGTGCATGGCGTCTAGCTACCCCTTTGGAATAACCGAATATCTACATCAATACATGAGGAGGTTGGAGTTCAGAGGAAATATACTTACTTTAACGTGGAGGAAGTGGGGAAAACTATCTAGGAAAAGCCATCACCAGTAGATTATACCTGAATTTAAATCCTGATCTCTCCTTCATTTTATATTTAAAAATCGAGGATTAAAACATGAATGAAAACTAATGTTTAGTATGTTATAACATCAATTTATGGTATATACAACATATACTAGGGTAATGTTAATCACAGATGTATAAATAACATTTTACACAAAATGAAAGATGAAATAAGTTATTTTCACACGCCACTTCAAACTGCAGCAGGTAATCTTAATTATCTTATCTAATAACGTTCTTTATCGAGTAATAACGAAAATATCCGGAAATTTACGATTAACATAGAGCCAACCATAGCTGCTCTTGCCATGATATGTTGATTACTTCCGGTATAGCTTTAACCGATGTGTTATTCCGTTTGCGCCAAATTGTTGTTATTATTTAGTAAAATGTGAAGTGAAAGGTGTGTGAAAAATTATTTTGTATCTCGCTTTATTTTGTGATTAGATCTCATACCAAGTGCTTCTTGTCATTCCTTTGTAATATAAGGATTTCATTTCGTTTAAAAATTGAGTTATGTAGATGATCATTTCAATTAATTCAAATTAGTTATATCCAATTTTGGAACCTTCATTTGAAGAAAACCTAGTGTGGTGTTATTTTAGATTTTTTTGTTTTATATTATGATGGAAGAAATGAAGATTGACATTGGTGGGGATATTAAGTCGCCTTACTCAGTTAATTCATTTTCTCCTCCATACAAACGTGTTAGGGCCTTGAGACTTTTTGATACGCCAACGTCACCAAAAACTCTTCTTGTGAAGTGTTCAACACCCAAAAACAATAACGTCCCTCGACCGAGGCTTATGTTTAGTGCAATAAAGCCTAACATAGTAAGCTCCACCACAAAATCAACACTTTCTGAAAAGCCACAAGTAAATGTAAACCCTTTCTCACCTAATGTAATGATGCGAGGATCAGTGAAGAGACCACATTCTACATCAAATATCTCAGTCTTTACGCCCGATCCTATCAGTAATGAGCTTTGCTTACACGACTCACTGGAACAAATGGAAAATCCTACAAAGAGAATGGCTCTTAAGGAATCAAACATATCACGATATGAACAGGAGTTTTTGGAGGTTAGCTGTATCGGAAGTGGAGAGTTTGGCAGTGTGTTCAAATGCATTAATAGATTGGATGGCTGTGAATATGCCGTCAAAAAAAGTATCAAGCCGTGGCTGGAAGTGTGAATGAAAGGTCTGCGCTGAACGAGGTTTATGCTCATGCAGTACTTGGGCGACACCAACATGTTGTGCGCTACTTCTCGGCTTGGGCAGAAGACAACCACATGTTCATTCAAAATGAATTCTGTAACGGAAGCAGTCTGGAGGAACTGATCAAAGGAATACAACGAAGATAACAAAATATTCTCACAGGATGACTTGCGTACACTTCTTATACATATTTTAGAAGGACTCAAGTATATCCACTCTATGTCTCTGATACATTTGGACATCAAGCCTGGAAATATCTTCATATCCCGTGAAAAGCATTATAACTCTATAAATGGGGACTCTCATGATGATGGCTTCGAGGATGACGAAGCTGAAGACGTGACTTACAAAATTGGAGACCTCGGACACGTGACTTCGTTACACAATCCTGTAGTTGAAGAAGGAGATTGTAGGTATTTGCCAAGAGAAATTTTGCAAGAAGATTATTCCCATCTTCCAAAGGCGGACATTTTCGCTCTCGGTCTCACGGTATATGAAGCTGGTGGGGGTGGTCCACTCCCCAAGAACGGTGTATGGTGGCACGCCATCCGCGACGGAAAGCTGAAGGATCTTCCGCAGTGCACGCGGGACTTTAACGATCTTTTCAAGTTGATGATTCACCCTGATCCAACACTTCGCCCTTCTGCTCAATGCCTTCTACAGCACCCAGCGGTGTCTCCGACTGTCAGCATGACCAAGGCACAGCTCCAGCGTGAGTTGAGGGCACAGCGACATAAGAACGAAATGTTGTCCAAGATATTGATGAGCTCCTTTGTGACTGAGCATGAAGAGAGCATCCCTAAGAGGCTCAGCTCGTCTCGGTGCATTGGTAAAAAGGTTAACAGGAGTCAAAGTAACATAGAATTTTGATGTGATTCTCTTTACTCACTAACAGGGGTGCCCAAAAGTCTTGCAACTAAAGTTCCTCTCTTAAAATAGTTACTTTATAAGAAATAAAAATTACACATTTTAATAAATAGGGCCTACAGTTCAGGTTTAATTCCATATATTATAGGCTATTCAAAATGTTTTGAGTGAAGACTGAACCATGATTAATTTCACTAGCTCACTCGTGTACGGTAATTCCTTGTATAAAATGTTTGTGAAGGCTCTAGGCCCAATGGTTTTGCAAGTGGCTTAGGCCTATTGTTTTGATGGCAAAATTAGAAATATGTATATTGGTGGACTGATGTCCAAAATTTGGGCATCCCTTTATATCATTAAAGTTAAGGCCTATTTTATTTGACTTTTCATTACAAAATAGTTTTAACAATGTTACACAATTGTTTTAGGTTAAATGTATGGTTTTTTAATCAATTTGAATATTATTCTAATTCGATAGTCAGGACTTTAATTTGACATAGTTCAGAGTGGAAAATCAGTCTGCCTCTAGGTAGGCCTACATTATCTGAGTTCAATAAAAGTTATATTTTTCAATCCCTAGTATTATATCGTACCAGTAACTTCACAGTTATTAACAAGGCTTACATAACCTATGTACATTTTGACACTGCTTATCTTATTTTGATTTGTCTGTGATAAGTCCCAATTTGTTAATTTATTAAAAAGTACCAACATAATTTTATCATTATTTAAATATTTATATTATCTATATAATTTTATATAACGGCCTAATGTATTTAGTAACTTTTAAGTTTTAAAATATTAATTTGACTAATCTAAACTTATTGCTAAACTTAGTAACAAATTTAAATAGCCTAATTTAAATTGCTATGTAAATTTATAATTTCTTTTAGTAATTAATTTGATAAAACTTCAAGCAGATGTATTTGCTTGAGCTAAATTGAATAATAATATGAATGGAATAAAAGTTTTTAGCTTAAACTACAATATTTTTAAAATAACTGTAAGTAGATAAATTCAAATAAAATTGATAAAGGAATCCCAAGTATAACTTATAAAGTAAACATTTAGCATAACTAGATTGAAACTTTACACTGCATCATTCTAAATTGAAGTAAAACATGCATATTTCTAACTGAGCAAAATTAATACAAACTGGGTTAAAATGAGCCTATTTGCAATGCAAATTAACATGGGTTAAGAGCACTTAGACCTGTAAAGAACAAGGCAACAAAACCTCAGAAAATAAAATACCTTCGGTTTTAAAAACAAGGAAAATTAATTTCATGGAGGACAAGAAAATATCACCCAGCCTAATTTAGCCTTTAAATTGGTTATAAATCTTAAAAACAAATCAAAATTGGTTAGTGTAAAACACCTGCCGTGTTGAAAAAAAAAAGTTTGGCTTGAAAGGAGCAGTGTTTTTAAAGTTTAAAATTTCCAACCAAAGTAGTAGGTTACCATAGTCTTGAAGTGATTAATAATTAAACTACCTAAGTTAATTATCAGAGGTTGTTTGTCTTCAAGTTATAGGCCTATTTGTATTTTAAGATCTATATTCTTTGTTTTTATTTTGATATAAACTAGCCCAGGCCTAATATGTGTTGATCTATATGATCTGAGTGATATTGTGACTTGTCAAAACTTTGGAGCTATTATTGAGTTATGTAGGCCTATAGATAAAATAGGATACTCAGACTTACGGTACATTTGTGTTTTTTTTTACTAAAACGATATATTCAATTGGTGCTCATTAAAGTCTTGGCGAAATTTAATTGGAATTGGTAATAGGTCTAAAAGTGTAATTATTTGTCAGGTGCTTGAGATCTAACCACTAGGCCTAGCTCTTTGTTTATGGTGTGGCTAGAAGTTGACTTCTATTACTTCATTGCAAAAACATTCACCAAAGTCCAATCACGCATGCCATCATCATCATTGCTATTACTAAATAAATAATATATTTATAGGTCATCAAGCTAACTGAATGTCCAAACAAAAACTCAGCTGCCGGCCTAGAAAACTGTGCAGAAGTCATTTGGTAGCTTATTTTACTCTGGTACAGTAATTATTATTATATTATTATATATGCAAGACAACAGTGTAATACTGGGTGAACCCTATTTATTCCTTTTTAACTAGGTGGGCCTCTCTTAATATGAATTACTAGAATTAAGAAGGTTTCAGTCAGCACGTGCAAGTTTTGAATGAAATTGGACAGTTCTCACAAATACACAATTTAACGCTATTTAAACGAAAATAATAAGACTTATTGGTACCTATTTATTTTCATCAGAGACTAATTTATCAATTAATTTGATCTTGTTATCAGCTAAAGTTTGTAGAGGTTAATAATATCATGAAAATTATTTTAATCAATTTCAGTCTAAAACAACCAATAACTGTTAAGAACTATATGTACGTTTGTGTAGCCTGAAAACGGTTCAATTTGATCCTTACTTCTTGTACATTAACTGTAACCCTCTTAAGATGGTTCATTCTGTGAATCTAGTTGAAATTTCCCAGAAAGTCAACTAAAGGTAATTCAGCAAACTTTCTGAATCGTCCACGCTTATTTTAACCAATAAAAGTGTGAGCAATTAGAAAATATAGCTTATAGAGTCTTATTATTATTTGGACTGTGCAGTTGCCTATAACACCATCTTACCAAACATGTTTTTTTTTTACTTGAGGCTGGGTTTTCAAATCATATAGGCCTATCTCAAAATCTTTAAAGCTAAAGAAATAAAAATACTATCTTCCTACTGTTTATAATTAATTTACTCAACTGTGACTGTGTTTGTGTCAACAGATTGTTGGTTCTGGTGAGTGCTCTAATAGTGTTTAGAAGTAATCTGGTAGTGATTGCAGTTACCAGCCATCCTGTCCAGTGGAGTGCTGTCATGGTAGACAAAGCTGGTTCAAACTGTACTTGTCCACTCATTACAACTTTTACCTGCTAATCAATTAACATACATCCACTATAGGGGTTTACATGTTCAAAATTTTTAAAATTTGAGTTGAGCTCACACTGACTTGAATACAATAAATATATACTTTTTTAAATTCATCATCATCAATTGTTTCCAACCTGTGGCTGGGTCATTTTAGTAAAATGCCTCCTTCTTCTCTTCCTTCCACCATTCTGCCTCCTTAAATCACTTCCATACTTATCCTCTCAATTGCACAATTTTCTATTATCTGCTTCCCCCATCTCTTTCTTTGTCTCCCCTTGCAGGCTTTTTCTTACATACTTCATCGCCATCATTCACTTTGATGTTATCTTTTTTTACATTAAAACTAAACTATTTTAAATAAAAATCGGAGGAGTTTTAAAATTTAAAGACAACAGATGGTTATTAAAATATAAATAATATAACTCATATCTAGAATAAAATATAACATATTCCAACTGCTAATTCACAAACCACATCCAGACAGCTAGAGAGAAGATTAAGCAATGTTGAGACAAAGAAATAGACACACAAAAAGCTCAGCTTTGCGAATTAAAGCTGTCGAGTTCGAACCCAAGACTCTGCTTGAAATTAGAGGACTCGCAGCTCCTTAAGTGCCATTTTAAAATTGTTTCTATAGAAAGAGTATGTTTGTTAACGTTAGAGACTGAGTTGGATCATATTTCACAAATACAGTTTGAGCAAACTCTTGTCTACTTTGACAAAACTTTGCCAAAATTAAAAATAGGTTTTACTTGTAAAAATGTTGAAAATGTACAACTGATCATTGATTGTGTTTTCAACTTGTACTGCATTCAAAATTATTCCTTTGCTTTGCAATGACCAAATAAAACTTAAAATGAAACATTTGTTGACCGCAAAAGAAATAATATTTGTGTTTAAAAATGTTATGTTTTTAGTTTGTTGGTCGGGAAGACTTTTTAATTTTCTAGCGGGTCTGTTTGAATATGCTGTGCCTTTTGAACATACTGTGTCAAAGCATACATCTAGTGTTGCTGAGGAATGCATAGCCCAAATAATATCGAAATGTTCTAAGAGTTCTCCAATGAACAAACATTGTTGTAAGGTAACAACACCATTTAAGTTAGTCAAATGGGAACCAAGGGAGAACATTTCACAGGTATGGTTTAACAAACTGCATGCCCTAACAACATTTAGATGGTTCATTTATTCACTATAGAATAATTTAATGTTTGCATGCATATTTAATCTTTTCACTTTTTTAAATTACTTCAAGGATTTTAAATATTTTCTAGACAAAGTTCAAGATTTGCTGTTTTTGGTTCCCCCAATCTAACCTGCATTTTTGTATGAAAACTGACTTCATTAAATGCACTAACTTGTGTCTATTTTTTTACTATATTTTTGTGTGAAATTTTATAATTAATAAACAGGCAAATTGTGTTTAAATAAATTGTGCCTGGTGATATAGCATTATTAATGCCAGTGATGAAGTAGTAAAATTTGAGATGTGTAAAACTGTTTACGATCCTATTTCAATAACTTGACCTTGGTTCAATATTGGGAGAACATAATGATTTAATGTAATTGTAGTGTTTACCAGGTCTGTTAGTTAAGCTTCAGATCTTCTCTAAGGTTTTTTTTATAAGACTTGTTAATTGAAACGTCCTGTGTAAATATTGTATTGTATTGTTTTGCTTCAGCAGTAAATTATTGTAAAGTACTATGTACACACATGTGTTTTTAAAAGTTTTAGTTGTGTTCATTTATTAATGATTTGATATAATACTTTTCTCTCTATTTAGTTGTAATACTTTTTTCAGCTAAAAAATAGTTTTACTTCATTTTAATACATTCTTTTGTGAATCTCGATAGACAGGATTTCATATTTAATCTTGGAATCATGGTAACTTTTTTTTTTTGTAAACCAGTATATTTTACTCTTTTTTTCACATTTAATATAGGCTACTTAACTTGTTAAAATAAAAAGTGCATGTAAATATTTTTTATTGTAATAAAAGTTATTTTTAAACACTGTTTTTTTAATGTGATACTGAGCAACAATTCCAAACTATTTCTATACCACTATAGTTCCACAACTGTTTTAATTTTCACATTTTATTCCTTTATTATTAAAGCATAATACTTTTAAATCGTTACTGTACTTACATGAAGAAATAAATACAAAGAAGGTTAAGGCCATGTGAATGAAGTCTTTGAAAAGCAGAAGTAGGACTGAAAATGTGGCTAGAGTTGGGGTACATGAGATATGGTAGTAGAGGAAGCAAGGGTGAGATGGTATAGTCGATTGGTTCCCAAACTTTTTGAATCGCAAAGCACTTTTCAGGAAAGAAATTTGTCACGCACTATCGTTGCCCTGATGCCAAAGGCACGTATTTGCATTATTATTTTTTAACTATTTTTACCTAATTGCACTTTTAAAGTTGTTTGTTGAAATTTTATCCTGTAGCAAAAGCACAAATTATTAATCGAGTTCTAAGAATCTTAAATTTTGATCCAAATTTAATTTTTTCCCCATTGAAAATCATTGAAGATTGGAATTTTAAATATAGTGTTCTCAAAACATCAATTGGCATAACGGCTACGATACTTTCACCTAGTACCTACATAGGTACTTAACTGAATGACAGTAGTATTCACGATGGAAAAGCATGTTTAAAAATTTGAGCATGTTAACCATAAAGTTTTACTTCATTCAAAATGTTATTTTCTCCAATAATTTCAGATAAATAAGGAACTTATTTAACTACATAAATGAAAAAAAACTTAGAAAAAAGTAGGGCAACACATTTGATAAATTCTAAGTAGGTATTATTAATCTGCAATATTATGCTACTCGCATACACATGATATTTAAATCCATTTTCACCACTACCAAAAAAAGTGACTTGACATCAGAAAATACCGATTAAGTATAGACCGCGAACGTAGATTCTAATGATAGGGATGGGTTTGTTTTGATTTGCTTAATATGGCTATCTGGTTGAATATGGAACAGCTGCAACCTAATATTTGGCTTTGCCATGAGGCGGGATCTGTATTTTGTTTTAGTAGCCACATAGGCAGAGAATTCTGATTCACATAAGTTGTTGCAAAGGGTAGAAGGATGATTTTCACTTTATCTGACACCAAAATTCTGATAGTGAAATCTTAGTTGCTAAAGTCTCTTTTATCATAGAATCTAATGTCAAATCAATCAAGCACCCATATTGCTGCAATGTCGGAGTGGATTTTCCGACAAAACCTGAAAGTTTTTATTTATTTCGTGGAGTTCTTCCAGAAAATAACAATTGAAACTATAAATAACACTGCACTGGACTTGTTTCGACTCTTGGCTAGATACTGACTGAAGATGCAAAGAAACTTCCCAGAAAATTCTGGAAATGTGTTGAATAATAATAATATTTAGCACCGCGTCTTACTACCCGTTCGGGTTATACGCTTAAGTACTAATTACTCTAATGGATTAGGAATTGGGAAGATTGACTTTAGAGGAAGTGAACCCGCATTTGCGTGGAGAGAGAGTGGAAAACCATTTAGGAAAAAGCCCCCTCAATTCACCCGACCGAGACTCGAACCTCGATCTCCCCGTCCTCGGAGGTCGAGCTCAACACGACTAGCGTGTTAGCCAACTACGCCACCGAGGCGGGTGAAACGTGTTGAAGCTAACAATCGTATCTGAAAGCGCAGCGAAGTTCTCACAGAGACGGTGTTAACTGGCACCTTCTACTGTCTCTGGTTTTGCCACGTGCAGTTTGTGTGCTTCACCAACATTCTCGATGTTTTGCATGGTTCCAAGAAGATGTGAATGGGCAAAGATTACTGAAGTGACGGATGACATGCACTTCGGCTTTATAATACTTCTATCTACACTGTTTTACAGCACGCTGCAGCAGCTAAATAATTTTTACTCAATACTTATATGTACACATTTCATGGCCACACAAATTCACAGTTTTGAGAGCTTGTCATATTAATTTTATTTTTCTTTCCAATATTTTTGTGGAGCATTTCGAGATGCTTGGCGAAGCACACTTTGGGAACTGCTGGTATAGTCATTTAATGAGGATGTTGAGGTATGTTAGTCACTTAATGAAGATGTTGGAGTACATGAGAGAGTAAAGGAAGCAAGAGTGAGATGGTATGGTCATTTAATGAGGATGTTGGAGTACATGGGATAGTAGAGGAAGCAAGACTGAGATGGTGTGGTCATGTAATGAGAATAGAAAAGGAGAAGATGTCAACGAGAATGATCGAGATTAAGTATTTGTGAAAAAGACTGCAAAGAAGACCAAGAAAAAGATGACAGAAGCAGAAAACAAAAAATGTGCATATGAGAAAAGAATGTAAGCAATTAAAGGAGGAAGAATGGTAAGATGGATTGAAGAAGATGTAGGTATTTTACTAAAGTGAACCGACCACAGTCCGGAAATAGTTGATGACAATGAAAAGACAGTTCACACTTTACAATGATGCTTCTTGAAGATCATTCGTTTAAATCAATGCTATTTCCATTGAGTGAAAGGAGTGGGTAATTATTTACTAGACAAGACATTCATAGTTATTTGTTTTATTATAAAAAAAATTACAACCACTTTAATAAAACAAATTCACAAAAACTATGTACAACTTTGCATGTGTTATCATAAAAAATTAATTTAATACTGCTTATGTCTATCACACATTAAGAAGCCGAACTAGAAGGTTGCAAAGTTTGAAGAATTTTGGTTATATGTTCTATCGCATCCCTGAAATAAAACAAGTATATATTAATACAAAATTTATTAATTTAAGAATTTTATACATAAAAGAAGTATGTGAAAATTGTCTAAAAAACACTAGTGACTATGTGATAGGATAGATAGGTAGCCAACCTTGATAGAAACAATTTCTTTACACTCATCATATTCAATCTTCTTTTATCTTATTCACACACCACACAGAGTTTGATTTAACTAAAAGTTTGAACAATTCCTTCATTACAAGAAAAAACAAGGTAGTAAGATGACAAAAACACTGTGTTTATTACCATGATAAAAGTATGTGTCTAACACTTTTTAATGATTTGTAACTACGAGCAAGATTATTGGAGTTGACTTGTTTATAACAAAGACTAGCTGACATTTTCCCAGGATGGTTCTATTCACTGTAACATTATATACAGAGTGTTTTTGTATAATTAATGGCATGTGTGAGGCTTGAAACACAGCAAAGCTCAAAATTAGGTCTTATTTGTCACATAACACTACTTTTATCTGCTTCAGCGCCCACATAGTTTTAAGGTGTCACTCCCTCAATAGACTAGACTTTCGATGACATGGAGATCGAGGTTCAAAGCCCAGTCGGGTGTACTGAGGGTGTTTATTTTAAAAATAGTTTTCCACTTTCCTTCCACACAAATGTGAATAACCTGAACAAGTTGTAACACATGGTGCTAAAAAAACACTACTTTTAATATTTAAACTGTCTATTAAGTGCATCTAAGTAAAGAGAAAGGTTGAGGGAAAACACTAGATTATTTTATTTTGACATATCTGATTTTATCTATGCCTAAATTATAAATGTAATTTCACTAGTCTCTTAAAAAACTGTTTAGTAGCCGTTTTATAAATTTATTAATATTTAGCACCGCGTCTTACTACCCGTTCGGGTTATACGCTTATATACTAATTACGCTAATGGATTATGAATTGGGAAGGTTGAATTTTAGAGGAAGTGAACCCGCATTTGCGTGGAGGGAGGGTGGAAAACCATTTAGGAAAAACCCCCCTCAGTTCACCCAACCGAGATTCGAACCTCGATCTCCCCGTCCTCGGCGGTAGAGCTTAACACGACTAGCACGTTAGCCAACTACGCCACCGAGGCGGGTCGTTTTATAAATGATTACCACTATATGTTAAAATGTGAGCCAAAGGTAGAAGGGAAAATAGGAAAGAAGTCCGAATGATGGATGGAAAAGGGTGGATAATGGAGAGGGATGAGGAGGTAAAGATGATGCAAAAACCAAATTTTAGATTGTTGACCCAGAGGGGGAAGGATTGGTATGAAAGGAAGAAGAGAAGGAAATGGACAGAGAGATGGAGGAGGAAGTAGCAGACCAAACCTGGAAGGAGATAAAAAAGGATGAGGAAGGGAAAGGCACCAGTGGTGGATAAACTCGTGGTGGAAATGATGACAGCAGCAAGAGAGATGGGTCTAGAGTAGGGCTGTCAAACTTTATACCTCGATACCCTCGATTCTCACTGGTATCGAAAGAATCAAGAATCGATCTTAATATTACGATTCTTGCTAGCTCGATTCTTAGCTCTCAATAAAACTTCCAGCTGAACAAAATGGTAACATTCAACATAGGTAATCATCTCTCATATTAGTTTAGTTGCAGTTTCGCTTAAATGCCGGCAAATTGTAAATATACTGTAGTGGCCCTAATTTAGTAAAAAGTTAATGAGACTGTTAAAATACATGATTCAATTCTAAACAAACAATCAATAGGCTATATAATACGTAGACAAGGGATGGAAATTTTCCGCAATATATTGATATATCTATCATTAATTGACATATCACAAGGTGTATATCAAAAGCTACGATATTCCTATCAAATTAAAATGGCCACTCTCCTGTAATTATATTCTTTGGCGCTTTTCAATTTGACAAATTTCACACTATGACATTAAGAACTCCAAAGTTCATTGTCGTACTTACAAAAGTATGTTATCCATCCCTGGTCAATTAGTGCAATAATACTCTTACCTCCCCAATACTGTGGACACATCTAGACATTGAGCAATAATCTTGATCTGGTTCACAAACATCGAGAGGTGTGGAACCGAACATTCTTGTTGAAGCCATCCTCGTGGAAATGTTGACACAATCTAAAAAATTATAACTATTACTATTTACACACCCATGTCAGGTTCATGGAATAGATGGAATAATCAGACAGCTTATTCGCTACAAACTTGTATCTTCCCACTTCATATCAGTATCATCAACATAAATTGTTTCCAGCATGAGTCTGGGTAAGTTTAGTATAATTTTGTTTCAATGTTGTTTTAAACCATATTTATCTCTTCCTTGAACTCCCTATTGGTTTGGCTTCCTCCCTTACCTTTACAAACATCTTTATTGCTGTTTTGTTGGAATGCTAGAACTTTCATTTACTGGAATTTGAAAAAATAAGGACAGATAAACAAATTAAGGAAAAATTGAGTGGGAAGAATCCAATGCTCAAAGGTGAAATCTTCCTTTCTTCTGGCTTCTACAGTAGAGAGTCGCACACACATTTAAATAAAAAAAGTCAAAAGAAAAGAAGATGTCACATGCGGCTAATGGATTATTCCCACATTTTTTCTTCTTTCCCTATGTGAACTTTCTTCACTCAATTTTTCCTTAGTTTTCTTTATTTATTTCTTCAATTTACATTATTGTATAATCATTCAAGTTTCACTAATTCCCCTCAAGGGTACATAAATATGAATGGATATGCGTTAAGAGTTTGATAATCCGGCATTGCCAGGATCTCGAGTGTGCCGGGTTATCGGACTTTTACCGTATATCTCTCTACATTCCAAGACAACTAACCATAGTGCACTTGTTGGCGGCATCAGTGGGCTCGCAGGTTCTGAGTGCTGCCAGGAGGTAGCGGTTCAGGACCGACCCCAAAGCAACATCCTGCAGTACTCGGTCACTGACCAGTCCCTGCCAACTCAGGAGGTTACGGAGCAGCTTCACTGCACTGCCAAACTGATGCTGGAAGAACACATTGATACCACCTCCCTTGGACTCCATCACCCTGCAGAAGGGGAAAAAAATATTATTGACACCCACTTTTGTGGCTGCATGGTCTAAACTTTAAGATTTCACTCTCATAAAAGACAGGAATACCTATGAGGGGGAGATCGGGGTTTCAAATCCCGGTCAGGTGTACTGGGGGGTGGTTTTTCTTAAATGGTTTTCCACTTTCCCTCCACACAAATGTGGGTACACTTCCTTTAAATTTAACCTTTATCCTTAGCATAATTAGTATACATGCATGTAGCCTGAATGGGTAGTAAGATGCAAAGCTTAAAAAATATATTAGTGACGCAAATGCACTATATATATTTCATGTATAGGCAAATCTCAATTTATAAACATTCGCTATAACAAATGTAACAATTCATAAACAATTTCTTAAAGTCATCAATAGATAGAGATAAAACAAAATGCCAAACATTTAGTGAAATTAATTTTAAGATTTAAATTTATGTATACAAAAAAATAAATATATAATAATTTTTCTATATATTCCAATCTAAGTGTCCTATTGCTAATTACAATTTTCTCTCTCTCCCTTTTGTGATTTCCTCTTTTGAGTTCCAATAAAATGAAACCTAGGTCAGGGGATTGGGCGGTAGCGGTCGATTTTATTCAAGATACAGCCATTGCCGCTTTGTCCTGTAGCAGCAATGGGAAGTTTGAACTGTGTTCTTTTTACTGTAAAGGGCATATTGTGTTTGTTCCTTTTATTTGTTTCTATCCACCTTTCCTGTACCTTCTTACAAATATAAAACAAGGAAATTATCAAGAGGGAGTGTGAAACGCGCAAAGGAAACTTCTTAAAAGAGGAAACCAAAACCACTAACGATAGAAAAAGGAAATTGGTAAAAAAGGATAGGACACTTAGATAGGAACATGTAAAAAGAACAAATAAAAAAAACATGAAATGAACTCTCATATTAGAGACACTTTCTCCTCCAGTATTTACTCAAATAAATATAAACTCAGAAATACCACATTAGGTGAGATTGATCTAAACTTAATTGAGGGTAGTCATGTGACCCACACAACCAAACCTCCTTATTGTTCCTAAGTGAAGACTTACAGCTTAGGGTAGATGGGGATAAAAACATCATTCTCAACACAACTCTTCATTTTGGCGATGACGGAGCTGAGGAATTTCTCAAGGTATTTGCTGGTTGGCAACATCGTTGGGTACTCCTGAATCAGCCGGTTTGTCAGGCCTACCAACCTCAGAGATTGAGAGGTGGACAGGGGGTCCATTGAGCCTCTACCAATTCTATATTTAAAAAAAAAAGAGGAATACATAATATTAATAATTACTGTAAAATTTAACAATAATTACTATATATTAGAAAATTGTTGTGGGAAAAAACCCAGATACAGTTTTCAGCCTGTGGTCGGGTCAGTTAAATAAACTGCCTCCATCTTTCTCTGTCCTTACACCATTCTTCCTCTCTAACTTGTTAACTTCCTGTTATCTACTCCTCCCATCTTTGTATTGGTCTCCCTGGCAGTATTTTTCAAACATACTTCAACTCCATTATTCTATTTGGATCCTTTCCTTTTCCATCCTCATTACAGTCCATTCCATCTCATGTACTCCCTGTACTCCCACTCTTTTTTATAGCTCCATTCCTAATCTTGTTTCTCCTCGTTGCAGCTAACATGCTCATCACTAACTTCATTCCCATGGCCTCCAATTTCCTAGTCGCTCTTAGAATCAAAGTCTATGTTTCTGCTGCATAGAGTGGAAATGATGATAGTGTAGATAGAAATAAAGTTTGGAAAGCGATGGAGGGGACTGAAGTGGAAAGAGAAGTTGTATTGAGAGTTAAACGCATGTATGAGGATAACAGGAGTTGTGTTGAGACTGAGAGTGGAAGGACGGAGTGGTTCCAAATAAAAAATGGAATGAAGCAGGGGAGTGCCCTTTCACCAATACTATTTGTAATGGAAATATTCATGAACAAAGAGGCAGGAAAACTCGGGGAGGAAAGGATGAAAGCCATGATGTTTTCTGATGACTTGATGGTATAGGGGGAGAAGGAAGAGGAAGTACAGGAAGTACAAGAACAACTACAAGAATGGAAAGAGGAAGTTAAAGAGTAGAATGAAATTTAGCATGGAAATATGTGAAGTTATGGTAGTGACAAGGAAGAAGGCAAGGCCTAATAAAGCTATAAGGTTGGATGAAGTGGAGCTGAGAAAAGTACACGTAAAATATCTTGGAGGCGTGATTGAGGAAAAATGTGTAAGTAGAGAGAATTTAGTGAGAAGAGGACAGCAGGAAGAGTTGTTCTGTAGATGCATAAGAGACCTGCTATGGAGAAGGCTGTTGAAGTGTAAAGAAGTGTTGTACAGGGAGTACTTTGTACCCTTTGTCACATATGCAGCAGAAAAATGAACAGTGAATTTAAGGGAGACTAGAAAAGTGGAGGCCATGGGAATGAAGTTTGTGAGGAGCATGCTAGCTGTCACAAGAAGAAACTAGATTAGGAATGAAATTATACGGGAAAGAGTATGGGTACAGGGAATATATGATATAGTAGAAGCAGCAAAACTGAGATGGTATGGCCATGTATTGAGAATGGAAAAAGAGAGGATGCCGAAGAAAATGTTGGAAATGAAGAATGTAGGAAAAAGACGAGAGGCCAATACAGAGATGGGAGGAGCAGATGACAGAAAGTGTTCAAGTGAGAGGAGAATAGAAAGAAATTAAAGGAGGAAGAGGGGTGGAAGAATAGAGGAAGATAGAGGGATTTTATTAAACTGACCCGGCCACAGGCTAGAAACAGATGATGATGATGATGAATGTGAAAATGTAATGATATTGTTTTTTTCCACCCCTTTTAGACCATAAATTAATTCTTACATGTATAAAAATCTGAAGATTAACTCTCCTTTGTTTCGACACCTATGATAATCTTTTTGCATCTTCAAAATTTGTAAAAAACATTATTTAAACTAGTGCTCTATTCCAAATAATATTGATGTAAATTTCACTCACTAAGAAAATGTGTCCACTTCTACTTACGTGTGAGTTTGGGTAGTATGACCTTCTCCACAATAGTCGGCACCAGCCGCAAGTCAGGATCTTGTCTTAGCAACTCTTCATTCTCGGACTCTTTTAACCCGTACAACAGGAGCGTGTCATACCACTTGTGGCGTTCAAACTCCACACTTTCCTGCAGGTCAAACAAAACAACTCTTCACAATATCTTACATCAGATAGTATCTCCTCTAATTATATTAAACTAACAGGCTTGTATCTATTAAGGTAATCTTGTTAAAATTTCAGGGTAAATGTAGGATGCAAAAGGGCACTCAAAGTTTTGAAATGTCAAAAGTTGAACAGTAAATCTCATTCTACTTCAACATCCACAATAATCTTCGAAACAGTTTAAAGGAATAAGAAAATGTCAATGTATTATTAACAAGACTAGCAAAATTACCAGAATTTGCCCTGAAAAGCCGTCCAAAGTTTTTCTTTGCTTTAAAGAGACAGAAAAAAAATAATCACTTTATTTTATTTCTTCTGACCCAGTTTTTATTAAATTCTAATAAAAAAATTAAAATTACAGTTTCAAGGTGGACATGTTTGAACACTAGGACTACTAATTTTAAAACTCTGCATGTGGTAGATTTCACACAATACTCATTACAGATAGACAGACTCTTCATTTTAATAATATGGAATTTAAAATATTGCAATAAACATTACATGTTACATTTTATTTAAAATGTAAAACTAAAATAATACTGGAGGTATTTTATTTCAAGCTGACCCGACCACAAGCTGGAAACAGTTGTTGATGATGATGATGATGATGATGATGATGATGATGATGATGATGATGATGATGATGATGATGATGATGATAGCTAAATATATTTAGGAAACTGTAAATATTCATGGATTCAGCAAAGGTTTGAGAGAGGGAGTGGAAGGGGGGCTAATATAACCAGATAAAATGGAGCTAGTAAGTATTTTGTGCTTGTAATGTTTAAGTTAGTTCTTGTTTAAAATGACTGAAATATTATTAAATAAAATGTGTAGCTATGAATGACAGTCTATTAAAAATGATGGGAGGACGATAACACCATTTATCACAATTCTCAAATCTACTTTTCCAATTTCTCCTGAAGGTGATGCTTTTAATTAGTCTATTCAATTGCCTTTTTATTATTTCTCTAATTTTCCATGTGTTAAAAGATATCCTCTCATCATGCAAATGTGGGAACATCCTTAAGATTATTGTGACCTATTAATGAGGTCCAAAATCATTTTAGACCTCACTATAATAAACTATTTCATGGCGAATTGAACCGAAGCTCATTCAAACAAATTTGTAAACATCCTTTAGAAATGGAAAACATAACAATCAGAAATGAGAAACCTTTTAAAAGGTTGAATGAGAGTATTAGCTAACCAATTCTCTGACAAAAAAAAAGTTATAGGACACAACAAATACTGATTAAAAGTAAATTAAAAGGCACCACTTTTAAATTATTGCTATAATCTTGCTAATTCAATCTGAATAAAAATTAATCGCCAATATTTATCATTTATTCTGAAAGAAACGAACATCCTCAAACTGGCATGAAATATTCATTTACCTGGAGAGGAGACCATGTGATAAGTTTAAGTCGAATGATAGGCCCTAGAACTTTGGGAAGGCAAAGACTGACATAAGCTTCCTTGTAAGCATCAGAGTCAGTGAAGCGCCAACTTTCAAACCGTTTTACAATGCTGCGAACTGAGCAGAACTCCTCTACAACGTCCTCAAACACTAGGCGAGCATCCGACTCGATGAGATCTGCAAGAGAACAGCACAGTAAAGATATACACCTGAACATAGAGGTGCATTGGTAATTTAAGAACAAAAAACACTTATTAAAATACAAATCTAGCTCCCTCTTTACCAAATATGTGTTGATAATTTTTTTTTCAACTAGTTGAATTTAACAAAAGAATTAAATAAGAATGACTTAAAATAAATTATAGACAAATGTGAATCATGTCTGGATATCACCCGTTAGTTTTTAATTATAAAAATAATTTGCTAAAATCACTGTTTTTTAACATTTATATTTTCGACCTATGAGTAGTACTTAAAATCTTATAAATATGTTGAAAATTTTTACCAGGGCACAATAATTAGATTCTAATCATTCTATAAAGATAATAGTACCTTAGACACCACTTAGTGATTATTAAATCACCTATAAAACCTACTTGGTTTGGTACCATGTTAGCACTAAGAAGTTTAGTATCGACTGAAGCCCCAATCACAGGATATGAAAATTAATAATCAATGCGTGGCTGAGTCATGTGCTTGGGATAAAAATTACATTTCATTTTCTTATGATAGCAAGACAAAATCTGTTAATGATGGAATAATTAGAAGGGTATTTCCATGACATCTTTAAACCTGTTAGGTTGTCTGTATCAATGGACCACATTTGATTGTGTGGTGAACAAACACTGTCGAACATGGAGAGATACAGTACCAGAATTAGGGTTGTGCAAAGCTTCAACTTGTCTTCGAAACTTCAAAACAAATGTCAGCTTCGACTTTGCTTCGAAAATAATTCCGGCTTCGAAGCTTCGTCAATAAATTATTGACAGCTAAAATATTCGATTTATGGTCAATTATTGCCATTTATATATAATATAAAACAACATTTATTTGGAAAAAATCCTAAGTAATTGAATTGTAAGTTGTAATATAACTTGATTTATTAGATTAAAATGAAATATTAGTAACAATAAGTACAATAAAACATTTTCTAAGTAATTTCAATACATAAAGTTTAATAACCAACAATATAATATATTTTTCTAGTGTAAAAAACTAACAAAAAAATATTCAAACTTCGATTCAGCTTTGAGAATAATTCATATATTCAATTCAAGTTTGCTCCAAATTGAAAAAATGGACTTCGAACACCCCTAACTAGAGTAGTAAAACAATAGCCATCTTCCTTAAATCACTCTTTAAATTAACTTCTTCCCTGTAATTTAAAACAGATGGTACAGTCTGATTCAAATAGAAACTTTTTGTAGCTTACTAAAATAATTTTCATATCCATAAAGTCGTGTTATTTGCAGATGTCACATTTCAAAGATATTATCAATATCGAGTATAAAAACATGTTTGTGTTTTCTAAAAGGTTATACTTATCATAATCATACTATACACACTTGTTTAAGTTTACTTAAATTTCAAGTCAAAATTTTTAAACCTTTGAGAGTTTAGCTACTAGATGTGTTTTTAAATTGTGTGTTGAAGCAGTTTGCCAAAGACCCAAACATAAAATATTGATATGGTTGTTAAAACAAGTACCTTTCTGAGTCCTAAATGCCACAGCTTCGAGTTCCGTCATCTCATCGTCACTGGACATTCCCTCGACATGGCGAGTTGGGGTGTACTTCCCCTCCCGCGCTCGTCTTCGTCTTGTTCGTCGCCCCTCCCTTTCTGCTGCTCGTCGAATTCGGGATTCCTCTTCTTCCCGATTACGTCTCTGAGAAGGGGTGGCACCTGACCCTAACACCAGAAAATCAAAATTCTATATTAGAACAAGTTTTACTCAAATTTTCAATGCAAAAAAAAAAAGTTAAAAACAAGCAAGAATCAAGATATTTCCCTGGTTTATAAGTTATCGAAGCAGGTAAGCTTTTCAAATCCTAACTCAAAATTAAGAACAACAATATAATTATTAATGTATGATACATAATGTATTAGCATTATTTAAATTCATTTAACTGAAAGAATATATGACCTGGCGTTCTATGGGTAAGACTTCTGTGCTTGGGGGTCCGGGGTTCAATCCTCGGTCCCGGCACAGATTTATCTGATTGCCAAACCCTTCCTTCACCTCTGACAATACGTGTATTAATCACAACTTGTGAATGTGTGGAATGCCAGGCCAGACCATTATGCATTAGCATAAGTGCGTACAACCCGAACGAGTAGTAAGACACAGTGCTAATAATAATACATCTTTCTATTTTTTACTATACAAAAAATAATTGCACAAATGTTTGATAGAGTAGTGATTATTTCAAGAAAGAAGAACAAATTAATTTGAAGAAATTAAGGGATTTTTTTTTCATCAGACCTAACCTAGCTCTCCTTTTAGATTTACTTCCTTCACCCTTATAAGAATTTGAGTCTTTCACACACATCTATTGGAAATATGAAGAAAAGCTAGATAATTTTTAATTGATAAGGTCATATTTGCTTTAGGAGTGTCACAGAAATAAAGCATATAATTCATCTTATCAAAAGTAACATAACAGATATTCAAACATAGCATTTATCAGATAGTAGAAAGTAATTTCATATGCTATTAACTATTTAAAATATGTTTACCTTTTATTGTGCAAACAAATTTCTGAAGTGTAGATTACTCATGTACAACACATTTTTTAGCAAAAAATTGTTTGACACCTTAGCTCAGTTGTTTGCATATCTGCCTACTGAGCTAAGGGTCTTGAGTTCAATACCCGATGTGGCTAAGTATTGTATCATTGGGGAAGTTCCCTTTCTCAGTGATAAAACAGGTGGGGGATGGGTGTTGTGTGTGTTTAAGGATTTAAGTTAGCCCATAAATAGTCAGCTAATATAATCAGTCGGTTCAGAAAGTGTGCATTAAATATCTAAAAAAAAACCTTAAAATGGTGGGGGTTTTTTTTAGAGAAAGCTTAATTCAGCTACATTATATTAATGGAATTACACATTTATGGGGATTCAAATAGGTGTGTGTTTGTGACTACAAGAGTTAGTTTGTCATCACAATCTCTTGTAAAGTGGCAGTATTATAATTTTCTATCCAAGCCAGCCACAAAATGTAATTAAATGACCACACATTTGAACGTACATCTAGCCGAGCCATTTATAGCGAGTTTCAAGGAGCCTAGCTATATTCAATGTAGTTCCTAGAAGAAATGATCATTTATAAGGAGTTTCATCCTTTGATTCTGATATTACAGTAGACTATCAATTACCTGGGGTGGTAGGGAAAACAAAATTGACCCATATTAAAAACACACTGATAAGCCCAGCGATGCACTTTGTCTCAAAAGAAACACCGAATAGATACGCCTGAATAACATGAGTAATTTTTTTTATAAGCGGATGTTACTATGACATGTTCACAATATTGTGAGTTTTATTTTATGTTATTAGGTACAGTCAAATGAAAAGTTATGTTTGAATTTCATCCACACATTCAGTTTTATTGGCCTGTACATCACCGGACAGTTATATTGTAGCGAGTAGGGCTGACCTTTAATCTAAGATGTATTAAATAATTAAAAATGATTACCTCAGTTAACGCAACAGCGGATAATCGAGAGTCTAATGTACCATTTCTAGAGAAGGAAATGTTGGTAATTTTAAGCAATAGATGTGCTGTATATAATCTCTTGTTGAAGTGTACAGTGAAATTTATGTTAAAAAAACTTTTAACTCTTTAATAAGTGTAAAAATAGGGTGCACATGTTCAAAGTTTACTTTATAAAATTTATAGGGGAGTATGTGACTTTCTTTATATAAAGTACAAAGTTAAAAATATACTCTGAAGTACTGGTGTTTGTATGCAAGCCCAAGAGTAGATAAATATTCAAAACAAAACACAGAATGTTGATATTTGACAAAGCATTTGCTATTTAAAATCTTCTTCAATCATCTTGGTAGGATCTTACATCAATAATATTTGTATGACCATTGAGTTTTCATTTGCGTGACCTCGACAAAACTTTTTCATATAACTTTAGACAATTTTAATGATGATACAGACTACATATATAGCCTAAAGTGAAAAATTATATTTGAATCAACCAATTACAAAACTAATATGAATTCCATCAAATTTCTTTTCTTTCCACAATAATGTAATGTAAATAGCTTTTAAATGTGAGTTAAGTGCCAAAAATATTACTCTCTCTTATTTAGTTACCTGAAATTAAATTATCTTAAATAATTTTCAGGCACTTTTATTTCGTTAAAATGTATAGAAAATACTATTGCTTATTTAATTTTGTGGTTGAATTGTCTAACGAGTCTCGCAATAAACTGGACAGGAGGGAATAGGGTTTTGAATCCTAGTTGGGTGTACTAAGGAGGATTTGTTCTAATTGGTTTTCCAATATACCTTCAGTCAAATATTGATACACTTTTTCCAATATACCTTCAGTCAAATACTAGTACACTTCTTCCAAATTCTACCTTCTTTATCCATAACACATTGGCATAGTTAGTATATGAGAGTATAAACCGAAAGAGTAGAAGACGCGATGCTAAAAAAAATATTATTACTTTTCCAATTTGATCAATTAAAACTATTTAAGATTTCAAACTTTCTTTAATTGAAGGTTCAGGAAATAAACCGGATTGCAGCAATAATCAATAAAGGTATTTAAACGAGAATAAAGATGATTAGTCGCCATCCAAATGTGCTAAACATTTTGCCGCATTTGCTAGTGCGACTATGCAATGTCCATTTTCTCCTAATAAACATCTGTATGGACCTGACATGGGCCCCCGTTGTAAGACAGACGTCGTGACAATCTTGGTCCTTGGGGGTGTTAGCTCCTCTCTGAAAAGCTAACTATTGAATCTGTTGTAGAGATACTGACTAGATAGAGGGGAGAGCTCTTCCGACTGATCTCGAACGTCCTGACGACGGCGTTCCATCAAATCGTCTGAGCGCTTCTTCAACAAAGCCAGCATACGTTGTTCCAGCGCATGGATAACAGCCACCTGAAAGAGGAATATGTCGGATTACACTGCCATTCACCATCGGCACTTATTTGGGGAGGAAGAAATACTCACCATTCTGATTAACCTACTGACTTGAATTAATCTACATTAAGAGTTTGTTTGGAAGACAAGGAAGGTGAAGGCCATGAAGAACATGCTAGCTGTCTCCAGAAGAAATAGAATTAGAAATTAAGATATTTGGTTAAGAATGGGACACAAGGAGTACATGAGATAGTAGAGGAAGCAAGACTGAGATGGTATTATCATGTAATGAGGATGTTGGAGTACTTGAGATAGTAGAAGAAGCAAGGCTGAGATGGTGTGGTCATGTAATGAGGATGTTGGAGTACATGAGATAGTAGAGGAAGCAAGGCTGAGATGGTATGGTCATGTAATGAGGATGTTGGAGTACATGAGATAGTAGAGGAAGCAAGACTGAGATGGTGTGGTCAAGTAATGAGGATGTTGGAGTACATGAGATAGTAGAAGAAGCAAGGCTGAGATGGTATGGTCATGTAATGAGGATGTTGGAGTACATGAGATAGTAGAAGAAGCAAGACTGAGATGGTGTGGTCATGTAATGAGGATGTTGGAGTACATGAGATAGTAGAAGAAGCAAGACTGAGATGGTGTGGTCAAGTAATGAGGATGTTGGAGTACAGGAGATAGTAGAAGAAGCAAGGCTGAGATGGTATGGTCATGTAATGAGGATGTTTGAGTACATGAGATAATAGAGGAAGCAAGGCTGAGATGGTACATTCATGTGATGAGGATGGAAAAGGAAAGAATGCGAAAGAGAATAATGGATATGAAGTATGTAGGAAAATGCTCGCAAGGGAGACCAAGGAAGATATGGGAGGAGTAGATAGCATAAAGTGAGAGAAGGATGGAAGCGAATAAAAGAGGAAAACTGGTGGAAATAAAGAGGATGATGGAGACATTTAAATAAGCTGACCCAGCCACAGGCTGAAAACAGTTCATGACAACGATGGCGATGTTTTTAAAATACTGTCAACCCCGATTGGTGGTTGTACAACTAAACACTTGAGATATGTTGCTAAAAAACCAATAATCTGGGTCATGTGCCAGATGTCAAGATAAACAATTGTTCCTGCTGGTTAAACATTTGTGCACTATGATACTATTTTCTCATTCCCCAAGTATTTCGATATTTGTTAACAATGTGTAGAGAAATAAAATTTGCCATCAATAATCAAATTCCAAGTGCCAAGTGAGAAATATCTCCCTAATATGACCCTATGGTAAGTATTTATGCAAGTATGAGATTTTCTACAGCTTGTTACCAAATTAAAACAACTACCTTCTAAGTAAAACTGCTCACATTAAAAATCATCAAACTAGAAGAATTCATGAAAAAAATCCACCCTCAGTACACCCTGCCGGGATTTGAGCCCCGATCTCTTTGGCATTGGCAGTCTAGTCTATTGCGAGAGTGACACCTTAGCCCTTGCAGCCACCTGAGTGGGTAATAAGGAACTTAGCTCTCAATCCTTTACTACCAGGACAATAAAAGAAGAGCTTGAAATGGTGCTTAAAAGATACAACCATGCTTCGATAATGTGTTTAGAGAAACAAGCTTCTGGAAACGGCTGCACAAATACATTTTAGAAAGTTAAAATTAGGGCTGGGCCGATGCCGATTATTAATCCGATCATCGGCCGATTATCGCATAACCGGCGATTCCGATGATCGGTGTTTAAATCTCCGATTATTTATGCCGATTATTCTAAATGTGTGGGTATATTTTAAGTCCTAAAAAATGATATTTTATCTCTTCTCTCTAGTATGTGATCTTTGAATAATTAGCTTGTTCTTAGCGACTTACGTTTGAAACAAATAGTACATCCAACATTCCAAACAAAATATATCAAAATAAAATATATATTTACCATAGGTCTTTTTCCAATTTATGCACGTTATTAGAATTAAAATACTCACAAGTAAAAAATTTACTAACCATCAAAATAAAATGTTAGCAGATCGGCATTGTTTTATATCGTTTTATTAAAGATAGTTATAAAATGAAATGTCAGACGCAAGAATACCGTGCATGTGCAGTGTGCACTACATTTTGTTTTACATGGAAAGATATTCTATTTTCTTTTTTTAATGCTGTGCATTCAAAATGTATGGGTATATTTTAAAATCTTATGTCATAAACATTAAATATCAATTTGAAAACTAAGAGATAACTTTAAACATCCATTCCCAGGTATATGAACACCAATTCTCTTTTGAGTTCGCAATAAACAGGGTAGCCAACGCTCCTAAAATAACAAATGAGAATAGATATTTTTAGTTTTTACCGTAGGTCTTATTCCAATTTATGCATATGCACATTATTAGAAATAAAAACACTCACAGGTAACAAACCTAATAATCATAAAATGAAATATTAGCAGATTGATGTTGTTTTATTTCGATTTGTTAAAGATGCCCAAAAAATGAAAAATCTGACGTAATAATCTCGCATATGCGCACATTTTGTTTTAAATGGAAACTGTTTTTCTTTTAATGCAAGTACAAAACTTTCCACTGTCAAGGAATTTGTTTCGCTCATATTTCAATATGAAGTGAATTAATATATATTAATATTTAAATTTTACATTTTCTTTAATAGTTAAAAGTAAATTAAAATGAGTTTTATAGTATTTCTTAAAAAAACCCACGAAGAATAACTTTCGTTGCACATTATATTATTTATTATTTATTTTATCATATTGAAGTAGAGATGGGCAAAATCGTTATTATAAATGAACGATTCATTGTATCTGGTTCAGTTCAATGATCCGTTAATTTTGACCCGTTCACCGTTCATTCGATTTTCTAAAGGTAGTTTTTATTTAGATGTAGTTAAAACAATGTTATTTTTCACTAAGAATATTTAAATTGTTAATAAAAAGATCGGATTACTGTTTAAAAATGGCGATGCCTTTTTATTATACTTTTTTTTTAAGAAACCACTTATTTCTATACGATATTAATATTTTGTAGTGAAATTAAGATGGAATGCTTTGTAGAATCACAAAAACCTATGTTATGATATATCTAAATCACAATTCACAAAAATATTACGATTGTTAAAATTTGTTTAATATTGAAGCCATATTTTAATAGACATTGGCTGTAAAAATTCCTATTTCATCTAAAAAACAAAATAGATGTAGGCCTTGTGTCCAAAAATATGTGTGCCTTGATTATTTTTTATCATTAAAATTAAATTTAAATTTGCTGATTATGATTTGTCTTTGTCTAATGAAAGGGTCAGTAGGCCTATTTAAACATAAATGTGAAATCATAATTTAATTATCTAACATGTACCGGTATATTTGCTATTTATTCATGTGATTTGTTTTTGTTTGGTGACAGGTTCACTTGTCCTAACAATAACAATATAAAATAATAATTAAACCATCTTTACATTTTAAAAGTTTCTATTTAAATGTTACTAAAACCAACCTATATTGGACATTATAAAACTAGTTTTTTTTTTTTTTGCTTTAAGGGTAATTTTACTTTATACACTTATTAAAATTGAAAACAAAAATAATCGGCATCGGTGATCGGCCTAATCGGCAACAAATGATCGGCATCGGACTAATCGGCAAAATAGCTGATCGGCCCAGCTCTAGTTAAAATCATTATCTGTATGCATTTTAATGGAAATTGTTTTAATAGGATGGCTAAAAAACTTTGATCATTAAATTGCCTAACTTTTCCAGGTTTTCCATCCATTTAAAGAAATTCTCGTACTTGAACTTTTAAGAATTTGTGAATGGAAATGTGTAATGTATCTAACAGTTTAAAATGCCAATAAATGAACATGAATTATTTTAGCTGTAAATGTTTTTAGTGGCGAAGCTTCATAATCTTTTAATTCGGAATGTTTTTCGAAGTGAAGTCGAAGTTGATGTTTGTTTTGAAGTTTTGCAAACCTTTGTATTCTATCATACATCTTCCATTCAAATTTCGAACAGGAAACACTTAACCCTTTGAGTGCCAAGAGAAATGACAAAAAAACGTGCTAAAAGTGCCAAGCTATTTTCCTGAAAAATGCAGGAGTTTGTTTAAATTTTAATAACTTATTAGTCTATGAACTTCTTGCACTCAAATTTTTACATAAACTAGCTAACAAGCTTGCCAATCCGATGATATAATTATACATATACTTTTTTAATTTTTAAATATAATAAAAAAAATCACTAGCCAAGATATTTAAAAAAAATTTTTTTACTGTTTTATTTAAAATTAATTTTTATGCATTGAAAATTTAAATAGCTTGAAATAGAATAAATCACTGAAAAGAACATAAAAAACTGAGTAAATAACAAAGTTTACAAAAAAAAATAACTTTAGATTTTACGCTAAAATTGGGTTATGCATAGCAGCTGTTTCAGTGACCATCAACTTTAGCAGGGTTATAGTAAAACAAAGTCTAGAATAAATAATTGGGTTGGAATCAGAAGGGGACGGTGAGAGGACTTCAAACTTGGTACTTTCGCATAAATATGAAGAGGTTGGGGTGGATTATCCTGATCTTCAAAATTTATTTCATCCCTTTAGGAATAACTAGTATTCACACTCGTGTCATCAATGTCAGCTGCCACTCCTACTTGATTCGATCTTTCAATTTCACTAGAATAAAATTCCTGTTCAGTTTCATTATTTACAAATTCAGAATCAGTGCTTTCAGAATGACAAACAAATTGATCACTCTGGGTTGAGCTGTCAATAAATATTGCAAGTATTTCTGTGTCTTGAATCACAGCTTTCCTCTTAGTAGCCATGTTTACAAACAAGGCCAAAGATAAAACTCATAAAGTAAAAAGTTATAAAATAATTTTCAGGTTCGATATATCGCAAAGACAAATAAAAGTAGCTTGAACATACGAGAATGCAATGGAAATAAAATCTACTCTATCTGTTGACTTAATACTGAACTAAGAGCTCGAAAACGAGGGATCGCTGTGAGCGACGCTGGCAAGTTTAGCAGATATTTCGTGCATCACTCTGAGCAACGTTGGCACTCAAAGGGTTAAACATGTGGAAGCCATATGCCTTAGCATTTTGAACTACAAGGGTTGTAATCTGAGACAAGTGGTAGCGTTTTAAAACCACCATAATTACTCTTTATGGGGTAATTGTATTATATTTGGAAGGCGGTATAGGAAAGGTGGATAGAAACAGGTAAAAGGAACGAACACAATATGGCTTTTACAATGAAAAGAACACAGTTGTACGTTCTGCATTTAACATCCCCTCCTGATGATTTCTAGGAATCTGTGAGCTCGGGTTTTTTCATTCGAATAGAGTATTTCCAAAGCTCCCGAGTTCAAGTATATTCAAGATTTTAAAATGTTAAAAGTATCCAAGCCTATTTGTTTATTCTAAAAGTACATAGTGTAATTCAAATGTTACCAGTAAAAACAAACATAAAATGTAAATATTACATCTTTAAAATTTGAGGTTTAAAAAATATATTAAAACTACATATATTCTTAAAATAATAGTGACATTGATTTTTATTAAAAAACATATATTTGAAAAAAAGAAAAGTTTTTAAAATTCAAATTTTGTTTTTAATTTAGATGTAACACTTAAAAAATCTGTTTTAAAAATAAGCACAACACTCAAACAAAAATATAATAATAAAAATAATTTAATGGTTTGAACACTCACATCTTAAGGACATTAAAATTACACTAACTTTGCTAAGGATGGGGAGTGATGTACTCAGAAAACTACATAATTATGTGTTATAGTGTTTTTAATTGTGAACTTTGAGGCCTGCAGTTTTCTGTTAAGTGTGTAAGCCTGGCCCTTCTATCCTCCTTAATTTAATATAGCCGTTTGGTGACATTTTTCCTTTTTTTTAAAAAAAAATGACAAAATCGACGTTTCAATGAGCTAATATTTCCTTAAAATATGCTTCTATAACTTTATTAACCCTATAAAAAAATGTAAGAAACATAAATAGCTATAAATTTGAAATATTTCATATTTTGTTTATTAGTCCTTAGTATGATCAGGACTTCCGTTCCAGTTCCATTCCTCTATGAACAGTTGCACAAGCACGTTGTAAGGGCTTTCAATAGAAATTAGCTTACGAAGAAATTTATTTAAATTCAATATTTAATAGTCTACATAGAAAAGTGGATGTTCATACTTTAAAATGAAAAATAAGATGGTTTAAATAATATTTCTAGTAAACAATATTATATAGTAAATGCTTTTTTATTTAAATGTAGTAAGTTTTGTAAAGTATTTATTGCAATTATGATCAACAGTGATTTTGAAAAGGTTAGCCAACATAATTCTATAACTAAATGGTGACTAAACTGATGCTAGTTTTGTAGAACATATTAATTAATAAGAGTTTTTATATCTTAAGTTTGAAAACATTCAATATAATCTATCCTCATTTCTCAATGTTAAGTTTTTAATTCAATTGAAATTATTATTTTAGAAAGGGACCAGGTAAAAATAATGACTATTCATTTATTTAGTAATCTATTTAGCTTTTTTTTTTGCTATTTCTTTGTCATGGCAATGCAACTTCAATCAAGGATAATAGAAAATGGATGACAATATTGAATAAATGTACCTGTTCAAAGTAGTTTTAAGCCTCTATTACGTTATTAATGTAAAAATTGTTATTAATTTTAACAGTTTGTCAAGTCAACTAATGGTTTTATAAGTGGAAATGCCGATATTATCTCAATTAAATAGCCTAAGCTTACCATGGCATTTTAAAAACCTACGAACCTACCAAACTTTTGACCTCGATCTCAAGCTTAAATGACGAGCTCAACTCGGAGGTCAAAATCCGAATACTCGCAGAGCCCTGATGATTTCCGATAGAATGAAACCTAGGTCGGGGGAATGGGCAGTAACATTTGATTTTATTCAAGAGGCAGCATTACTTATTTTGTCCAATGATAGCAATGTAAAGTGTGAACTAAGTTCTTCTTTTCATTGTTAAAGCCTTATTGTTTTCATTCCTCTTATATGTTTCTATTCACCTTTCCTGTACCTTCTTCCAAACATAATACAATTACCTCATAAAGTGAAAAGAGTTTTTCCTTATAGAGACATACTATCTGTGGAAATGATCATTAGCTTACCCAAACAAATTTTCATTGCAAGTAGTTTTGAGATCTCTTACTTAATCAACGAAATATCAATTTAAATTATCAAACCTAAAAAGGAGAAAAGTGGAGATTGCATTTTAAGAAATGCTCTAGCATTCGTCAGAATAGTGATGAAACCACAATGTTCAAAACACACTCAAAGTGCACCTTGTCAGGGATAAATATTGGAACTCAAAGTAAGATTCTTTAACAGTATCCCTGAACCCAATCCTAACTTATTAAAAAAATCTATATTAATAAAATGAAGTGTATGTATGTCATGAGCATTGCGTGATATCTACCATACGTTGAGGACTGAAATTTTAAATTTTTGATTTGATTTTTTTTTATTAATTAAAAACTGAGTCAGAAGAAATAAAAGGAAGAGGTTTTTTTCTGGCTGTTTGAATCCAATAAAAGCATTGCCCTGGATACTTATGCTAGCCATTAATATAAATGAATTAAGAATATATTGATACCAATAAATCTTTAATGAATTTTATGTTTAATTTTACACAAAACGGGCTTGTCGATTAGGGAACCATGGAAGAAGTTATTTATTTTAATTTTATTGAATTATATTTATTAAATTTCATAGTTCCAGATTAGCATAGCATGATAAATGTGATTAAATTTTTGCTTGTATTGAAAAATAAACAAATGTATGAAAAAAACTAATATGCCAATCACTACGAAACAAAAGGTTAAATATGTATTAAAAACAGAACAAAATACTTTATAAAGCACAAATAATTAATATATAAGGTTTTCGTGGCCAGTTTTTATTATGTAATGAAGTGATTTAGGTTTTAAACATCAAAACAAGTGACTAAAGCTGTAGCTTTAGTACCAGGCTGTTTAAAGGAAATGAATAGCCTTCATGCTACGTAAATAAAACAAAATATTGAGTCATTGCTTTGCTGATAGACATAAAGACGAGCAAGAAAAGATCTGAAAAATAATAAATAATGTGTTTATTCCTTTTACACTAATGCATAACGGCAGACAGGGTTACTGCTATTCAAAAGGATAAATGGAATATAAATAGTTAAATAGAAGGCATAGTATGAAACACACACAGAGAAGACAATGCAGACCCCCTTGCATAGAAAAGCTGACTGAACAAAGATCACAAGCCCATACGACCCAAGTTAACCTAGGTCCGGCTTACTAGTTGAGGTGAATCAAAATGTTGTCAGCCCAATGTTCATAGGAAGAGCCTTTGAGTAAATACAAACATATTTTTTTGCAGTTAACAGGGTATTGATAATATCTATCAAAATCAACAGCCACAGGTCATATGACTTGATGTATGAACACATAAAAGTAGATCTAGTAGCTTTTTTAGCTGTTGGAACAGGCCCTTGCTATGAATATGGGACTATACACTAAAGCAGGGTTGCCATGAATCTTTTAAAATCAATTTTGAACTACGTACTACTTCCAGAAGATATATATATAATTTAAATATATACACACATATATATGTATGTGTGTGTGTATTTAAATCTCCTACTGTCTTTGATATTTCATGCGAGGGGAAACTTTCAACGAGTGTCAATGACTATCAACGTAACCACTATAGAAATCTTTGCTCAATCATGCTGTTCATATGGAATCATCTTGGTTCAAAACTTTTATTACTTCCATGTTCATTCTACTAGCAAAAAAACAAAACGGATAATTATATTATTAACTTCCAGGGTTTAAAAAGTTTTGGACCCATAGAGGCGGGTTTCCCAAAAATCCAACCCCTTGTCTTAGTCGTGGGAAATGGCATAAAGTAGGGGACTGTCTGTAGGGATGAGGTACAGAGGGTGCTATGTGGGCCCCACTAACACCAAAGTAGCTGTTAAGGCTAAATAGCAGGCGTCGACAATAGGTCAATCTTGCAACAATTTTCAGTCGGTTGCGTAAGAAAACTAAATAGGCACGACAAGGAAAACTTACCTTTCATTATTTGACTATGGTAAACCTCATAAGATAGGGCCATAGTGCAATCCGTCAAGGTAAGACTGCTAACTTTCAGGATAAAATGAGATACATTTTATTTATTTTATGTATTTTCTATAAAGGTAGGAACATAAGTATTGGAGAAAATATTGAATTTAAGGAATAAATGCAAAATGTACAGATGAAAAGAATTAAAATTAAAGTGGATAGAGGAAGAATGATTGCAGGACCTTTGATATATGAAAAAATCAATCAGGCCCCAATAAGATTGCCAACTCTTGTTCTATAGAAACCTTGAGGCATTACGGCTAATGACGCTATGGTTGAGCCATGTTAGGCATAGCTGGCCAAAGGTTGATAAAACAGTGCTTTCAAAACTCACAAGCCTCTGATGTAAAAACTACCACACCTGAGAATATGGAGTTGGAACACAATGAAATGATGATGAATGACGAGCGGTGGGCACGTGGAATAAATTACAGACTCTTCAATTCTGGTTTGCCATTGACCGTGAAAGTCAGGGTTGGAATCCAGACTGGGTACGTGTTAAGGAATATTTTTCCTAGATTGTTTTTCATTCGCATTTCAAACAAGTGTTAAATTTTCTCTAAATTCCACCTCCCTCATCCATATCTTATTAGCGTAAAACGAATAGCCTGGGCATAGGGGGCAGGGTAGTAAGAAGACATGAAATAAAAGTTTCAACATAAACCTTTAGTTATGTGTGTAAAGTTTATCTTCCTGCTAGTTGTTTGTGACCAAATTGTTTCGTCGATAAGATAAGAGGTAGAATCAAAATGGAAGCAATGTCAGCTGTGTAGCAAGATGACCCAATGGTATATTCCTCCCCAAACTAAATGTTTGAATGATGGAAGGTATGTAGGAACCCACCTTCTCGTCAAGACACTCTACCAAGTCAGTGACATACCCACGCAACTCTTGGTAGAATCTGAACCTCTGCACTAGAGCAGGACCCTCGCTCTCCAAGTCCTCGCGTTCGGCGCTCAGAGTCACCAGATCATCCGCCACTCGATCTCGGTCTTGCGTGTGTCGATGGTGGACTTCCTTGAGTGATACTAACCTGACATAAAACTAAACTAGTAAATAGCTGTTTCAAGATCAAATTGTCTGAGGGATGTAATTAGTCAATAACAATAGCTGGACATTAAGCAATAAAGTTCCATATGATTCATAGTCGTATTTTTTGGGATTTAACTCCACCAAAAGTAGAACTATTTATTTTACTATTCCTGCACAATGCCTAGATTATTAGCTTTAGAATCTTAAAATTCATAACTTTGGCAAACATAATTTATAGGGTTTGTGAGTAGTGCATTTTTCACTTCGAGTTGAGTTTAAATGAAAACGAGTTAATTTCGAATTCGAGTAATCTAGAGTAATATTTGTACAAAAAATATTTTATGTTGAATTTCTGTAAAAAGATACATGCATAAATTAAAAATAAGTACAAACAGTTGTTTTTTTAGAGAAAAATTGTAAAACTACACAAATTCAAATTTTCAAATAAATTATTTAAATAACTGTACAATTTTTTTTAACTAGACAAAAGGAAATATTGAGGAATTCTATTTGCTAAGATATCTTAAAATTGAATAAAATTAATCAAACTAGGAGTTTTCGAGAAAAAGATCAATTTTTTTTTTGTGTTTTGTAAAATTCTTTGAGTCAAGTTTGAAAAGCTACTAAAACTCGACTCGAATTCAAGTTTTCAAGTACTCGCACACCACTTATAATCCACCATCATGAATTACTGTTTCCAGCAATTGGACAAGTCTATTTGGAACATGAGCCTTCCCCCACCACCTTTCCTCCACCATGACCCAGACCTCTCCTCCCTCCTCCATACTCCTCTGCACTCCCTTCATCCCTCTGTTCCTTGGTCTTACTCTTGGCCTCCTGCCTTTTTCTCCCTTGTTTTTTGGTTCCTTCTTTTAGAAAGATTGCTGTGCGTTTCACACTCACTCTTGAAGAACTCCCAAGAATTAAACCTTGGTCAAAGAATTGGCCAGAAACACTGCACCCATTTATCTGTGTCCAGTTGCAGCAATGTAAAGTGTGAAATGTGTTCACATTTTTATGGTAAAAACCAAAGTGTTGATTAGTTTGTTTGTTTTATCTTTCATTTTATTGCTGGTAGTCTGCATGACTTTTGTGGTCTTGTGATCTTGCTCATATTAAAGATGACCATTTTGTTTGAGTTTTTTTTTTAAATGCATTTTTAAATAATTACAGAGAGCAAATAAATAAAATAACATATTTTATTGTAAGGTTGAACACATGGAAAAATATTGAAATTGTAAATGTTTGGGTAGGACCTATTAGAATTGAGAATCCAAAAGATTAGATAAAAATTTAGAATTCAGAATTGAGAAAAACAATAATATTGACACCTCTAATTAATGGAGCCTGAAATTTGTAATTTCTTACATCTAGTTAAATGACTGACTTCAAAAAGAAACAAATATTTAATGCATATAATTAATTGGGTGAATCTATTTCACTTATTGATTGAATTAGAAATTTTATTTGGCAGTCAAATTAAAGAAAAAATTAGGGGTGGGACCCTCAAATCCTTAAGGCAAATTAGAGATTGCAAGATTCAAGACTCAACTCCTTGAAAAGAAATATTTAAAAAAAAATAATCAATTTTTCAAGTGGAATTTGTCTTAAAGTTCTAATACTGCTTATTGACGCTTCAGAACTAATTATAGTTATAGTACAAACTTAACAACAAGGTTCCAGACCAGTAATTTAACACTCAACTGAATGTATAACTGTTATAATTAATGCATTTTAGCAAAAAATTTTAACATTTAGTTACTATCTGTACTTTCTATTATTATATTAACTTATATTTGTATTTAATTTTATGTTCATAGTTTTTTCCAATATTCGGATTCGAGATTTGAATTCATAAAATAGTGGATTCGACCCCAACACTAGAAAAAATCAATTAATATACTAAACTATAGCTTAGGCAAAATTTTGTTTTATATTATGTACCGGTGAGAGCTTTTCTTGCAAAAAATTACTATTTTAATGAGTTCTCACATATCTAGTCACATTTTTTAATGTTGTGCTTAATTTAAAATAGAGTGTGACAACAAGACTTCACAAACATGATTATAAAATATATCAAGCTTAACTTTAAAGAAATCACACAAACAATAACATAAAAATACAATCACAAGATGGTATTAAAACCCTGTCTTTTGAATCAGCAGTGCACATGAAAAAATATGCCATCAATAGTTTATTTAAATATTAACTGGACATTTATTACCTTTCCTTGAGTTTATTAACTATAGATTGAGGTGTGGACAGCTTCGAATCATCGGCTCCAAAACAGTGCATGCCAAGTGTGGGAACTTCGTGAATCATGTGCAGTGGCTCGGGCTGTGGCATCAATATCATGGGGGGCATTGCGGGAATCCCCATATACTGTTGGTACATGCATTCCTGCTGCACTGCAGCCAACTGAATCGAAATAGAGTGTAAAGTTTATTGCCAACTATACTCGCTCTCAAGAAAACAATTTGATGTCGCATTTTAATTTTAAAGATGTACATGCAAATACTTAGCACAATTGAGAGTTCCTGATAATAGTGACCTCATGGCTACTTACTCCATCTTTTAAGTGTTCGTTAGTGCTATATGGAAACTCCTTCAGTTAAAACAGACTGGGATTCAAACTTCAATTTCTCCGTTATCAGTAGTCCAGTCGACTGTGAGACGCCTTAGTCCATTCTACCATCGAAGCTGGTTACGTTTACTTGAGACCCAAGTAACAATTCGAATTGAAACCCAGAAAGGCGACTCGCACCTAAGCTCGCTTAGTCCCACCTAAATTATGGTAAGCATTCAACCCCAATGTTTCAAGGAGAGTCCTCCAAATATGTTTAATGTTTCAAAATGAATTTGTCCCCAATTGGTCAGATAAATTAAACTAATTTAGAATTTATGTGTCAGTTTAACCTCGAGCCTTAACAATTTGAATATTTATTTCCCCACGGATAAAACTTTGCCAGTCTTGATCAGATTATGGGTAGTACTTAGCAAATGTTCCTTCGCTGCCCCATTAAATTTTTTAAAGCTCTAAACCTCATGGCAATAGACTAGACTACCGATGACAGAGAGATCAGGGTTCGAATCCTGGTCAAGTGTAATGAGGGTAGTTTTACCTAAATGGTTTTACAATCTCCTCCCCCCATGCAAATGTAGGTAAACTTTCTCCAAATTTAACCATACTCATCCCTAGCTCATTAGCGTAATTAGTACATATGCATATAACTTAAACAGGTGCTAAAAAATAAATTAGTTTAAATCTCACCTGTGCTCCAGTCACACCCTTCCTAATCTGCTGAGACTCCCAGTCATCTTCCTCACCCTTATCGCTGTCCTCGCCAGCAGCTATGGAAATACAACAACATTATTTCTTATGAACAGACACACAACTGAGCACTAGGCAGAAAGAAGAACATTAGTAGAGATTCAACTGATGTAGATTTATATTATTATATAAAACCCCATTCCTAAATTATAGCTGCTATTAAAACAATCAATCTTTATATCACAATTTGGAACCAGATGATGATGGTTCTTATATCTCAAATCCAGTAAATAAAAGTTCTGGAAATTAAAAGAAACGGCAATATTCAGAATGGGGTAGTTTTTATTTTGTGATAACTATCAGTTAGTTTACCTTTCACTTTACTAACAGCTTCTTGAATTTATACTCAAAATAAAGTTATTCAGTAACTGTGTGCAAATCAAACATAGCTACTTTGTTTTAATTTTTTTTTACTTTAAGTATTAACATTTTTTAAGTTAAAAAAAATCACACTAGTGGTATTGGCGTTTTGGTATTCTTGTTCCACTGACAAATAAAACACCCACGTTTTCCCTTTCATCCTCCTTTCCTCACTGGGTTTTCCCCAGGTGATTTTTCCCCACCCATCCCTGATAACATTATCAGAATGTTGCAAATTCTCCCATCACACACCCACCTCTCTCTATATGTCTCTGTCTCTGTCTTTCTCTTCTCTCTCTCTCTCTCTCTCTCTCTTATATATATATATATATATATCTGTCGTAATACTGTTGCACATTTGAATTTGGTCCCATTTCCCATTTGATTTTTTTTCGAATCCCTGAGAGGATAATGTTTGTTGTTTTGGGAGTTATGTTATTATAGATAAGTTAAACATTTTTAATGTGAGATGTAAAGGTTAAATTGCAAATATAGAGGGTTCAGAATCGCAGAGTAGAAAAATCGTCCTCGAGGTTAAAATTTGAGAATCTGAATCAATATAAAAACAGGAAACGTGACATCTCCAAATTATATTTATGCATGTATAGTGACCAAAACTTTGTTTTAAAGTTTTCAAAGATGTTGGATCATATGAGATGTACCTTTATTCTGTGCAGCCATGAAGGCCTCGCGCCTCTCCTCTCTGGTGCGAGCATCCATGTTGACCTCCATGTTGACTCTCTCCTCCTCGTCACTACCGTCATGGTCATCCTCAGCGCACCAACCGAGACTTGTCGCTTCTGGCCAACACCCAACACTCAGCTTATACCCTTACTACATGCACATTTCCTATTCCAGTTTGTTAAATTGGATAATAATAATTTGATATTTGATCACAAAAAACAAATTTCAAAACAAAACATTATTTAACCACTTAATCAATTTTGTTTTAGCATGGCATCATACTATAAGTTAGGGTTGTACACATAAGTGATAATCATGCTAATGTGTTAGGAATGAGGATATAATTTAAAGAAAGTGCACCTGCATTTGTGTGAAAAGAGCAAGTGGAAACCCATCTAGAAACACTATCAGTACATCCAACCAAGATTAATACTGGGATCATGGTCAACTAAGCCTTCATGAAACATTCACTTAAAGTAAAGAAATTAGTGTATGATTATGATTCACAAATGTAACGTAACAACTCGAACAAAACCAAGCAAATGAATTCGGAGTGTATGAAAACAAATTTTTCACTAAAATGAAACCCAAGTATTTAGGGCTGACTAGACTCAAATCCGTTGCAATATAAACTTGTGGTAGCTACAAACAAAAGTGTTACAAAGGCTATGACATTTGAAAGTTCGCGAGACGTGGACAAACTATACCGAAGAAGTCATCTGCATACCATGAGCAAACAAATTAAGTACTTAATAGTCCTGTTGACATTGCTTGCAACATGATTGGCTACTGTAATATGTGGAGCCATCACTAAACATTCACGTAATGTAAGGTTTTCTCTTGGACTTGAGTTAAGTGAACGTTATGTTAAGTGCACATTATGTGAACGTTAAGTTGATCGTGATCCTGGCATCAAACCCTGATCTCCTCGTCATCGGCAGTTCAGTTCATAATGAGAGTGATGTCTTAAACATTCGACCACCAAAGCGAGATTATTAATCAAATTAAAAACTAAAGTAAATTAAAGCTATTAACATTTTAGAAAACAATGTGAAATTATAGTTAGCAGATGTGTAGCCAGCCTAACAGGTAGTATTATGCAGTGCTTGGAAAAATTAAAGTTAGTAACGCAGAATAAGCTACTTGTTTATAGATTGGACTTCCATGTTCTTCATGAACATATTGTTATTGGATATTTTTTATCATCTTAGATTAATAATATCAATAATATATATGTTAAGTATGTAGTTAACAGCTTATTCTGCAATACGAGATTAGTTCATAATCACTAAAAATGGACAATAATAAGAATTAAAATAAAGTATACCTTCATTTGACAGAAAACATTATTTTGTTTCTAACAACACTTTAAAAAAAGGTTATGCAACAATCTATGACAAATTTATTACTACCATATTTCACCAAATTAAAATCCCCACCACAAAGTTGTCCCAGCGTTTTTAGGTCCATTAATTGGTTTCTAAAATTTCATCGCATTATTGACGCATGGTATAGTCCTGTTTGTCACATCAATTTAAAAGGTAAGCAGAGGCAAGCTACTTCCTCCTCCCTCCCATCTTCCTCCTCCTTTCCACGCACCCCTTAACATCTATAACTGTTAACCTTGGATGCGCATTTTTCTTCTCGTGCATTGTGAGCCTAGAATTGTCAGTAGGTATAGTTGTAGAGTTTGTAGTAAGGGGAGTGGGCAGGCAGGCAAAGCTACAAAGTGTAAGTCACATGATATAGTAAGACTCGCATCTTCCTGCACAACAAAACTAGTGATGTCTGCTAGCGATATATTAACGTGGAAAGCTTCCTGCCCCCCCCCTTAATTATGGGTAAATATAAAACTATTCTGTGAGTTTCAAGCTGAACATGATTGTGTTTGCTGAACAGCATGGTAAAAGAGCTGCAGAAAGAGAACTTTCGGTGAGTAAATGTTGGTGCGAGATTGAAGAAAACCAAATTACGAGCTAAAAAGCACAAACCTTTCTAGATGTGTGTTTAGATGGTCCTAAAACTTGTATCAAAGAAAGTTTATTAATAAATGATTTAAGTAAGTCTTTAATTCTTTTATAAGTTTCACATAATGGTTGTACCCCACTTTTTTACACAAAAATTAGTCATATAAGATGCGATGATTATTCGGTGAAATATGGTACAAACTTTCCAAACCCAATTCATATTTTATACAAACTTTTTCGAAGTTTCTACAGGAATGAAGTTTCCGCCCATTTCCCTCGCAAGTTGTCGCCGTTTCCTTGCTGCGTGGATCGTTGCTGCATCAGGGATAAGACCACCTGCATAGCAATTATTAGAACAAATAAAAAAGCTCGATGGAAAGTTTAATCAAGTTTTCAAAGCAAATTCAACTATACAGAACATTTAAAACTAGCATAAATTAAATGGACTAAACAAGCTTTAACGCACAATAAAACAAAGTTGTTTTCAAAGCAATGTTATTTCCCCAGTAATTAGATTTATAGTTAGAGACCAGATGTTAGGCACTAAGAAAATTCAAAATAGGCAGGCAAAAAGGCACTAAAAATCTTGAAAAATAGGCACTAGAACAGGCACTTTTATTTAAATCTAGTGTTGAGTCTTTAAAAATTAAGTATTGACATTTTACAGCAATATAGGCCTATAAAGGACTGAACATATTTTAAAACAACTTGCTTTCAAATTGAAATAATTCTTTAAAACACGCTTTATTTAATTAGGACAACATACCTGAGTACAACATTTTGATTTATAGGCCTACTTTAAGTAACAAAACCAAGCCCAATAAAATAATACGTCCTTGACATTCTGATTAGAACACTATATCACTTCCAGCACACAAAAGTCCTTGGCAGTCATTAAGAAATAGTTAGGTAATTGCACATGACCACAAGATACTTCTTCAAATTTTCTACTTTAAGTTTTGTCTTCTATCAGACAACACATCTTTCAGTAGGTACTGAAAATGATCTCTCCACTTTAACTGATGTTATTAGAGCATATTTAAACAGTGCTACAGTGTTTGGATCATTATCAGTCTACACATTGTTTTCACCTCTTAAAAATCATCCCAATGTATTTTAAATGCTGAAAGTCCTGATCATCAGCAAGAACCTGCTGACATTTTTCTCGACAGTTCGGCCTGCAACATCTGGAACCGCTTGAGTTTTCTTTACAACGTCGTCCACGACATCCAGTGAATTTACCAGTGATTTATTTCTCTTGAAGAAAGTCGATCGCATCTGGTAGCGCAGAATAGTTGGCAGCAATGAAAGCCATGTCATTTCATACAGTATCCTTCAACAGCAACTGCTCCACAATGTGTATCGATGATGCATCATCTTCACACAGATTGTTAACAATATCTAATCTATTGTTAAAGTTGCTGACATATTACAAAGTTGCAGATAGCCACGTATCTCATCTAGTTAATACTGGGTGCGGAGGTAAGGCTATTTCAGGGGCAACTTCTTTGAATTTGAAGAAGTGAATCCTGGTCGGAGATTTAAAAAATATCTTCTTTGTGTTGGAAATCAAAGCATCTACTTCTGGGAATAGACCACGAATTTGTTCATAAATTCTGTGCAGCAACTGATTTTGGCACATGACATGAAGCATATTGGGAGATTGGACTCTAAGAACCTTGCCAACGTTTTTCATGTAGGCTGCAACATCAGAAGTAAATAGAAGAATGTTCTGTTGTTTAACTCAATTTGGCCATAGTACATTCAGTGCAGAGGTAAACACTTGAGCTACAGATGAACGATGTGTTTTTTTCTAATTATTCACATGCAAGCAGATATATTTTAGAGGGTTGATAGTAGTTCAATGTGCCAATCACAACAGTTGTAACGAACCGGCCACAGGGATCTGTACTTTCATCAACCGACATCCATATGTTTACACGACGTGCTCTCACATGGAACTTGTTCTCCTGTGTACTTGTGCAAGAAATTCTTAAAAGTTGTATTTTATATCTTCCATAAAGGAATGCCGACATCAATAAACACCTTGCAGAGATCTAGTGAAAACTGTGATTGGGGTTGAGAGATTGTGTACAAAGAGATCAGAGTTGCTTTTGGCTCACCTGTCATTCGACACAGAACAGATTTATGTTTAGAAGTTTGTAAATGCTTCGAAACATGACACTTTTTCACACAGTTCACTGATGTTTCACACACTTTACAGAACAAGATTGATCCATCAGTCGAAAATATGTTGTCACTTAATTCTTTCACAAAATTGTTTAATTTTTTTTTTTTAATCTTGCCTGTTATTTTGGTGTTGTGAAACAGCTGCCCAGTAAATATCAACAAGAAACTACAGAACACTGTCACTACACTTGCACAAAATACCAGTCTTTAGTGGATGACCAAAGCAAACCAAGAAAAAATATGTCAACGATGTCGCCTTTGAGACTATCCACAACCCGACATTCACATGTGTGTGCAGTTGAACAAAAGAAAGTGATTGACAGCTTAAGGAAGGGATTGGGGGAAGGGGAAGGGAGGGTCTGTTAGTGGCGCCGCTTGCTCTAACTAAAGTAGGTGACCGACCATGTATAAGAGAAGCCATGAATTGGGAAAAATACATTCTTCCAGAAACAAGAATTTTGTCGCCGGAAACATAAGGGGAATATGAAGTGGAATTTTTATGATAAGGAGTGACAGTATAACACATTCAGAAAATATTGGCTACTGTACATTCCGAATGTTTTAATGCAATGCAAAGTTAATTTCGAAAATCAGGTAAATAGCCATTCATGGGCATTATACATGAAAATAGGCCAAAATAGTAAAATTATCTTTGCTGTACACAACCATAATACCCCGACATAAACTTATATTAAGTCATTTTTATCATATCTTTAATAATAAAGTATAGGCATTTTGCCTAACATCCAGTCTCTATTTATAAGTATAGCTAATGTATTATTTGAGAAGTGTATTTTCTAGTCCTGTGCCGGGAATATTATTTTGACTTCAAGAAATTTTCAGGCGGGAAATAGTGTTTTCCTGCGAAATTGGGGCGGGAAAAAATTTAAAAGTAGTTTTTGACTTTAGTCTTTTATATATATATATATATATATAAGATTTATATTTCTTGTCCAAACTTAGCCTCGCATTCATCCCAATAAAACAAATAAAAAATACAATAGTTTTAATTAAGTTAAATGTAGTAGTAAATGTTAGAAATATTTTTGAATATTTAGGAAAATGGACAAAAACTTAGATTAGGTTGCAGTTATATGTATAAACCCATTACTGTTTCTTTCCAGCCTGTGGCCTTGGTCAGTTTTTTATTCAAGATATATATTTTTCCACGACCGGCTGGCTGGGCCCGTTGTAGTTTAATATGCCTTATAATTTATCTTAAGACTAGGACAGGCACAACATTCAGTCCTCGGCAGTTAATTTATCAATGTGAAAGGTACATCCATATTTTAATCAATGGTAAATTTTCAGCCATGCTGGGAATCAAACCCAGGACCTTTAGCTCAGTAGGCAGACATGCTACAGACTGAGCTAAGGTGTCAGACAAGTTACGCATATAAAGCATACATTTAAATTTTGTTATTTTGTAAAAAAAAATCAAAGGAAACAAAATATGCATGTCAACATTTTTATATTAGTTCATTTTTAAATTGTAAGTTTTCCAAATAAAAAACTAAGTAATATCTTGTCTAAAAAGTATTGAATAAGATTTTTGATGTAATGTGATTTAAAAACCTAGGCCTAATGTAACTATTATAATTGTGTATTTCTAATAAGGGCCCGAGCATGTTTGGTATAAATATAAATAACTTCTTAAAATAGATTTTGAGATTGAAAGTTCTTAAAAAAAAACCAAGGTGTAAATGTGAATTAATACTTACAAAGTAAAACATCAAAATATTCAAACTTAACTGAATAGATAAAAGTGAAGCAAAGTTTTGTACATAAGTATAACCAAAACATTTCTCGACTGAGCCAGTGTGCCCAGTTACCTATTACATTTTAGTTACTATACCTCTCACAAAAAGTGCTGCTGCATTCCAACAATATTAGTTCACCCAATATTATAATATAGGATACAAAATCAAATGGATGCCATTCCGAATAATATTTCCCCCGAATAATATTTACATAATGGACTTGTCTTTATGCAAATAAGTGTGGTGAATGTATATTCCGTGTATAATTTGATATGAAAAAGCCACTTTAACTATTATTTTGCACTTAAAATATGTTTTCCTACCTTAAAGCTATTCGGAGATAAATATTTCCTCAATCATATGTAGTGTGGTTATGTTATTTAATGGCGCTCAGTTGTGTTGAATGTTAGTTAATAAAAGCGACTGACGTGTCAGGTATCCATCTACTTAACGAAAGATAAGGTTAATTTAAATATATATATTAATATTTTTAATAGAAATTAAATACAAACATAACATTGATAGACAGTCCTTTGCTGTAACTTTTTTTATATGTTTTTGCGAAAAATCTCAGAAAATATTACTATGTACTAATTACTCTAATGTGTTAGGGATGATGAAGGTTGAATTTATAGAAAGTGCACCTGTATTTGTTTTTTGTAAAAATGTATGTATGGTATAATTTTTCAGGGGAAAATATCAAACTCACTCTCAAGCAACAACTTGACATGATCCTGTGGTGTGAACTTGTGTTTTGTCTCGTCTTCCTCCGCAGAGCTGTAATCTGCCATCTCTGCCTCTCGACCATTTAGAATAGTGTTCGCTGGCATTTCCGTGTTTTTCACAACCAACTGAACACAAAATATATTACATTCAATTAATGACCACAGTGAACACACCCGTTCTTAATAAAATATAGGCCTAGATACTATGGGTCTAGGAAGGTCCCTTGTTAGATGCAAAGCAAAGTCAAAGTCAAAAATAAGGTTTTCATTATTGATACATAGCACTATGTACTTTCAATCTTGTAATTGTCTATTAAGTACAATTAGATAAAGATAAATGGTTGGAGAGAAAAGGGAGACTTAAACTATATTGATTTTATGTTGACATAACTTACCTGAATGTATCCATGCTTATGTTATAGATGTAATTTAATCCCTAGTAGCTGTTTCTTATTCTATGGCATTAGGAACTTGAAAGTGTATTGCCACATTTACAAAAGTACGCCACCTATTCCTATCTTGAGCCAGTGGCGGCTTGTGACCAAAAAAATAGGTGGTGCATAGTTCAAATATTCTAAAATATGGTATATACACTTTTAATTTTGTACCTATCTATATTTACATATCATTTTACTTAAGCTAATATTTTACAGCAGTACAGGGGGGAGGCTAATATTTTACAGCAGTACAAGGCGGGGGGGGGGGGGGCTCTTTATCCTCTCTATTACGAGTGTGGCTCTCATTTCGTCCCCACTTTATTTTATTTTCATCAAGATCATCAGTTATATAATTTTAATTTCTTATTTTAAAAATTTCCTCTATGAAACAATCTATTTTGTCCTTTACAAACGCTGGATCAGTTTCCCTTTTTGCAATTGGTTATACAATATATCCACATGAGGCATTATTTTATGAAGAAAGGTTATCCAAAATATAAAAACTTCATCCTTTAATGTCATCTTCAGACTAAATGCTTGTTCAATTGTAGCTATATGTTTAATGTCATCTCTCGTTTCTATTGTATCCATGCACTCGATAAGTTCATCTCTGTATTCCCAAACTGTGTTTACTGTTCGAGAATGAAAAGTTTCATCTTGTAGGTGCTGATCATGATAAACATTTACCCACGACTTCATCTAAAATCGCTGTTCTCTGAGGGGAATTAGAAAAAATGTACAAAATCATCCTAAAATGGTGAAAAATATACGAACATTAAGATTTACTGAAGCTGCATTTGACATTATTAAATTTAGTTGATGTGCATGACAGTGAACATAAGCAGCGTTAGGATAGCTCTGCTTTATTTTAGACTGAACATCATTGAGAGATCCACTCATAAGTGAAGCACCGTCATATGCTTGTGCTATTAACTTATGAGGCTCTTTCTCTACATGTTGATCTATTTCCTCTTTGAGACAATTTGACAAAGATGCAGCGTCATGAAATGGGGGGTTTACATATCTACAAAATCTTTTCACTGGTTTTCCATTTAATATATACCGGTAAATTAAAGTAGATGAGACATCAGTTGTTTCGTCAGATATAAAAGCCAAAAAACTGGCATTATTAATTTCTTTTGAAATTTCTTCATGGCAAATATCCAGCATGCATTTAAGTATTTCATTCTGAATTGAACTAAAGGTGCCTTTAAAAGCGGTAACCTTTTCTAACTGTCCTTGCAAAACATAATCCAACTCGGCATTGAATTTGACAAGTCCACGAAATATTCCAGGGTTAGAAGACAAATCAGTTTCGTCATGACCTCTAAGGGCCAGTTCGAAAGCGCCACAGAATCGAATACAGTTTAGGATAGTATTTAAAACATACAAGTTGTTAATCACTTTTTCATTGTGAAGCTCAATCGCGCTTCTGTAGCCAGAATCTAACTGTGATCGTATGTTGGTATTGCCAAGTACAGCCAAATCTAAAGAAATGTTATTGTGTAACAATGATATTTCATGCTTTTTAATTCGCTCACTTAAATGGTTCAAATCAGTCATGCTTAAATTTGTCTTAGATAAGTCACCACCAAAGAGTAAACATGGAAAGCAGAACAATGCATTTTTTTACATTACAGCCACACGGCCATTCATGTTTATTGTAAGTTTCCACATTGAATTTTCTAATAAACTCTCAATTTTTAGTTTTTGTTAGTTTTTCTAGAACAATATATGGTGTCGGTCTATCAAGGTTTTTAATTTCTAATTTTTCTTTGTGGGTACACAATTTTTTTTTTTTTTGCAGAATGTTTTGCACAGAATTCATTTCGATATTTAAAAAAAAAAACACTAAAACAATTATCATGAACTCATTAACAAATATTTACATAAACCATGTTTTTTTTTGGCAAAATGTTTTGTGCAAAATTCATTTTTATATTCAAAATAAGCACTAAAACAGTATATTATTATGAACTAATTAACAACTATTTACATAATTATTGTACATAATTAATTTTGTAGAGATTGAAAAAGAAAAATCACACTTTAAAAAATACTATATATACTATATATTACTACTATATATTATATACTATATATATTATATATTATATATATACTATATATATTATATATACTATATATTATTTGATCAAAACAAATCACCAAGTTCGCTATCAAGCTGCGCACCAGGTCATGTGTTAAAGGTCCACTTTAAAACTAACTTGCATGATCAACAACCTCTCTTATTCTCGATGTGCATGCTCAGATTGTTGCACGCCCCTAGAGTTTAGTAGAAGTACAAGGACAGTGCTAGCAGTCAGGAAAACAAGTAGAGTAGTAAATAGAATGATACATGCAAAAGCATTGCCGATTTTAGGAAATATATTCTGAAAAAAAAAATTAACTCATTATGAAATGTTATTCAAATAAAATATATTAAATAATATTTTGTGTGAAATTATAAGCGGTTAACTTGCACCTGCGCACTTAAGGAGAAGTTACCATTGTCTTGAACTAGTTCTATCCAGTCCATCTCATTACACCCAATCTCTATCTTGAGCTTGTTCTATCTAGTCCAACTAACGATACCTTATCTCTAGCTTAAGCTAGTTTTATCTAGTCTCACTCATTACCAGGGCCCAGACTTTGATGACATGTCATATTTTTTTTTTTTTGGTCCATCAGAGACAATGCTCAGTTGTAAATAAACACTGTTCATTATCCCCTGGTTGTAGAAATGTATATTTTAAAGGTCATTTTTTTGGTCATTTTTTTCCAATATAGATTTTTAGGTAATTTTTCTTGTTTTTTTTTTTTTGTTTTTTGTTTGATGAGTCATTTGTTTTTAAAGAAAATATAAAATTGTTTGAAAATGACTTTAAAAAGGTTTATATATATATAAAATCGGTGCTTTGATAAAACATGAATATTCAAACATAAGATATTTTACCACACACTTGTTGACTGAAGAAGATAATGTACGAGTCTAAATGAACTTTGTGCATCTTTACCTGCGTGCTTATAAAATCCACATTCCTGGTTAGACCTTCACCACACCTAAGTTGGAAAGGATTGCAGGGGGAGGGGGAGCTATCCTTTTAAAGCAAGTATTTGTATTCCAATGTTAAGTAGAACACATGATTTTAGCTGTCAAAAGATTTTAAATGCATAGTTTTCATTTATCAAGTGCATGTTATATTTATTTGTTTGCAATCATTTTATATGTATTTAGAATGCTTTAAACCAAACCATCTAAAGAGAGTAATTTGAGGCAAATTATTACTAAATTCAGAGAGGATATTTTTTTCTACAGAGAGTGAAATACTTTTCTGTAAAATATGTGAAGTGAAAGTGGCTGGCATCAGATAAAAGATTTAACCATTCAACAGCATATCATCACAACAAACATGTCCTTGGTATCCAGAATGATAAAAAGAAAACCTCTCAATTATTACTTGCACAAATGCGTTCACAAATCAAGAAAAATCCTCAACTTTATATAAAGATTTGTGTGGCGTTCCGGTTTCTGCGAACATTTCTCTGTTGAAACTGAGCAATCTTAACTAAAGGATTTCCTGGACTGTATACGGGTAATTCTATTTCAAACGAGTCCACACCGAGGGAAAACTGGAAATGGACAGACCAGGAGAGATATTTTAACTTACGTGTATAATGTAGATCCAAACTCTTGTAATAAATACATCATATTATGGAATTATATTCGAATTTTATAGGTCATTTTTGCAAATTTAAAGTCATTATTTAGAGTTTTTAGTGTAATTTAAAGGTCATTTTTTGACAATTTAAAGTCATTATTTAGAGTTTTTAGTGTAATTTTAAAGGTCATTTTTTGACAATTTAAAGTCATTATTTAGAGTTTTAGTGTAATTTTAAAGGTTATTTTTTGACAATTCTAAGGTCATCAAATCCAGGTCCTGCTCATTACACTCTATCCTTATCTTGAGCTAGCTAATCCAGTCCCCCTCATTACACCCTACCTCTTTCAGGTCTATTCTAATTTTATCCTCCCATCTATGTCTAGGTCTTCCCAATGGTCTCTTCCCATTGGATTTACCAGTCAATACCTTGAACACGGTTCTAGATTCTCCCATTCACACTGCATGTCCTGTCCACCATAATCTACAACTTGATTAATCCAACTATGTTTTGTGATGAGTACAGGGTATATGACTCATTATTAGGTAGCCTCTCCACTCCCCACTAGCCTCATCTCTTTTATGACCAAATATTAGCTGTTAAAATACTAAATACTAAAATGATTGTGTGTTTAAATATGTCATATTTAATTAAAATATCAGCATTTAAAATCTCTTTATAATAGAATGAAGTTTTCTTCTGCCTTAAGAACGTTTAGAAGATGCAAAGGTTATTGTGGGCATCGAAATATAAAAAAAGGATAGTTGACCTTAGACTTTAACGTTTCGAAGCTACGCAAAGTCCTAATATTTAGATAGGCCTACCTACCAAACCAGCCAAAGATGTTAGTGAACAACAGCAACTTACTACAAGATCAGATGCTTCATCGATAATCCTCTTCTCGGTCTCAACAACATCCATTTTTTCATCTTCAATTTTTACCTCTTTTTTCTTTTTTCTTTCCCGGTCCAAAATTTTCATCAATTTCTTACTTTGTGTTGATTTCTTCACTTGAAAAATTTCACCATCATCTGCTGGAATTTTAAAGAGTTCTTAAAAACAGAATTATTACAGAATAGTATTTAACAAAATGTGAGCGGATTTTAAAACTAAGCAGATGTGTGTCTCATACAACCAAAAAATTATAAAAGTATAATTTTATAAAAATATGTCAGAATACATGCTCACTGGATTGTTCTTTGACTATAAAAATAAACAAAAATAGACTCAGTGTTCACAAAGATTTAAGCTATTGTACCTATTTAAGGAGATTGAAGAAATTTGAGGAGATGTTAGTGTTTGACATTAATGGGCAGCGTAAGCAGACAGATACAAGGCATATGGGATCTCAAGTAGATAAGGATGTATAATTCTTCCTAACCTTTATTGTCACTCTCTTAATAAGAATCAAATAGCCGAAGAAATTATTAATTTTAGAGAGAAATTCACCATCTAGACATATTCTGAAAATTGAAAATGATACCTGGACAGGGAATCTAATCCATGACCTTTGGCTTAGTACGCCAATGCTCTACCACTGAGCTATCCAGGAATCGTCCCGTGCCCAGGGTCATTCTTTACTCATATTTTATGGCAGAGTCTATGCAGCCCTTCACTCCTTTAACAACGAATAGTGGTAGCTTGTATCATCAATTCACCCTATCCCCCCTTAAATACAAAAACAACACAAATGTCATTTACCTTCGTTCAACTCTTCTTCAAAACTCAATACAGTTTGTTTTTTTCTATTTTTCTTTTCCTTGATATTAGCTATATTTTCTTGAACTTGTTTAATATTGTGTTCATCTTCCACTTCCATTTTAACGTCGTTTTCATCCCCATCTTCATTATCAGCTATTCTCCTACGAATATTTTTCTTGGGTTTATTGAAGAGTGACATTTTTAAGATAAACAATTAAATTATCTTTGTGAGAATCTATAAATAACTAACGTTTTTAAAAACTAGAATTAAATGCTATATCACTAATCTTGTTAAAACGTTTATCTACTGGTTTAAAAAACAAACATTAATAACCTTGCTGTAAAGAATAAAGTTGAACGACATCTTGAAAATCACAGATTATTGAAGTTTAGAAAAATTTAGATACTAAAAAATTAATAGGTTACATTTACAGAGTATAAAAGAAAAAGGTGGTGGTATGAAAAACGTTGGTTCAAAGAACTAAATAAAATATAAGTAAAAGATAGAGATAATGATTGACAAATGATTTATGTTGCCAACTCTTAATCATTGCTTATTATGTAAAGGTTACGTTAGCGGAAAGTAAAAATATCTGTTGTGGCTTTAAAACACTTTTAAATGTTGGTAAAGAGAAATTTAGAATTCAGCCAAATTAATAGATAACGTTCAGCAAACATGTAGGGAAGCAGGCATAGGCCCACCTTGCATTATTTCAGTATGGTATGGCTTTAAAATTGGGTCATAGCTTAATACACCGAAGTAAGACTGCTACCGTAGTACTCTTACTTTGACAGTTTACATTATGGTCCTATATTATAAGATAAACCATAGTTAAATAGTGTAAATGTAACTTAGCTACCTTTCAGGGTAAATGAAAGATCAATTAATTAAGTAGCTTGAGGAATAAAAAAAGTATATTTAATTAATATAAATGAAAGGTTGCACACAGATAAATGTGCAAAATCGTTTAAGGAACATATTTTAATTATGTTGCAAAATTAATGTTCACATTCCAACAGCTGGCTGTGAATTGTTTCAGAAAGAATTAAATATAGGCCTAAAGCAGATAACTGATGGTAAAATTGAATATTATAGATCCCAACGGGAACTATCAAAGAGTTTGGAGGAAAAAAAGTTATTTCAAAGAAAAAAAATTATATTGTAAGATTTCTGTAAAAGTGGGTGGGTGGGACTCCAATAGTTAAATTACGTATTGGTCTTCGGCTATGCTCCGTACGATACTGGTAGGCGCTGGCTTATCTCTTTGAGACCTCTGGGTGACGTCAGAGTGGCATAGATTATTTTTAGCCCGCGTCTTACTACCCGTTCGGGTATACGCACTTACGCTAATGTGCAATGGTAGGTGATTGTGAGATGAAATGGAGGACCTACAGTTTAACGTGGAATCCGAACCACGGTAGAGGCCTGGCATTCCTCACATTCACAAGTTGTGATTAATACACGTCTTGTCAGAGGTGAAGGAAGGGTTTGGCAATCAGATAAATCTGTGCCGAACCGAGGATTGAACCCGGACCCTCAGCACAGAAGTCTGACACCTTACCCCTAGACCACCAGGTCACCTATCAGAGTGGCATAGAGAAATAAAAGAAGAATGAATATTTAGGCCTAATACGTTTAGTGATGATGTCTATAATCTGAATTATTGGTTAGAAAAACAATGTTGGGAAGGAACTTTTATATTTATTATACCATAACAGACAAATCAAAACTTTACCTCCTTACAATTTACTCTAATAGGTGATGATAGTGATGGACAATAAATCAGCCTAAGCCACACTATTACTAGGCATGAGCAATACATCAACAAAAGTTCAAGCTCATTATAGGATATTATTGGCCAGGAAACCTTAAAGTCATAAAAAAAAACTAAGTTAATTATAAGTGTTCTGAATTGGCCTTTTGAGACTCCCAATTCACTCACAGCCCCTCGCATATTCCCTTGAGTTCATGTTCATATACATCTTACATTGACCAGCTGTTGAGATAACTGTCCGTTCAGCGGTCCCAGCACACAGATTTCCACAAAGTCCAAGTACAATGATACAAATAGCTCAAGAACACATACCTTTCCAGTGATTGTTTAGGTACCTCTGAGCATGCGTCCAATCTTTATTGAGGACACTCTTGGGTTCCTTTAGATAGTTAGCTTTCACCATAAACAATATTTTCCTTCCCACACAATTATTTTTCAGCCTCCAGCATTCATGAGCCATCTCCAGTCAAGCGTCTCTCTCAAAACTAGTTCTCAACAACAATACTTTTGTTCGCATGTATAGCTTCCAACTCACAAACACAAATCCCCCTAACTGCCCAACCACACAATTAATTTAATTAAGTAAGCTATGAATTACATACACATACAAACTGGTTTAGCTATGAATTATTAGGATTGCTATTTTTATCAAGAGCTCGGCTTGAGGAGTATTATGTGTGGATGGAAAGTTGGAAATCCTTCCCTTCTGACTCAATTAGACTTTTATTTATATTATATTACAAACATATATGATATATATATATATATATATACATATATGATACACACACACACACACACACACACATATTACCCAAACTACCAAATGGATCAAAAAGATATCATGCCTGGGGTTGGAGGTAGAAATAGAAAACCAAAGAACATCGAGTAGTGAACCTTCAGAGTTGCCCACCTCACATCTTCTCCCTGCATAGAGGGCAACACGTGGTGGATGTAGTCGGTGACTGAGCCGATCAAGTGAATAATTATTTGGGACGGCGGGTGGCATAAGAAAAATAACTTACAATATTACTGTAATTTATGGGAAAAGTTCGGAAAGAAAACCGAAAGATTGTATAAAACAGACTGTAAAAGGGTGTAGGTAGGTTGGATAGAATATGAGTTGAAATTTGAAAGAATGGGGATCAGGAAAATGCTGGCTAATTTTCATTTTGCAACAAAACAAAGCTCTATTGATATGGAAGGAACAGATATGTGACATGGTATGGGAGGAAAACTAATAGGCAGACTACCGGTCCCATAGCTTGGGGAAAAATAAAGGAAGCTCAATTCCAAGATTTTAATTCATCCTGCCCCTATGTCCTTTATCATTAGTGGGCAGAAAAATGGCAAACTGAATCTTCCCTTTCCTCTCCCTCTCCAAAAGTATTGTATTCTCTTGAAATGTAGGCCTACTTCTAAAATAGTTGATAGCGTGCCTGTCTTTCACCTCTGACTCTCACTTTAAAGGTGGGGCTGGTTGAAAGAATAGCGTGCCTGTCTTTTACCTCTGACTCTCACTTTAAAGGTGGGGCTGGTTGGGAGAATAGCGTGCCTGTCTTTTACCTCTGACTCTCACATTAAAGGTGGGGCTGGTTGGGAGAATAGCGTGCCTGTCTTTCACCTCTGACTCTCACTTTAAAGTGGGGCTGGTTGAAAGAATAGCGTGCCTGTCTTTTACCTCTGACTCTCACTTTAAAGTGGGCTGGTTGGGAGAATACGTGCCTGTCTTTCACCTCTGACTCTCACATTAAAGGTGGGCTGGTTGGGAGAATAGCGTGCCTGTCTTTCACCTCTGACTCTCACTTTAAAGGTGGGGCTGGTTGGGAGAATAGCGTGCCTGTCTTTCACCTCTGACTCTCACTTTAAAGGTGGGCTGGTTGAAAGAATAGCGTGCCTGTCTTTTACCTCTGACTCTCACTTTAAAGGTGGGGCTGGTTGAAAGAATAGCGTGCCTGTCTTTACCTCTGACTCTCACTTTAAAGGTGGGGCTGGTTGAAAGAATAGCGTGCCTGTCTTTCACCTCTGACTCTCACTTTAAAGGTGGGGCTGGTTGAAAGAATAGCGTGCCTGTCTTTTACCTCTGACTCTCACTTTAAAGGTGGGCTGGTTGGGAGAATAGCGTGCCTGTCTTTTACCTCTGACTCTCACATTAAAGGTGGGGCTGGTTGGGAGAATAGCGTGCCTGTCTTTCACCTCTGACTCTCACTTTAAAGGTGGGGCTGGTTGAAAGAATAGCGTGCCTGTCTTTTACCTCTGACTCTCACTTTAAAGGTGGGGCTGGTTGGGAGAATAGCGTGCCTGTCTTTCACCTCTGACTCTCACATTAAAGGTGGGGCTGGTTGGGAGAATAGCGTGCCTGTCTTTCACCTCTGACTCTCACTTTAAAGGTGGGGCTGGTTGGGAGAATAGCGTGCCTGTCTTTCACCTCTGACTCTCACTTTAAAGGTGGGGCTGGTTGAAAGAATAGCGTGCCTGTCTTTTACCTCTGACTCTCACTTTAAAGGTGGGGCTGGTTGAAAGAATAGCGTGCCTGTCTTTTACCTCTGACTCTCACTTTAAAGGTGGGGCTGGTTGAAAGAATAGCGTGCCTGTCTTTCACCTCTGACTCTCACTTTAAAGGTGGGGCTGGTTGAAAGAATAGCGTGCCTGTCTTTCACCTCTGACTCTCACTTTAAAGGTGGGGCTGGTTGGGAGAATAGCGTGCCTGTCTTTCACCTCTGACTCTCACTTTAAAGGTGGGGCTGGTTGAAAGAATAGCGTGCCTGTCTTTCACCTCTGACTCTCACTTTAAAGGTGGGGCTGGTCGAAAGAATAGCGTGCCTGTCTTTTACCTCTGACTCTCACTTTAAAGGTGGGGCTGATTGAAAGAATAGTGTAACTCAAACAAAACTTAAATAAACCTCACCATAGCCGAGATGCCTAGGCAACTGTATCTACAACACTCCTAAAATTAAATACACCATAATTTTGTTTTTTACTGCTCTGGAAAAAATTGTCCAGATATAAAGGTATATTTTTAATTTGTAGATTATATTCTTATTTTATTATTTCATCTGTGCTTTCATTGCGCCACTGCAATTTGCATTTACAAATTCAAGTCGCCAAGTTTTTTTTTAAGGACATTAGATTTCTGGCAAGCTAGAAACACTCCCCCTCCCAAGGGGAATCAGTTGACCCTTCATTCCTATTGGTTGTACGTCAGAGTAGGGTTAGCTGTGTGTAGATAGGTGGGGGAAATGCGACGTGATGGATCTGCAATGTATTTGTACCAAAAACGCAATGTAATGGACATGCGATGTAATTGTACACACCCATGTCTGGAGCTGTTTGCTCCACACACACTGCTTGCTTCACAGTTAAAAAGGGAAGTGCAGCAAAAATATATGTTTGTATTTTATAAAAGCTGCTTTTTACTGTATATCTAACACATTTTAGATTATTAAGTTAAATCCTAAATAATTTTGAGATAAAATTGGTAAAAAAATAATAATTACAACTAACCAATTAGCTGGCTGAATTCTCACATGTTTTAACTCTTTAGAAAGAGCAGTACCTAGTAATCTGAATAGGTACAGTTTGATAAAACATTTGAGCCTAAAATTAGACCATATTTTAGAACCTCAGCTAGAATATAAAAAAGATTTTTTTATATTTACAAAATTTATTCTAACTTTAACAAATACATCAAACTCTTCTCGGTAATATCAAACAGCCTGAAACCTGAGTACATAACTAAAACAATTACACAAACTACAGTAGCTCCACGACTTATTTGGTGCTGACTGACAGCTCACAGCTGACTTCTGACACTCAACATTTAGGTATATATCTAAATTTTGACTGTCAGATGTTACAGCTGCTAAACACATGTTTTTTTTTAGATCATATGGTTCAACGTAGGGATTAATAATTTGGTCTGTTAACTTTTCAAATCCGTCAGCTGTCAGCTGTGAACTGTCAGTCAGCACCAAATAAGTCATGCATAGGGTTTAATTATATGTATCAATAAATTAATATTTTTTGTTTGGTTTTTTACATTATCCTGTATAAACACATCAAGATGTACATTTTGTTCACTCTGAAAGGTAGAGGGTCTTACGTTGACAGATTATAATTTGAATCTATCTTATAAGCTATACCAAAGTGGAATAATGCAAAGTAAGTTTGCTATCTTACAGGGTCAACTAAGTGTACAGTGCTATATATATATATTTTTTTTTTGTAAAAGAACTTCCTCGAGCTACTTTTGTTATGCAATTACAAATTAAAAAGAGTTTTTTTTAAATGTTGGCAGTAAAAATACCATAATTCAGCCAGATAAAATTACATTGATGGGAGTACTGGCCAGCAGTAAGCAATAAAAATATGCTCGAGTTGATAATACATTTTCTCAAAAAAAAAACTTCATTTATGATCAAATATTTGAGCAGTATCAACAAACAAGTCCCAAGGGTGTACTGGCAGATGCCAAGTGGCCTGTGACTAAAAATATGATTACCCTTAGCATTTATTAATATCCATCACTGAAGTTTTGTTTTAGTGTAAGCTAAAATGGTGAGTTACTGGTATTTATATATTTTTAATATTATATTCTTTGAATTAAAAAATGACTCCTGGACACAAGAATCAATACCGGGATCTTTGGCTTAGTACACCAATGCTCTAGTTACTGAGCTATTCAGGAGTTGTCCTGTGCCCGGTGTCATTCTTCACTCATATTTTAAGGCAACATCTGTGATGGATGTGCATAAATCATTAGCTATATAATTATAAGTGATCAATTAAGATCAAGAGCTATCAGATAACACAGTCATCTTTGACTTGGTAGGGCTTTATGGTGCCAATAGTACAATGACAACTGTACAAATGCACATATTCTTATGGATTAAACAAATATAATAGCATGCCTATTTTATCTTTTATTATTAGTTGATTTAATCCCGGGGCTATTTTAGCTACAGTATTGATGATCAGTTTCTACTTTCTACTGACACGAGCGAAAAATGCTTCTAAATGTTTACACAACTGTTGGGTGTCATTATTTATAGTTTAAATTTGTAAAATGATCCTCCACTCAATTCTTGTGTTGATCACTAAACAGATAATTTTACGTTTGTTTATAAATAGCACCAAGAAACGACAAACAGGATGTTTTAAATTTAATGTCATCATGTTCAAAAATGATGTATTCTGGGCAGCTCAGACTTAATCACTTGAAATTTTGACTAAAGATTTAATAAAAAATAATAATTTAAAATTGAATGAATATTTTTAATTTAGTTTAAATAGTTGCCCAGTCCACCCCTGTCAAGTCCTACAGTTATTAATATATTTTCAAATTGGAGAGGACAAAAAAGACAAAAATGTTTCACAAATTAGGGCAATAAATTATTTCAATATTTCATAACTTAACAATTTAATAAATCAACATTTACATATTCAAAATAAAATGCATTAACAAAAACATTTTGATTACATGTAGCAAATGAGCAAAGCGCTGCCAACAAAGCTTGTTTAAATAAACTTTCAGTTTGGTAAAATTAAAAATTGTTCATCAGCTTCTTAAATAATTAGCACATAAAAATAAGGTATTAAGACTATCCTATATTAAAATAAGAGGAATTGCTCATGTGATCATTAAATCAAAGTGTTTTACATCCTTTGTTGAGTGTTTACATTGTAAAACACAACTTACCACCCAGTTCTGGGTATTCCTTGTCACAAACATTCAACATAAACAACTTTGATCCAGGCAGGGCTCAACAACAATTATATACTGCTTGATTATCAAGCTCATCCTCCAAGTGGTTGTGAAATTTACTACTAAATTTTACAAGCCTGTAAAAATTATTGTTTATATCATGTTATAATTTTACTTGTGACGACTTTACATTTTTATATCCAAATTACACCATGCAAAATATTTTTTAGCATAATTATATTTATAAAAATGAAACTAATATTAGTAGGGACCTAACAATAATACAAGAGTGAAACTGAATTTTTCTAGTGAAATAACCAATTTTAATTAAATATCCGGGTCTAAACCTTTAGTTATCGAATCTGAATCTTAAATTTTCTTTAAAACTTGAATACGAAATTGAATCCTCAAATCTTTACAAATATAAAATTTTAGTTAAAGAAAAAATATTTCAAATTTCACTAAGAAAAAGTTGTTTAAGGCTTGGTGCCACTGAAGAATGCCCATTTGTTTGTCATAAACAACAAATTGAATACTTTTTTTAAGAATTGTCTTTTTTTTTGTTATCTCCCAAATACACAAGTCAATATAATTCCTTTTACCAATTGCTTAAAATTTTTATATGAAGTCGAGGTCATATTAATAATATGTATTTGAGATACTTTTTTGAAATGTTTACAAATTTTGAATCTCTCCAATACCAGAGGATTCAAGAGATTTGATTAATTGAGGGTTGAGCGTCCATTACTAATTTTAATAAATCAGTTGAGTTAGGGTTGCCACATTTTAAAATGTAAATAAGACATTGTGTCATCACAACACCAGTTTCACCGTCATCCTGTCACCTAGACTAATTAGAATATGAAGAATGAAATATTAGTTTTGGGAAATAGTATATAAGATTATAATTTTATAAACAGTTTAATATTTAATAAATATGTATTCTTTATAAACTTTTAGCAAAATTCTATGTATAAGGAGTACAAAAAAGAAACAAATAATAATTATACCCATTGTTTATTTCTGGTATTCTTGTACTGCCTTAATCTCACTTTATTTTTGGAATATAGAGAAGACTACTACGTGTGCTGAATTAGGACAAAATTAATTTATTCCTTACCATTTTTTAAAGGTGGCCAGTAACACATTCAGCCTTAACATGAAGCAGGATGACATTTTTATGTTCAGAAAGAGGACTATTTGGCCATGTTGCAACCATAAATGGAGTATTGGCACACCAAATTGAATCCAATTAATTAAAAAGTTAATATGAATGCAACTTTAGTCTTGCTGCCCCAGGTTTAAGATGTTGTGCTACACCTCTGTGTACTAGTGATATTGGCAATTTTGAAACCAATAATAGTGATCAAAATAATACACCACATTGGATCTAAGACAAATACATACATATTAAGATGGAATTCTATTTTAAAATAGCTCAATTCTTTGTTAATAAACCTAAACTACAATATCACAATTTCCCCAATTTCAAAGGAAGCCCATTTTAAAATCTCTTTTACTAAAATGTTTTGAATGAAATATGAATAAAATTGATCAGTGCTGTAAAGAAGATGGAGCATTTTACTAAACTAAAGCCACAGGCTGGAAACAAATGATGATTGTCATAAAATAAAACTTTAAAAATTTACTACACTCCCTAACAACAAAGTTTAGCATGGTTGGAAAAATATTGACTTGCTTTATTATTAAATAGTCACGGTCCTCACAGCCTTCCATCCTCGCCTCAAGCCAAAACAAATGGTTAAAATACAATAAAAAGTAACAGACATGCTGTAAATATACTCCAATTTTCAAAGAAAGGGACTTTTATAAAATACATATTTTTTGCAGTCAACACTGGTGACAATTTACGAGACTATTAGAAATATTTTTGGATATTGATATTTATATAAAAAGTAACAGCTTCAGCATGTAGTCCAAACAAGTAGTAAGACATGGTGCTAAAAAAACTGTATTTCAGAATACAATATGCTCATGTAGAAGATGCTGTTTGGATATAAGGATCTGTGTCTGACGCTCTTGTAGCATTTAACAGAACCGCTATCAAGGATAGAATTGGGTTTAAAAGTAGACGTTCATTCCAAAATGGGATTAAGTAGGCCAAATAGGTAGTTTGAATACAAACAAAACAAAATAAGGCCAACTTTGGGAACCAGCTGTATTATTTAGCTTCCATGTTGAAAATAATATTCACACTTAGGTACGAGTTGTAAAAATGTTCCGTCAATATTTCCTACAAAATTTGTGTGTGATAGTCAACAAATAGTTATTTCACAGAAATGTGAATCAGAGCTATATGTTAGCTGCGTGCATCGTTTATGGTCGCTGGCACTTTTACCTCTAAGCCGTCCATTTCTTTCTTCAATATTATTTGACAACCTAACCGAGACCTGAAATAAATCAGAAATACAAGTAAGCTATGACAATTCTAACCTTTGGCGAAAACAATTACCCTACAGTATCTTTTATAATAAATATAAAACAGTTGTTTGTATACCTAACATGAGCCAAGATAGTTTCAATTTTATCAAACTTCATGAGCCAAGATAGTTTGGATTTTATCAAACTTAACACAAGATAAGAAGAGAAATGAGAGCAATAGCTGAGAAGGAGCAGTGCAGACAGATACAGAGAAGGCATACTAAGGTGGTACAGCATGTGAGAAGAATGGAGAGATGCTGGATATTAACGGGAGGGTGGGGGAGGCAGGACAAGAGAAAGAACAAGGGATAGATGGCTCATGGGAGTAGAGAGAATTGTGGAGGGGTGATAAGAAGACCGAGTCATAGTGGAGGAGGAAAGGTGATGGCAAGAAATGAGACGTTGGAGAGGCTTATGTTCCAAACAGACCATGCCAGTGGCTGGAAAGTGTTCCTGATGAAGATAACTAACACAACTCACAAAAGCAGAAATACTTTTTTCTAAATCTTTTAAAACATTATTTGATAGAGAATGTCAGTACGTGTCAACCAATATCTTTCTATAAGTGAAACAACATTAATATAGTAATTAAATGCTGTTGGATTTTTTAAACAGAAATAGCTTTTATCAAAAGGACACATTATTCAGCTATGAAAACAGGAGAGTTAGTTCAGTGTCAGCGTGTTCTGCTGTCATGTCTGAATATGACCCAGAAAGTTAAAGACTCAAGTTTGAATCCTGACTAAGTAGTTTTACCACAATAATAGCACTCCATTTCCTTTCCCAACAGTAATAATAACCCTTTTACTCCCTATTCCATTATATTAAGTAGACAATAGCTCTTGAAACATACCAAGAAACTTATAAAAAATGCATTACTATATACTAAGGGTGTTAGGTGTGCAAAGCTTCAAAAACTTAACTTGTCAATAAATAAATATAGATAGATAAAATACATATTTACTTTCAATTTTTGGGACTTCATTTCACACAACAAAAATAAGTACCGATTTAATTTCATGTTGAGATGATCACAAGTTACCACCTTAGCAGTAAAATATTTTGTAAATAGTAGGCCTATGTTTGTGTATAAAGTCATATAAATATAATATAAACACTTTTTTTTGCAACATAAATATTTAAAATTAGAAAAATATTTTAACCTCAATTTTGCATTGGGAATATTTAATATATTTGACATTTTCTTCAAATTAAAAGAGTGGAATTTGCACACACACACGCACGCACGCACGCACACACACACACACACACACACACACACAATATATATATATATATATATATATCAAAATATTAAAATATTTAAATATTATATATTACTTTTTTAATTTTTTTTAAACTGCGTCTTATGTTTTCAGGTTTTATGCATATATGATAATAACTCTAATGAGCTTATGATAAGAAAGCATTTTAGAGGTAATCAATCTACATTTGCATGGAAGGAGAGTGGGAAAACATTTAGGGAAAAACCACCCTCGGTAGACTTGAATAGGATTCGAACCTCGATCTCCCGTCTTCAGCAGGCCAGCTTAACACAAGAGTGACGCCTTAGACCATACAGCCACTGAAGTAGGCTATACCATATAATATACAATCACCAGCAGGGCCTATGTACTGATATATTTTGTATCTTAAAAAACACATCGTGACCCTTAGTGAAATGTATAACAATGGATTTCTTAGAGAAATAATGGAAAAGTGATTTTAGCTTGAATAATTTTTTTTACACTATTTGACATAAGAAAGAGTAGATCAAGAGGAATTGTATTTGTGATTATTCTCAAAGACGCTGCAGATTGTACCTCTAAATCTTGACTAAATAGCCGACGAGAAGAGGTTTGAACAATCCAAACGTTTAAAAATTCAGCATACATACGTTTCCGTGAGATCATATGCCAAGTCAAGCATGTCCAATTCTTCATCTGTGGGTTTCTCTGGCAATGCATCATAGTCTTCTTGTTTTAAAATAACGTGGCACGTAGAACACGTTAATGTACCTTCGCAAGCCCCTAGGGGAAAAAAACACACATACAATTTTTAATGGCTCAAATATGTTTATGTATTATAAAAAAATATATATCAGATATTTTTATTTCTATTTTTATTATTGTTATTAGTGTTATTATTATTATTTTTAATATTTTTATATTGTTCTTATTGTTCTTATTGTTATTATTATTTAGCACCACGTCTTACTACCTGTTCGGGTTATACACTTTTTAGTATGATAAAACTGAATTGAGAATAGTAAATTATTTCATATAGGCTTGTATATTTATATTTCATTCCTGTGTCTTACTATCTGTTCAGGTTATAAACATATATGATAGTTAGGTACTACAATGGGGTAGGATGAGGAAGGGAGCATTTTAGAAGTACTCCTTGGATAAAAAGATTCAAAAGATGGAGTATACGGTAACTGTCCCCTTAATGAGACACAATAGGCTAATAGTTTGAGGAACATGAGAAAATAGCATAGAGTTCATGTGCCTAGAAGAAAGAGCGGCAATCGTAAACAAATTGTACAAAACTAACCCTACTTGACATTTACTTTAACTTAAGTAATATGGTGAATTCCATTAAATGGGAGTTTTTAATGAATTTATACTTAGACAAGGTGAATTCCGGGCATATTTTTTGTGTTTGATAAAGGCAACAATGCCGAAATATTATTTTATTTGTGTTAAAATGTGCGTGTGACTATTTCTACTATAAAGACAGAAGAAAGGGAAGATGTCACCTTTGTGCATTGGATTCTTTCCACATTTTTACTCTTTCTCTAGGTGGGCTTTCTTGATCAAATTTACTCTTAGTAGTTTATTTTTCCTTTTACTTTAGTTTTTTCTTTAGATTTATCAATTTCCTTTATTATAAAATTATTTAGCCATTGGGCCACCTCATTTTTAAATTGGGCATATTATTTGGCAATTGTCAGGCCTAATCCTGATTAGAAATGCCTGTATTAGATTAATATAATAACTCTTCTAGAACCGGGACATACTCCAAGGAGTTAAATGTAAAATATAAATCACTAAGGTAATTTGTCATGAAGAGTAAAATGTTTTATGAGTTATTAGTTACTTAATTAGGTTACTACTTTACATAGCCTTGAGTCCCTCGTTAAGCTATAGGCCTATATTATTGTACAAAACTGACCATTACAAGGATATCAAAAGTTACTAGGAGCGCCAAGCAGTTTCCCAGGGACAAACTACCCATTAGGTCGTTAAGTGACCAATAATAGTCATAACGACTAGTTCTAGTCACAACATGAAAAGGAAAGTTTACCTACACAACAGAAGTTTGCCTGAAAACTAATCCAAAAGGGTTTCATACATGCCAGTCATAATTACTATTAATGTTTACAAACACAATAAGACTTGAACAAACTTACATTTACATTTAATCCCAGCCAGGATTCAGAGCACTACAATTATGAAAGTCCCTACATATTATCAAAAATAGTTTTAAGTAAAGTTAATCTATCAACCCTAAGTTGGGTTAGCTGAAAATTTAATTGGTATTTATATTACTCAAGTCCTATATCAGCGCGTGCCGATGTGACCGCAGGATCAACCATTGCTGATGGGTCTTGACGAGCTGCTGCAGAGGTCCTCTTCCAAACAATGAACTGAAGTGTGTGTGAATGTGTACAGTTCTTATTTTTACATTCTTCTACATAAAATCTAAACTAGCACAAGTTTAAGGAAAGGGAGGTAAATGTAGTTTGAGCATATTCTGGAAAATATGGCCTAGACTTGGGCCGTTATTGCTCAAGCCCATCCAGATCAGTTATTCGACAGGGGGGAGTCGTGCATTCCAATCGGGCTGTTCAAAACGATCGTTTACTACTAGGTTGGAGAGGAACGTCGGTGATCCATTAGGAGGTCTAACATGAGAGAGATGGCGAGTTCAAAGCAGTTTTGTATGGTGGTAGAGTGATTCTTACAATGCTGTATTTATAACAATAGATTGTGTTTTAATGTGAACGGCTAAAAGGGTTTAGCCAGCCACAAATCAAATCCTGTTTTCCCTGGCAACAGCCCATGGATCAGCCCTGATAGTAGCTTACATAAATATAATATATAGGAAATATAAAAACACAAGGTGTAAATAATTGTATCTACGGGAATGTCTATACGGAGGAGATCAAAATTCAATTAATCTAAATTAGCTGAAAGATGTAACATGGACACAGTAATATAATTCGGTACTTGTGGCTCAATGTGGCAATGCTCTCACAATGGGTTCAATCCTTACTCAGTGTCATTTTCAACTAATTTAAATTTATTGAAATGAAGTCTCCAACATATAGACAATCCTGTAGTTACAATGATTCACACCTTGTGTGTTGATGTTCAATGAAATATGATTTAATTACAATCTTGCACTTGGCAGTCGTCTATAACAGACTTCCTGAGTCTAAGGTGGCTGGGGAATCAATGAGAGCCGATTATTTCTGCATGTCCACGTCCATCATAGACTGCCTTGAGCTATGAGTGAAGAATGAACCTCATCATTGGATAAACCCTGGATAGCTCAATGGTAGAGCATTGGCGCGCTAAGTCGAAGGTACCGGGTTCGATTCCTGTGTCCAGCTGTCATTTTTCAACCAATTTAAATTTATATATAGGTGAGTTAAGATAAATTTCAATTGAGAAAAGACAAGAAATTCACTCCATCTGATAAAAATGGAGGAATCTACTAGAAGAACACAAATTAATGCTTATAACCTATTTTAACTTACCATAGCCATCCAAATCAATGCTGTTATTAACCACGACATCCAAAATACTATCACCTTCTTTAAATTTTCCTTTAATTCTTTCTCCATTTGATTTGATTAGCGTCATTTGATGCCTGAAAAAAAATTGTCAAACAACTTAGTTTGGGTTTCTTTAAAAACAAAATTATTTTATTTTTAAAGTACCGATATTGGTGATTTAGGCCTTGAATTGACGTTACAAATAAACTCAAATTACACACACACAAAATTCTAAGCCCTGTCTATGGTAGTGAGCAATGACTGAAGGGTACTTTTTCCTACCAAAATCCTAATATGTGGTAGAATTCTGACAGACTACCCTACATAGACAGGCTGTAAATATTTTCAAGCCTAAGGTTGGATGTTGGATGCTAAATGCTAATAGGCCTGCTGAATTATTTTGGATACTCAAATAGTAGGCCTATTTGTAATAAATGTTGCATGAACACTGGGCCTAGCCTAAAAAAGAAGACTAGTAAAATTACATTTTTTCTCAACAAAACTTAAGTTTCTGGATATCTACAGTTAAATTATTTTAATGATGTTTTTCGTGTTTCTAAACTAAAAATGCATCAAATATAACTCAATTCTGTAACACTAGGGTCTATACCCAATTAAATGTAGGCTAATCCTCAAAAAAAAATTAAAACCAACTAGCTGCTTGTAAAGACCAAAAAGGGCCCTCTATCAGCATTTAAAAAGGCCAATCCAAAGAGGTTCTTGGATCACTAAGTTGGTTGACAAAGTAGGTTAATCTAGTTTTACTCACTCTTCTTTATAGCTGTGTAGAGTTGATGTTATATTTCTTGTGATGCCTGAGGTCTGATAAATATTCAACATATTAATACAGTTTCTCACAAGGTGAGTTTTTGTACAAGTCAATGATCTTACGACATTCAATGCCATTGGAATATAAAGATAACCTGTAAACCTTCAAGATTAAAATAAAATTTAGCTAGAAGCGTTTGCTTGAAGATAAAATATGTCGAGATGAGTAATTAAAAATTTGCAGATGTCTTCAGTAAACTTTAATTTATTATTTTCAAGATAGAGCAGAATATATTTATGATAAGCCGCTAGCAGACACAAAAGTGTTTCAGCGGGCTGAAAAGCTCCACATCCACAATAAACTAACCGTTTTTAACCAACATTAGAAAAATTAATAGAACCAACAATTGGATATGGTTCAAAATATTGCAAAATAAATTATAAAATAAGTAATTAATAGATCAATACCTTTACAAATAATTATTAATATAAATAATCATACAAATAAGATCTTTTTTAAATCTTAAGTATAAAAATGTGATTCTTGCACAAAGTTAAAGAAAATACGATATTTAGAGAACATAACCTCAATAGAATCGCCAAGTTTAAGGTGTCAGTTTCTATATTTGAAATTGCGGCACGAGCACACTTGGTGGTATAGGTAGTACTAGGTACTTACAACAACCCTACATAGTCGTGGAACCTGGATCCTCTGGAAATTTTGAGATATTTGACTTTGAGCTTACCTCTGACTTGAAATAGCCCCTATAAAATCGCCATGTTTAAGGTGTCACAGTTTCTACATTTGAAATTGCGGCACGAGCACACTTGGTGGTATAGGTACTACTAGGTACCTACAAAAACCCTACATAGTCGTGGAACCTGGATCCTCTGGAAATTTTGAGATATTTGACTTTGAACTTACCTCAGACCTGCAAAAAACCCTATAAGATCGCCAAGTTTAAGGTGCCACAGTTTCTACATTTGAAATTGCGGCACGAGCACACTTGGTGGTATAGGTAGTATTAGGTACCTACAACAACCCTACATAGTCGTGGAACCTGGATCCTCTGGAAATTTTGAGATATTTGACTTTGAACTTACCTCAAACCTGCAAAAAGCCCTATAAGATCGCCAAGTTTAAGGTGCCACAGTTTCTATATTTGAAATTGCGGCACGAGCACACTTGGTGGTATAGGTAGTACTAGGTACCTACAACAACCTTATATAGTCGTGGAACCTGGATCCTCTGGAAATTTTGAGATATTTGTCTTTGAGCTTACCTCTGACTTGAAATAGCCCCTATAAAAACGCCATGTTTAAGGTGTCACAGTTTCTATATTTGAAATTGCGGCACGAGCACACTTGGTGGTATAGGTACTACTAGGTACCTACAACAACCCTACATAGTCGTGGAACCTGGATCCTCTGGAAATTTTGAGATATTTGACTTTGAACTTACCTCAGACCTGCAAAAAACCCTATAAGATCGCCAAGTTTAAGGTGCCACAGTTTCTACATTTGAAATTGCGGCACGAGCACACTTGGTGGTATAGGTAGTACTAGGTACCTACAACAACCCTACATAGTCGTGGAACCTGGATCCTCTGGAAATTTTGAGATATTTGACTTTGAACTTACCTCAGACCTGCAAAAAACCCTATAAGATCGCCAAGTTTAAGGTGCCACAGTTTCTACATTTGAAATTGCGGCACGAGCACACTTGGTGGTATAGGTACTACTAGGTACCTACAACAACCCTACATAGTCGTGGAACCTGGATCCTCTGGAAATTTTGAGATATTTGACTTTGAACTTACCTCAGACCTGAAATAGCCCCCATAAAATCTCCAAGTTTAAGGTGCCACAGTTTCTACATTTGAAATTGCGGCACGAGCACACTTGGTGGTATAGGTACTACTAGGTACCTACAAAAACCCTACATAGTCGTGGAACCTGGATCCTCTGGAAATTTTGAGATATTTGACTTTGAACTTACCTCAGACCTGCAAAAAACCCTATAAGATCGCCAAGTTTAAGGTGCCACAGTTTCTACATTTGAAATTGCGGCACGAGCACACTTGGTGGTATAGGTACTACTAGGTACCTACAACAACCCTACATAGTCGTGGAACCTGGATCCTCTGGAAATTTTGAGTTATTTGACTTTGAGCTTACCTCTGACTTGAAATAGCCCCCATAAAATCTCCAAGTTTAAGGTGCCACAGTTTCTATATTTGAAATTGCGGCACGAGCACACTTGGTGGTATAGGTAGTACTAGGTACCTACAACAACTCTACATAGTCGTGGAACCTGGATCCTCTGGAAATTTTGAGATATTTGACTTTGAACTTACCTCAGACCTGCAAAAAACCCTATAAGATCGCCAAGTTTAAGGTGCCACAGTTTCTACATTTGAAATTGCGGCACGAGCACACTTGGTGGTATAGGTACTACTAGGTACCTACAACAACCCTTCATAGTCGTGGAACCTGGATCCTCTGGAAATTTTGAGATATTTGACTTTGAACTTACCTCAGACCTGCAAAAAACCCTATAAGATCGCCAAGTTTAAGGTGCCACAGTTTCTACATTTGAAATTGCGGCACGAGCACACTTGGTGGTATAGGTAGTACTAAGTACCTACAACAGCCCTACATAGTCGTGGAACCTGGATCCTCTGGAAATTCCTAAAACTAGCCCACATAAACACGCCAAGTTTTAGGTGCCGCAGTTTCTATATTTGAAATTGCGGCACGAGCACACTTGGTATTTTTATTTCAATATTTATTGATTTTAAATATAAATAATCAAATATCTAATAGATGTATACATATTGGAAAAAGTGGATTAAACGTCATTCTTGTTTGTTTCATTCCTTTCTAAACACCTTGTTGTTTCAATGCAAGAGAGAAGGTGAAGTCTTAAACCTTGATCCTTTTAATTTTGGATTTTTGGTGCAGGGGGGAAGAGAGGTATTCCAAGCGAAATATACGTTGGTGTAAATTTCTTTTTTTAAATCGTGTGTAGAGCCATCATTCTTACTCTTGCATGTGCACGTGGAGGGCATGTTTTAAGTATTGTTTGGCTTTTGTCTAATAATAAAATTCTATTTTCAGAATTAGGTGTGTGTGAAACTTTTCAATAAGGTATGTAGTATCTTATATTTTGTTGCAATTACTTTTCAATCTAGTTAAATGAAACATTTAGATTAGAATGATCTTTTTCGGTATGTCTCACCATTTGGGCTATACACATTAATAAGTCCTTTAGTGGGTTAGGGAGAGGAAATAATTTAGAGGTTGTGTACCCACACTTTCAAGGAAGGAGAGTGGGAGCCCATCTAGGGGGAAATACTCTCTATACATCCACCCGGGAATCGACCCCCGATCTTCTTGTAATTGGCAATTAAATATATTTTGTTATGAATAAACCTATTCGACCACCGAAACGGGGGATTTAACTGTTAAATACGATATTAAAATATATTGAAGCTCTCTTGTATTGTTTCGAATGTATGTGTGTTTTATTTAAGATTTAGTGATGAATAGATATCAAAGCACTATAAGGTTAAGTATCAGGTATCGGATACTATGCCAGTGCACAACTTAATATTTTAAATACGAATATTTACAAACATTCCTTGCCAGACTGAAACGACTGTTTTCTATTGCGCTTGCTCGTTTTTGCTTATATCTCAATGTCTTTGTTTTCCAAATAATGTGTGTCAAAATTTCACTGTTTGAATAATATTCAGTTTTTTTAAACAAATTGCAAACACGTACAAAATTTTTAAAATGCCTTTAAAATTAAACAACAATTTGATCGTCTAAAGATGTTGGTACAAGACCAACATAGTTGGAAATTTGTCAACGAGATAACTCTATTTTATTTTAATTAACTATAGGTGTTATCCACGGGTTTTAAAACAGGTCTCTTGTACAAGATTTGGACACCTAATTAAATTAGTCCGAGACGTATAACCAGAACGTGTAGTAAGACGCTGTTCATAAAAATACTGTTTGACACGTAATATCACTTAGCAGCAGTCAAATAATAAAGTTTTCTCCAAGCATAACATAGGCTCAAACTCTGGTCTCTTCGACGCTAAGCGGTAAGCTTGACTCATTTAGAGAATCTAAAGTAGGCTTACCGATATTACAGTCATAACATATTATTTAAATATTTTATTCGCGAAGTATAAGAATTTTTGTTTCATGGTTAATAAAGCTACAACCTTCAATCGTAAAATGTTTGAGTATCTTAAAGAATATATAAACATTACTTTTATTATGTTAATTTAAGCTTTATAAATTCCAAATTGAATTTATTAATCAGATACAGTTAAAATAGGCGGATACATTATAGAAAAAACTGAACAGCTAAATATGCTTTTATATACCGAGTTTAAAAAAAAATAGCAATACATAAATAATTATCATATACAAATTAAAAAATTGCACTCATAAATGAATTATTTTATGCATCGAACCTTGGACCTACTACTACCCCTATGGAGTAGAGCTAATACAATACAATTGAGAGGAAATGTACCCACATAAAAATGATAAAAGTTCAAGTTAATTATTGGTATTTCATATTGTGCTTTTAATTTCCAGTGTTTAATCAGCTATTAAATTAAGTTTGTTTTTTTGTTGTGAAAATGCAGGGAAAAAGCTTGACCAAAAACCTATAAACAAAATAAATCCAAAATTCTATAATGTTTTCAACTAGCTAAAATAACATAATGGAGATATTAATTTTATATTAATTAACCAATTGATGGACTGATTTAATAGATTTATTGGTGCCCCTAAAAAGAAGAAGGTCGACATGGTCCACTGGAACAAAAAAGGTATGAAGCTGGTGGAGGATCATCTAAAGAGACACCTTTAAAGGAAGGACAATCTAGTGGGGGTCAAAAAAAATACAAATTTTACTGCGCCATTTTGATTAATTTGTAATTATCTTCAATTATATATAAGAACTATTTTCTTTATCCCTGACAGTTTTATTTTATCACATTTTCTAGCTTATTATTTAGTTATTTGGAATTAATATTGTTTTCTAGTAGCTTAAGAATTTAATCAATTACAAATATAAGAATATTTGTATAAATCTTCTTTATATTTTTTGCAGTGAGTTATATAAAATACTGTTAACATAATTAAAATATAAATTTTGTTAGCTGTGCTTGGAAGATGTAAAAACTAGTTTCTAATTTGTATAGTAAATTAACCAGGCTTAATCATACCAGACCTTCTGCTAAACTTTAAGAATGGAATAATGTGTCATTAATACATTTGTTTTAGCTGCGCTTAAAATGAAGAGTATATTATTATTTAAATTAAAATATAGGCTTTGTAATATATAGCTTGAATTAAAACCATTAAAACGATTAAAACTAAATTATTAGTTTATCTTCCCTTGGGGGCCCTATTTCTTTGTTTCTACTCATAATGAGTTTCGAAAGTATTTGAAAAGTGACATCCAATCCATAGACGTATATATCTAGCATTTTCTTTCTTCCATCACACCGTCTTAATAAGCTACCAATTCGGGCTATACGCCAAAATACGCCAAAATACCTCAATTAGCTTGTCAAGTTTTTTGGAAAATCAAACTTAGCTATAGGTTCGTGTAGCCTACTAATTTGTTTCTTTTAAATGAATTATAGGATTTTAAAAAAAACAATGTATAAGTGATGTACTGTCATGTTTATACAAATAAAGATAATTTGAGGGTAGTTCAGAATTAAATGATTTTTGAAAATTTGACATTTAAAAAAATTGCTAAAACCATTTTGTTTAAAATATATAAGCCTATATAAAGTGTGTTTGATTTGATCAACAAGATGATATGTTTGTTTATTCCATGGAAACTTAATCAAAGCTAGTTTACTCAGAACCTAACAGATGTTGGTTTGAAGATATTAGTTTTATCTAAAGTTTAAACCATAAAAAAGTATATGACATGAAAAAACAGATTTTTGAATTCTCACATTTGGTTGTGTATTGCGACTATAATCTAATCGATGCAATATATTCCAATGTTCTAAGACATTTGAAAGCACCTGATAATTCTTTTGATGTTAATTTAAATTGTATATTGGTTTATTTGTTTAATTTGTACAGTTGTTTTCCACGTTTTATATGTTCTAAAATTACTTTTGTTTTAATATTGTAATATATATATATAAAAAAATATTTCATTCAACTCCACTTATGTACCCTGTGAATTGTATGTCCATACCTACGGTAACTAGTGTAATGTTATACTTAATTTACAGAAATAATATTTATTTCTCAACATGTAAAATATTATATCAACAATAGTTTGCAATATATCATGGAAATTTATGTAATCACCTAATGTTCACTTACCTGCACATAATAAATAATTTTTAATAAAGAAACAATTATTTATTGGTATAATTATTGTTTTTACATGTTTCAAAGCCAATGGTGATTTAATATACCTCAGGGAAAACATAATAATTATAGATACGAAATAATAGACTAAGTAAATATTTATGTGGCAGGATGACGTAAGTTCAAAGTCAAATATATCAAAATTTCCAAAGGATCCAGGTTCCACGACTATGTAGGATTGTTGTAGGTACCTAGTACTACCTATACCACCAAGTGTGCTCGTGCCGCAATTTCAAATATAGAAACAGCGGCACCTTAAACTTGGCGTGTTTATGTGGACTAGTTTCAGGTCTGAGATAAGTTCAAAATGAAATATCTCAAAATTTCCAGAGGATCCAGGTTCCACGACTATGTAGGGTCGTTGTAGGTACCTAGTACTACCTATACCACCAAGTGTGCTCGTGCCGCAATTTCAACTATAAAAACTGTGACACCTTAAACATGGCGATTTTATAGGGGCTATTTCAAGTCAGAGGTAAGCTCAAAGACAAATATCTCAAAATTTCCAGAGGATCCAGGTTCCACGACTATGTAGGGTCGTTGTAGGTACCTAGTACTACCTATACCACCAAGTGTGCTCGTGCCGAAATTTCAAATATAGAAACTGTGGCACCTTAAACTTGGCGATCTTATAGGGTTTTTTGCAGGTCTGAGGTAAGTTCAAAGTCAAATAACTCAAAATTTCCAGAGGATCCAGGTTCCACGACTATATAAGGTTGTTGTAGGTACCTAGTACTACCTATACCACCAAGTGTGCTCGTGCCGCAATTTCAAATATAGAAACTGTGACACCTTAAACTTGGCGATCTTATAGGGCTTTTTGCATGTCTGAGGTAAGTTCAAAGTCAATTATCTCAAAATTTCCAGAGGATCCAGGTTCCACGACTATGTAGGGTTGTTGTAGGTACCTAGTACTACCTATACCACCAAGTGTGCTCGTGCCGCAAATTTCAAATATAGAAACTGTGACACCTTAAACTTGGCGATCTTAAAGGGCTTTTTGCATGTCTGATGTAAGTTCAAAGTCAAATATCTCAAAATTTCCAGAGGATCCAGGTTCCACGACTATATAGGGTCGTTGTAGGTACCTAGTACTACCTATACCACCAAGTGTGCTCGTGCCGCAATTTCAAATATAGAAACTGTGGCACCTTAAACATGGCGATTTTATAGGGGCTATTTCAAGTCAGAGGTAAGCTCAAAGACAAATATCTCAAAATTTCCAGAGGATCCAGGTTCCACGACTATATAATGTTGTTGTAGGTACCTAGTACTACCTATACCACCAAGTGTGCTCGTGCCGCAATTTCAAATATAGAAACTGTGGCACCTTAAACTTGGCGATCTTATAGGGCTTTTTGCAGGTCTGAGGTAAGCTCAAAGTCAAATAACTCAAAATTTCCAGAGGATCCAGGTTCCACGACTATGTAGGGTTGTTGTAGGTACTTAGTACTACCTATACCACCAAGTGTGCTCGTGCCGCAATTTCAAATATAGAAACTGTGACACCTTAAACATAGCGATTTTATAGGGGCTATTTCAAGTCAGAGGTAAGCTCAAAGTCAAATATCTCAAAATTTCCAGAGGATCCAGGTTCCACGACTATGTAGGGTTGTTGTAGGTACCTAGTACTGCCTATACCACCAATTGTGCTCGTGCCGCAATTTCAAATGTAGAAACTGTGACACCTTAAACTTGGCGATCTTATAGGGTTTTTTGCAGGTCTGAGGTAAGTTCAAAGTGAAATATCTCAAAATTTCCAGAGGATCCAGGTTCCACGACTATGTAGGGTTGTTGTAGGTACCTAGTACTACCTATACCACCAAGTGTGCTCGTGCCGCAATTTCAAATATAGAAACTGTGACACCTTAAACATGGCGTTTTTATAGGGGCTATTTCAAGTCAGAGGTAAGCTCAAAGACAAATATCTCAAAATTTCCAGAGGATCCAGGTTCCACGACTATATAAGGTTGTTGTAGGTACCTAGTACTACCTATACCACCAAGTGTGCTCGTGCCGCAATTTCAAATATAGAAACTGTGGCACCTTAAACTTGGCGATCTTATAGGGCTTTTTGCAGGTTTGAGGTAAGTTCAAAGTCAAATATCTCAAAATTTCCAGAGGATCCAGGTTCCACGACTATGTAGGGTTGTTGTAGGTACCTAATACTACCTATACCATCAAGTGTGCTCGTGCCGCAATTTCAAATGTAGAAACTGTGGCACCTTAAACTTGGCGATCTTATAGGGTTTTTTGCAGGTCTGAGGTAAGTTCAAAGTCAAATATCTCAAAATTTCCAGAGGATCCAGGTTCCACGACTATGTAGGGTTGTTGTAGGTACCTAGTAGTACCTATACCACCAAGTGTGCTCGTGCCGCAATTTCAAATGTAGAAACTGTGGCACCTTAAACTTGGCGATCTTATAGGGTTTTTTGCAGGTCTGAGGTAAGTTCAAAGTCAAATATCTCAAAATTTCCAGAGGATCCAGGTTCCACGACTATGTAGGGTTGTTGTAGGTACCTAGTACTACCTATACCACCAAGTGTGCTTGTGCCGCCATTTCAAATATAGAAAATGTGGCACCTTAAACTCGACGATTTATGTGAAATCTTAATTTGAGGTTATGTTTTGAATATATTTTTACTTCCTTCAAGTTTTAGTTAGGAACCTCTTTTTCGGTTGGAATATTTAAATAATGTTCTAATTTAAATGGTAATTTGTTCTAATCATGTGTTTTAAACTCATTTATTAATTATCTACTTATTTTTAATATGGTTATATCTGGTTATTATTACTTATGTTGTCACCCTGCTCATATCCTCTTTTCCCCCAGAATAAACGTTTATGAGGTTGTGGAAAAGTTCAGTCCGCTAAGTGTTTCATGTTCTTTAGAAATCATGGTAGCCAAAGTAACTATCAATTTTCTCACTAATTAATATGAAAGAAAATATTTAATAACGGCCTACTTTAGATATATTTATAATTTTTAATAAGACTAATCAATATAACAAACCATAATTTATTCATAATTTTATTATTAGTTGTGAAATCGTTATTTTTAAATATGCTTTTTTTTTCTGTTAAAGGGCTTTTAGAACGTAGGCCTGATCTGAAAGAGAGGGAACTTACAAACTTATGTTATGAGGCGCATTTTATATGATTTTAATAATGCACCAACAAACTATAACAATACTACGATAAAGATATAAATTTATCCAAAAAAATCCCATAACTTTTACCTTGAGTGAGCATGAGTGATCACGTTTAAAGAATTAGAAATCATAATTATAAAGTACTTAGCTACTAATGGATTTCGTGTCATATTTCAAGTGCACTCACGTAACAAGGAGACGTTCTAAGAGATATCCTGGGAGGTCTTTTTAACTCCCCTTGTTACTGTTCTACAATAGCCCTCTTGTTCTTGTTCCACACTTTAATTCCCCTTGTTCCTGTTTCACACGAGCCCTCTTGTTATTGTTCCACACTTTAAATACCCTTTTTCCTGTTCCATAATTATAGCCCTCTTGTTATTGTTCCACACTTTAACTACCCTTGTTCCTGTTCTACAATATCCACCATGTTCTTGTTCCACAGTTCAACCCCCCTTGTTCCTGTTCCACAATTATAGCCCTCTTGTTATTGTTCCACACTTTAATTCCCCTTGTTCCTGTTCCACGCGAGCCCCCTTGTTCTTGTTACACAGCTTAACTCCCCTTGTTTCTGTTCTCAGTTCCCCCCATATCGAGATCCCAGTTCTGGCCAAATATCAAAGAACCTGTGGTGCGTAATATGACGATTAGGCCCAGGGCCCAGTCCCTGAGGATGCGCAAGGCCCCGCTCCGCCCCCGAGCCAACTCTGCACCTGAGTCTACACTGGGGTACCAGCCCCTTTAGAATGTGATTCACTGCTGAGCCCCTGAGGGGTAAGTATAAATATTATATTCGTTAGTTAATTATAACCATTGAATATGTTATGTTGTGATCCCACATTCAGTTGGAGTGTTAAGGATGTGTCATTCACTCTCAGTTGGAGTATTAAGGTTGTCATCCATATTCAGTTGTAGTACTAAGACTGTTTCCTTCACCTTCAGTTGGAATATTAAAGGTGCGTCCTCTACATTCAGAAACCAGTAATGGTCTAGTTTTTAGCTTATTCCCAAATTAAGGTATCGAAAACTTGCATAATTTTATCGTACCACTATACTATTATATCCTTAAGTTTAATTATTTATTAAATAATCTAAATATCTATCTTAAGCTTAGCTGCTTTCACACAATTTCTGTAAACTTTGTTTAGGACTATTGGCTTTATATTATTTTTAGAAAGGGAACTTAGCATAAACTAAGCTAATAACCGAACGTGATCAAGAGACATGTTTTGTTTCAGAAAACCTTCCTTACAGGCTGCGAGAGTCAAACTGGAGACTGCAGATTGCTGAGAGTCCGACTAAATACTGTCCAGGGAATTATATGAACTGCAGATTTCTGTGAGAAGTTTGATAAAATGACAATTTTGAATTAGTGAATTGAAAAAACTTGTAATATAGGTGAATACAGTGAATAAACTTTTCAATATGTCCGAAACAATTTTGGTTTTATATCTTCACTCTGCAAAAAAATTGTAACATACTTTTCCATGATACAAAAAATTGTATTTTTGAATTTATAAGCTCTTAAGGGTCATCCATAAGATATGTAACGCTTTTTGGTTTACCTTATTTTTTTAACTCTCCTTCTCCTATGTAACACAAAGTAGACATTTTAGCCTTATCCCTCCTTCCAACCTGTGTTACGTAACTTTTCAAATCCAGGGTGAATGTCATTAATTCATAGGGAAGTTATCTATAACTAGGCCCTATATTTACTAACGGTGAAAACATGAATAGTAATATTATTTTCCCAACATTATAATTTAAGTTTAAGATGTGTGTTACGTAACACTGTGATGTACACCACCCTCTACCCATGTAACACCATGTAGACATTGGAACTCCCCTCTCGCTACAGCGTTTCGTATTAGTTTCGGTGGATGCATGGTGTAAGGCGTCACTTTTGCAATAGACTTGACTCGGGTGTACTGAGGTTATTTTATAAGTGGTTTTCCCCTCCCTCCACGCAAACACAGGTACACTTCATCTAAATTCAACCGTCCCTCAGCCCTAACTCATTAGCGTTAACTATCACACAGGCGTATAACCCGGGCAGTTTGTAAGAAGCGGTGCTAAAACTTGTTTAAGTGAAACGGAGCTTATTTCTAAAGAGGACTCGAAGCAGGTCCATAGGCCTATATTCACTGGAGCGGATGGAAAAACTAGTTCTCTAGGACAGCGACTCTTAACCGGGGGCCTCAAAAAATAATTTGAAATATTATTTGCTTATTACTGAAGTCAATTATCTTAAATTTTACGTTTTGGAAGAACGAATTCGACAATCGTAAGCATGTAAGTACATTATACTCTCAATTTTCCGGGGTAATTGAGGGGAGGGGAAGCACGGATAATAGAAATCACGGATAGTACAATTAATAGTCTCCATCTGTTTACCATCGCCATTCAAAACCTGCTGCCCTTTGTTTCTACTTATTTATATGAAAAGGGATTTTTCCACAGTGGTAAATATTAAAACAAAGCAGTGAAATCGACTCCAAATTGACTCCTGCATGTGGATAGCATTAAGTAATATAATCGAAACATGAACAGACAAATTAATGGAAAGTGTTCAACAATGGGGTTCCCATTAAATACATTTAGGTAAGTTAATTTCTATTTTTGTTTTGTTATTATAATCAGTAAATAAAGCCATTATTTTAGAATAAAACTTAATGACTAATATGTTAGTAAAAACTAGGGGGCCACGAAAATATTTTAGGTTATTTAGGGGGCCGCGAGCAATAAAAGGTTAAGAACCACCGCTCTAGGAGACAAGTTAGTGATTAATGGTCTTAGCCGGTGATTGTGGATCCTCTTCCTCATACAAATATTAAGGACGTTGCTTACCTGTGACGTCATGTATGTCAAGATACGTTTAATTCGGCGAGGTTTTAAAGATATGAAATCGAAACCAGAACCATTAATTCTTAAATAAATCTAAAAATAGTCTTATACTGTCACAAAACTATTATTTTTTTAAATCTTGAGGTAGCGTTTTTTGTTGACGTTGTTTTTTTTTTTAAATCATTTACAACTTAAGCTATTTATCTTGGTCACGCAAATAGCTTGTAGGATTCTTCCTGCCAGGATAAAGATTAATAAAAGTCCGTGGTAGCATGTCTATCTAGCATAGGAAACGAAAAAAACAATTTTGGAATATAAGTCAATGTTGTCCACGCGCAAATAGTAGAATGAGTGTATGTTTGTCAGCGGAAGAGGGGAAGTGTTTTCAGCAGTTAGGCTAAACTAGAGGCATCACATGGTGAACTGCTCATTTCCTTCCTTCTCTTTCTATTTCGTGCATTGGCGTCTTTAAGTCCGCTTCAGTGGATGCATGTCTAAGGCGTTACTCTCGTAGTAGTCTAGTAGCGAGGTGGCCACAAGGCCACAGGAAGTTTGACTCCGAAACGGGGAAAATTAGACATCATCTACATTAAATAAAAACAAGAGATACTTCAATATTATATTTAGTTAACTTCTCTTCAAAATCGTAAACTGCAATTGAGGTCAAGTTAACTAATCAACCTTGGACACATGTGTTGTTTTGAATGTTTTCTTCGCCTTAACCAAGTTATATATTGCACACAGGCGCGGATTCGGGGGGAAGGGGGGGTAAAAGTGTCAGTTGACCCCCCTGTGAAAGTTAAAAATTTAATACAAAAACAAAATGAAAGTTAAATTTTAGAAAGAAAATACAACATAGATAAAGTATACAATTCGAAATTTGCCTCCTCGTCAACAACTATCGAGAGCTATCTGCTAATCACGCGCTCGCCAGTTTGTCCACCTAGTCGCTCGCTCGCTTGTCAGTCTGGCTGAACCCTTCCCCGTCATTAGTCATTAGCAAGCCAAACAGATTTTGATAAGAGGTGCTATTTATAAAATACAAACTTTTTTGCTGTCAACATTGATGAACATGTTACTATAACCATTATTATTATTTTATAGGTAGGCAGGCCTATTGATAGATAACATGACTTGACGTATGAATACGTAAAAGTTTTTTAAGCACCATGTTTTACTACCCGTTTAGGCAATACACGTATGTACTAATTACGCTAATGTTTTTAGGAATTGGGAAAGTTATTTCTATAGGAAGTGTACCTGCATTTGCATGGAGGGAGAGTTGGAACCCATTTTGGAAAAACCTCCATACACCCGACCGAGACTTTAAACCTCGATCTCCCCATCATCGGTAGTCTAGCCTACTGCAAGAGTAGCGCGTTAGACCACGAGGCCACCGAAGCGGGTTACGTGAAGTAGATCCATTAACTTTTCTAGGTGTCAGATAAAGCCCTTCTTATGATAATTAGACAAGAGATGAACATTACATTTAGACCACGTACAACCAATGTGGGTAAAAATAAGAGTAATTTTTGATACCGTTTAGTTTTCTTATCAAAAACAGTTTTCTTAGATTTGATACTTAAGAACACCGTCCTTTCCTCTCTCGTTAACAACTGGGGCGGTGGGGGGACTCCCCCGCGTGTAAGCCTCCACGCCCCCTGCAGTAATTGTGAGGGGTGGGGAATGGAGTGTGCTCCAATTATCCCCTCTAGCTCGCTGGAAGGAACCCTTGCCCCTCTACAAGGGCAGCGTGGGAACATACTCTCCCCCTTTCCTCTCACACCACCTACACCCTCTCGAGGAAAATAATAGTTACAGGATAAATAAATCCTTGGTTACATGCTCCGTATCCTTCCTTACACGTGGATCATTTTCCTATACTCCCCATTCTATTGTACACCTTTATGATATATCATGCCAACAAAATTAACACTTCATAGGTTTTTTTTGTTGAAAAGTGTTATGTTATTGTATGATTAAAGGTTTTTATAAAAAAAAGTTTTTAATTCAATCCAATCGAATTCACAAGTAAGGCTACTTTTTAGAGACAACCAAAAAGCATAAATGGAAAAATTCTACTACATTTTTAAATAAGATCTTAATGTTGTAAAAATATAGTCGAATTTCCATTTATGTTAATGGGTTGTCTTAAAAAGTAGCCCTACTTGTGAATTTGATTGGATTGAAATTAAAAAAACTTTTTGTTTATAAAAACACTTTAAAATTGGCATGAATTTTGCAATGGTTTCTGGGAAAGTGTAGGCTTACCTCTGGTTTCTTTCAATCTATTTTATTAAATGTAAATATAGTTAGTACAGTAATTTGTGGGACATATAACTTACACTCGTATAAAACTACAACACCAATTTATTGCAATCAGAAAAATAAAAGGCCTAGCATGGGGAATATCAGCAAATATTCACTTCCAGGTCTCATTATTACTATTATTATTATTATTAGTAATAGGCCCGTCGACACAATAAATCATTAAGGTCCATCTATCTCTAAGAGTAAATTCACCACTGAGTTTACTTGGATGACAGTTCAAAAAGTTATTAGAAAGTCACTAATGTACCCTACGTCAACAGCTGACACTGTCACTTTGCATATCTGTAATTAAAAAAGATGGTAGTCTATGAATGTGATAGCTAGCCACAGTAATTAAGCCAATATTATTTATATTCATTTGAGGTCGGGCACAAAACTTATTTATCATTTTATTCCGCTCAAAATTATTCACAGCACTTTCTCAAAAGCTCTAACAAATATAGCTTCAAGATGGTGACCGACAAACTTAAACCATGTGATTGATAATAACACAAACAAGTTCTTTACAATAGTTCACCCACGTAGTTGACAAACATATTTTATTGGTTAAATATTTTGAAATACGATAAAAAAATGATAAAATAATTTATTATAATAAAAAAGGTACAATATTTTTCTTTTCTCTTTTCCAAGTAAATCCGATGCCTGTATTAAAACATATCAATGTATGACATTACACATTCTCAATGACATTCTGAAGAAGTACTTTTAATTATGTTTAAAATATTGTTTCGGATTGGATAAAAATACATTATTAAAAGTAATGAAATAATGTGAGAAAACTTAAGTTTAGGCAAACGTTTATTTTAAATGTGAAATATAACAGGTAATTAAAAAACTTATCATTTATAACAAAACGGTGATCTTTTACAAGTGTTGGCAATCCAAAACCTAAACATATGATTTTTCAACTGTAATTTAGGTAAAAAGCTATGGTAATCAGACTATTTGTCTATGCCGCGTTCATCTCTAATGCACACTGCTCGACTGCTCTCTGTTGAGACAAAGGAGCAACAGTAGTTGTCTACCCTGGCCACCCATGGTGGAGGCAATGATGTTTATTACTTGCGAGTCGGCACGCTAGGGGCGCTGTGGCTACTTGTTTTCCGCAATGGATCAATGCCGTCATTTTATGAAGGACTTGGAGTCTTGGTCTCCATTTTATTTAATTTATAACACGCCACTTTATACATTTTATTAAATATGAGGGCATGGATGTCTTGAATTGAGGTACAGAAAGAAGGGGGTGTTTGCGGTGATTGGTAATGACATAATTATGGGTGTTTTGCAAAGCTTCGTAAACAAGAAAGGAGGGGTCTGTCAAAGCATTCGGTCTGTTTGAAAGGTATTAAGAGAATGTTATATTTGAGGAATTTTATTACAATAGAAATAAAGTTTCTTGCACACATTACACAAAAATACTGCTACAGGAAATTTTCAAAAATATTTAAGTTAAATAAAATAACTTTACTTTAAACTAGGCTATATAGGCCCATAATAATTTTATCTTAGAATTTCCTTAGACACAAATGACAGGCCTACTCACCCTGTAGTTAATATTTGTGGTAAGAGGTATCCATGAATTCCCCCGGTTCTTACGCCATAAAAATGTGGTAGGCTTACATCGGTTCAATTATATGATGCCCGCTTCGGTGGCCGCGTGGTCTAAAGCATTACTTTCATGTTAGACTAGACTGCCGAAGACAGGGAGATTGACGTTCGATTCCGGTCGGGTGCACTGAGGAGGGTTTCCCCTAAATTATTTTCCACTCTCCCTCCATGCAAATGCGGGTGCACCTCTAAATTGAGCCTTTCTAATCCCTAACGCATTAGTGTAATTAGTACATAGGCCTATAATCTGAACAGATAGTAAGACGTAGTGCTATAACTTAAACATGATGGCCCATTTTAGTGTTTACTAAATTACTCATCCTTGAATGTTTTTATCATCGCATCTTACTATCTGTTCAGATTAGTCTATACACAAGTAGGCTATGATAATTACTCTAATGAAGTAGGGATTATTAAGGAAGCATTTTAGAGTTAATATATCCTAATTTGCTTGCAAAGAGAGTGGGAAATCATTTAGGAAAAAATACCCCCAGTATACCTCACCGAGATTCAAGCCCCGATCTCCCTGTATGAAGGCCGGTTCACACAGAACGCTAAGCTAAGCTATGCTGCTATGCTGTGCTAAGATTTTGTCAGTTTGGTTTAACACTCATTGTTAAGCTAAAGCCTTGTTGACACGACCCAATTATACCTGGACAAAGCAAACTTGGACGCTGCGCGCGCATCACTTGGGCACTACTTAGATCGTGTCAAGAATTCATCCCAGCCCACTTGGGAGAGGTTATATCCAAGTTGAGTAGTACGGTGGCCAACTTACTTGGATCCAAGTTGAACTTTGATGGGATTCAAAATGGTGCCGTCTCAAAAACGGAGAGTGAAACTCGTAAAAGGAATGTTATAAAAATTATCAAATGGACGGATAGGCAAAATGCAAGGTCCATGTAAATGTATGAGGCAGAGGGAGTATTATGGATTGTAGCGAAGAACAGATATTGCAGCTTTCATGTTAGTATCAAGTTTTATTTTTTCAATGCGTCTTGATAACTGTTCAGGCTATACGCACTCAAGTTCTTGAATTATTGATTTTATAAATCCTAGCAACTTGCACAGTAGTTAATCGTAGATGAAAGTGTCTTCATCTTCAACCACTACTTCGCGAAATGAATTTGAGGAAGATTCAAGAGCCTCAAGTATCCAGTTCCAGGTTTAAGCTTTCTTTTTTCTATTTTCTGAACTTTATTTTTATGGATTTCAACTTCCTGTATGAGAATATCAATGACCACTCCGATGCCCTCCAAAACCAAATCCGCCATCTTTTGGATGTCTACATGATTGTCCAAGTGACTAAACCGTGGCAACTAACTTGGACCAAGTGCACTTGTACAAGAACACTTGGTCTAAGTTGTGATCCAAGTATACTCGGACATTGTCAACGCGGCTTTAGTTATGGTGCCTCTTTTCCCTCCTGAATTCACTGTGATCTATTTCTGGCCTGCTCCAGTGAAGTTAAGTTGTGGCATTCTCCAAAATGACTTGTTTGAGCTCAGATGATAGAAGTGAGGAAGAGGAGCTGCTGCTATTAGCAGATGTTTCGGAAGAGGAAGAAAATGTAGGAGGTGGAGATTTGACTTGATCAACTAATTGTTCCATTCTAATATAAAAACACTTATTAAATATAAAACCTGAATAGAATATAACGAAATACACGTGAAACAAACTGAAAACAAAACATCAACACTTATTTGGATATTTTCAACAATCCAGTACTGCGTCTATTCAACACATAGTCCAAGCTGTGTTATGCGCTACGTAAGATGGCTCAAGATGGAAGAGGAAAATGAGTTATATGCCCGGCCAGCAATCGGAAAAAACATAACGTGGCGTAGCAAGGCATAGCTAAGCTTAGTTTTCTGTGTGAACAAACACATTTTAATTATATGGTCCGCTATTTTCTAAACATCAGAGAAAATCTTGGTTAATTCTAATTGTTTCAGCCCCAGCCTGTATAATCGCAGTTTGTGTGTGTGGTTTTTTTTTTGTCAACTGAGGACTGACGAATATTCCTATACATAGTATAAATGTTGAGTTTATGAGAATAATTTGTGTACTAGTTTTATTATTATTATTATTATTATTATTTTTATTATTATTATTCGCACCGCGTCTTACTACCCGTTCGGGTTATACGCACTTACGCTAATGTGTAATGGCAAGGTGAGTGTGAGATGAAATGGAGGACCTACAGTTTAACGTGGAATCCGAACCACGGTGGAGGCCTGGCATTCCTCACATTCACAAGTTGTGATTAATACACGTCTTGTCAGAGGTGAAACAAGGGTTTGGCAATCAGATAAATCTGTGCCGGGACCGAGGATTGAACCCTGGACCCCCAGCACAGAAGTCTGACACCTTACCCCTAGACCTCCAGGTCACCTACTGGTTATAGAACCATGTAAATAAATATTTATTTAATATTCCATATCATCTTACAAACCGTCTGGGCTATAGACCCACGGGTTTTTTTTTCAACTAAAAGCTCAGATGCTAGTGATTAGGAAGGTAGAATTTAAGAGAAAATGTAACCACATTTGTGTGGACGGTGGATGGCGAGCTCTTTTAAGTAAAACCACCCTCAGTATACCTGGCTGAGATTTGAACCTAACCTTCTAATCAGACTGATGATCCTGACACTTAGAGCCTACAGATGCGGTTTGGATGGAATAAAATTGTTAAGGTGGGAGTGAAGTGGACGCGAGAAAAGGTAGGTGTTTTTGTAGTTTTTACATTAAGACACTTTTTGGTTAAAATTAATCTAATATTTCTCCAGTAAAAACATATAGTTTAATTTTCTTCGCATGGTGAAATCAACAGTTGTTGAAACCCGCCTCGGTAGCGTAGTTGGCTAACGCGCCAGTCGTGTTGAGTCAGACCACCGAGGACGGGGAGATCGAGGTTCGAATCTCGGTCGGGTGAACTGGGGTGGTTTTTCCTAAATGGTTTTCCACTCTCCCTTCACACAAATGCGGGTTCACTCCCCCTACATTCAACCTTCCCAATCCCTAATCCATTAGTGTAATTAGTACTTAAGCGTATAACCCGAACGGGTAGTAAGACGCGGTGCTAAAATTATTATTATTATCAACAGTTGTTGAATTTATGTCATGATCATAGCGGCATTAGATGAGAAACTTTTTAAATGATGATAAAAGGTTTTAATTAAATTCCAGGACACTCTTGACATGTATTCAACAACTGTCAATTTCACCGCGTGAAGAAAATTAAACTTTATGTTTCTACTAGAAAAATATTTGAGGTATTTTGACAAAAAAAAACACCGACCTTTTCTCGCATCCGCGTCCCCTTAAAAAGTCGTTAAATTTAAAACGATGACGCAATAGGTAGTAAAAAGGGAATTCCCATCATTCTCATATCACATGCGATAACCTCCCCCCCCCCTCCTCCGGCTCCTATAAATGAAGGGAAATGCTATTAAGCCCTCTGAAGACGATACGGATCAGAAGAGAAGAAAATGTTTGGTACAAACAGTTTTGTCGGCTCTTAAAACAAGAAAAACTTAAAACTTCACCTTTTGGGCAGGGTAATGAGAATATTTTACAAGAGTAGAAAAAAAAAGAAATAGGGTTAGGGGAAGAAGAAAGAAAATAGGCTTCATCTATTCCGAGTGAGTGAGTTCGTCATTGGGCAGAAAATGGGAGAGGAGAGAGAGAAAAAAAACTCACTTCCATCACCCCCAAACCCCTTCTTAACGTCTAGAACACTCTTTACTTCAAATGTCGGAAGGTTACAAAGCAAACTGTCATTGGCCCGCTAGACTCCGCCCTTTCTCATCTCGCTGCCGACCAATCCCAGCTACCGGTAGGAGGGATCTTCCCCTCCTCTGCCGACCCACAGATCAGGGACTACCCCCCACCACCATCACCCCTCCCTCCCTCTATGTTTTGGAATAATGCCGAAGCGTGATGATGTTTAAGCTTTCGAGTAGAATCAGTTGTAAAGTAAGGTAGGTTTGGAGGGTGGGGAATGTGGGGGTACTGAGGGGGCAGAGATTGGAGTGCGTCGAGGGTGGTAGTTGGAGTTTTGCCCCCTTCGATAACAATTTTTTTTTTCCCCACGTACTGTTCACGTATGAAGGAGAAGACTCCGCTAGGAGGAGGGAAAGAGGGGGGAGGGGAGGAGAGCAAATGTGTGCATGCCAGCTCGCTAGCCGAACAGATTTAAGGGTTTGTTATTTGGTGTCACTTGCGAGAGCACGGACACATCCTAGTGTCCTTATAGCCGGAGTGTGATATTACACTAATTCGGGAGGTCGCCCACAATCACGTACTTTTATATCTATATATATATATATATCTCCTTGCGTGTGTGTATGTGCGCGCGCGTCTCAGAAACTGAGCTCTTTTTTTTTTTTTACAAGTGTGTATGTGTTGGGGGGGGTGTTAAAGACCTTGTTTTTTGGGGTCGGTGTCACCGGGCACCTCGTTCGGGCCCTCCCTTTTGAAGTAATTAAGGCTGTGTGGCCCCCCTTTCACACACACACACACCCCACGTGCGCGCGCGTGTGTGTGTGGGCTTAATTCCTTTCCATCCACCCCCTCACCGGTCACCCCTCAGGGGGTTAGACCCTGGGTCTCCTGTTTCCAGGGAGATTAGGAGCTAGCGAGGTAAGTGTACCCAACATAAAACACTTTCCTGAAGGTTAATTTACTTCTCGTCTCTAAGTGGGAGGAGGTGTTATCGGTCGGACCTACCTTGACCTGGATGATCTTTGATCGTCTCACCTGCACCATGTCTTGTTGTCTGTTTAATATTCAGGACCTCTCAGACGGTGGCACAAGACCAGTTATGACGGGTCATTTTCAGTGATTTGTTGAAAATAAATACCCGGGAACCTCAGAGGTGTGAGTGTAGTTTTGAGTGTTTTTTTAACCGAAATAAATTAAATATTGCTTTAATAGAAACAAAGAGTTTAACTTTCTTCACGTGTTTATATCAACAGTGGTTGAATATCTGTCATGAGCATAACAGCATTAGGTGAAAAACTTTTTAAATTAAGAGAAAAAGTTGTCATTAAATTCCAGGGAACCCTTGACAGATATTCAACAACTGTTGACATCAACATGTGAATAAAATTGAGCTTCATGTTTCTACGGGAGCAATATTTTAATTATTTTGGCCAAATAAATATTTAGCGATAAAAACACCCCCACATTAAAAAATATATTTGCTCCCCCTTATTGATTGATGTGTGCCCGATTTACAACTATGCATTTACCCATATTCGTGACATGAGCCAATCTAAATTATCGTAAAGCCTATTACAATAGACATTGTAACATTGTTTAGATATGTTTCTTATGAGATGTCTGTCTACATGTAGCCTATGGTTGTTTAGATATGTTTCTTATGAGATGTCTACATGTAGCCTATGGTGACCTGGTCGATATGATTTGTGTAAAACTACTCGACAGATAAAAGTAATATTCTCATTTGACCACACGGATTTCTATGAAACAAACTCTACCCTGTACAAACCTAATATTATACCTATTTCTAGAACATTCATATGTGCTTTCTGAATCTTAAAATGGGATGATAGGAAACACTTATTATTAAATTCAGTATTTTTTTACAGTTTTTATAGCAATTAAACTTCTTTGGTCATAATAAATACATTTTTGCCACAGTATGGGGGTATCTGGACATAGCTTTTTTATATTATTTTATAAAGATTCTAATGCCAATATGCTAATTACAAAAATAGGCCTATTAATTACTGTTAATATCAGTAGTATATGTGTGAGAAATTTAATTTAACGCATTCGCTGAAGAATTATTTGATTTATTTTGAGCAAAGATTTTGGTTTTGAAAACTACCAACTACAAACATATGAGTTTTAAGACGAGAATGTAAGGAACGTGAGCTAAGGTCAGTGTTTTCGCAGTTTTTATAGAAAAACTTTTTGTGGCCAAAATAAATCAAATATTGCTATAGTAGAAACATAGAGTTTAATTGTCTTCACATGGTGATATCAACAGTTGTTGAATTATCTTTCAAGGGTGTCCTGTAATTTAATGACAGACTCTTTCTCTTCATTTAAAAAGTTTCTCATCCAATGCCACTATGCTCATGAAAGATATTCAACAACTGTTTATATCACCCTGTGAAGAAAATTAAACCTACAGTTTCGATTATACAGTTATTTTATTTATTTTGATCAAAAAAATTGTTTTATATAAAAACTACAAAACTACTGCCCTTAGCTCACTTTCCTACATTTTCATCTTAAGACTTTATAATTTAAAATATGTTAATCTAGTCAGAGAGCTCGTGTTACCTTTCAAGCACATTATCTCTTGTTCATGACATGTAATTCTTTAATAGAGCCTTGTACAATACATCTATTAAATGAAGTAATTAGTATAAGGTGAATGATACTTGACACCCTGATAATGCATCAAAGTACCGCTATCACGTGTACACGGAATTATAAATATGGCCTATAATAATTTGTTAATCGAAATAAAATAAGTAAAATCTTCTAGCTTGGCATTATGTGTAGCTAGGCCTAATAATTTTACCTCCCGAGTCAACGAAGATTCAAAAACAAGAATAACAGTTTGATTCGGAGGCAATACAAAGTTTATAGAGTTTAACAAATTATTTAATTTATTTTAATATCTCAGGAGCAAAGCTTATAAAAAGAGGGAAATGAACGGTACAGATTCAGCAATACACATTGTCGAGCTCGATGGTCTTGGGGTAAGGTGCTCGCCCCAGAACCCGATGTTTGTGGGTTCGAGCCCAGTCGGGGTTGACGGATTATTCTTAGCGATAAAAATCCGTAGCAAAACTTCCTTCGGAGGGGAAGTAAAGCCGTCGGTCCCGTGTTGATTGTGGTATGTAAGAGATCCATAGAGGGTGTGTGAAGATAGCTTTCCTAGCAAAATTGGTACGAGCTTTCGGTCTCGCTCATAGAAATGCTCGTGTGATATAATCGGTCTGTTTAGAAAGTCCACGAGAAATATCTTAAATAAATAAAAAATAAAATAAAAAGCAAGACACAAATAAACAAAGTAAACGCTGATCAAATTAATAAAATTGGAACTATATTCCACTTTGGTGAGCGAATGGTCTAAGGCAGGGATGTAAAATCCGTGGCACGTATGCCAATAGGTGGCACGCGAATACTATTTGGGTGGCGCGCCAACAGGAAGAAAAATTAACACTAGCTAAAAAATGTTCCCAAGTCAATGAGATTTCTACAGCCATGTCATTCAATGTCATGTCAAAATTAACTGTGTGAAGTCAACCGTTAGAAATCATCTTGGCTCGTACTTATAGCACATCTTGTTTGCTGTAGGTTGAAGACAAAAGTTATGAATCGAACCTAAGTAGCTAACTATCTTGGCTAGCTAACTATAACAACACGTTTCAAAACTAATGTGGAAAATACTAGGTTCTATGTAAGTTTTTGATTTTTAACATATTTACCAATTTATTGTATTATTTTTATCACTGAAGATGTGACTTTCAAAGTTTCTACTTTTAGTTGTTGAAATTAATATTGTCTAAGTCACTCACTTTGACAATCTAATGAATTGTTCTTCTTTAAAATGTAAGCATTATTTAAAAAAAATTCAATTTGATTTGTCATTCAATACATTTCATCATAATATATATATATATATATATATTATATTTTAGCACCGCATATTACTAACCGTTCGGGTTATAGGCCTACGTCTATGTCCTAATTACGCTAGTGATTTTAGGGATGAAGAAGGTTATATTTATAGGAAGTATACGCGCATTTACGTGGAGGTAAGGGGTGAACCCTTTTTGAAAAAACACCCCCAGTACACCCTACTGAGATTCAAACTTGAATCTCCCGTTAGTCTACTGTGAGAGTAGCGCGTTAGACCATGCGGCCAGCGAGGAGGTTTCATAATAAATTATTAAACATATGTTTATTTTTAATACTCATTAATAAACGTAAATAATAGGTGGCACACTGGATGGAAACGTTTCGCCATTCCTGGTCTAAGGCGTCACTCTGGACTGCCGATGACGGGGAGATCGGGGTTCGAATCCAGGTTAGGTGTACTGAAGGTATTTTTTCCTAAATGATTTTCCACGCTCCCTCCATGCAAATGCGAGCACACTATAAATTTAACCTTCCTCATCCCTAACACATTAGCGTAGTTGTTTCATATGCTTATAGACAAATCGCGTACTAAGACGTGGCGACAAAAAATAAAATAAACCTATTATAAGTAATTTTGGCATTTTTTTTTCGTGAAACACTCTTTCTACCCATACTGGTACTGGCTTCATGGTGTAGTGGCCATTGCACCTGACTACAAGCATAGTGGTCCCGGGTTCAATTCCCTCCTGGTACCTTGGGTATTTTTCCCGAAAGGTAAAGTACCCCAACGATCACCAGAGTTTGGTTAGTTAGTCTAAAACTAAGTTTAAGTGTTTCCACTGGTTCTACACCCTCATACTCACTATCACCATCATCTCATTTCATCGGGACATGGAAAGAGCCTCCATGGAAAGTATATTAATACATTCGGGCGTTACCCAGGCAACGGTGCACAAACTGGGCTATAAGTTGTGTAGCCCTGACTCGCAATATTCTTATAACTGTTGGAGTAGAGTATAACCTAAAGGAGCCTAAACAGTAGCTTGACTTTTTTTTAAATCATTTTACACACTTACATGTATACTTTAATTTCGCACCTTCTTATAATAATTAAAATCATTTTAAAAATTAAATATAAAGCTAAAACTTCAACCAGCATTGCGATATTACCCTAAACACCCCATGACCCCAAATGAGGTCCCCACCACCGATGTGCTAGACCAGTAGACTCTTATTTTTGGGACGTGAGCCCCATAATATATTTTAGACACATTTTCATGGGACAAAATAAAAAAAAATAATTTTTATAAATGAATGTACAACATTTGTTTGGATCTATTTAGAGAAATCAGCATGATCTTATTCAGAACTAAAGAGAAATGTAGCAATTACAATGAAAGGCAGCAGGACATATATTTTCAAGAAACAGAAACTCACATTTACTGGGCGATAGCAACGGGAGATTTCAACCGAAACTAAACAAATCATGGAATTTTGCACAACAAATCAATAGAAATGATGGAACTGCTTTTTTAGTTTCAAAATATTTCTGAACTGAGATTTCAAGCTTGAGGTGCCCATTATTAGAATGAACTTCAAATTACTATCAGATAAATTCGCTCGATAGTTTGATTTTACATACTTAATATTTCATTCTTAAGAATTCTTGTCCACACAGGTATTTTTACCAAAAACTTACACAAATCCACAAGCAAATCGCTTCAAATGCAGAAACTGCTCAGACTGCAAAGATTTATAAAAATTGTATCAGATTCCCTTCTTCATACTTATGTTTCTGCATGTCATTTTATTTGAGGTTAATAATTTACATTTGAAACATTACAGTCAAATAAATTTTAAAACCAACTTACTGTATTTCATCTCTTTTTTCCATCAAAATCAGAAAATGTTCCCCGAAATTGTTTGATTAAGTCAGAAATGAATTCTAACGCAAACGAAGAAGGATATTATGTTTCACGTTCTTCATGACATTTTTCCCTACACGAGAAATGATTCAAATTATGAACGTTTACCTGTTCTTCAAGTATCATCATTTTTGCATTGAATACCTTGACATGTGTGAATAGATCACAAACCAAATTTGTTTCAGCTTGCAACTCTAGATTTAATTGATTAATATGGCCGGTCACGTCTGCAAAAAAAATGCAACTTTCCAAAGCCAGTCATTGTTTGGTAAAAGTTATTGAGTTTGATTTTTCTCTGTGAGAAATGAATCAATTTATATGTAATAAGATGACCTGGTGGTCTAGGGGTAAGGTGTCAGACTTCTGTGCTGAAGGTCCGGGGTTCAATCCTCGGTCCCGGCACAGATTTATCTGATTGCCAAACCCTTCCTTCACCTCTGACAAGATGTGTATTAATCACAATTTGTGAATGTGAGGAATGCCAGGCCTCTACCGTGGTTCGGATTCCACGTTAAACTGTAGGTCCTCCATTTCATCTCACAATCACCCTAACATTGCACATTATCGTAAGTGCGTATAACCCGAACGGGTAGTAAGACGCGGTGCTAATAATAATAATAATAATATATGTAATAATTTATATTTATAATAATTAGTCAATGTAGGCCTAATTACTTATTTTTTTAAAATTATGTAACATTTTTCTTGACTTTCCTTTTATAGCCCTTTGCCGGGTAACTTTAAACTACCTAAAAATAGTCACAAGCCGCTCTGTTGTAGTAGGTATCGGGAGTACACCAGCTGTATGACGCCTGCGACTGAAATGGAGGGTTTGCAGTTCTGGCAGCACTTTGGCTTGGTGTCGTGGGAAGAATCACGCGTGCGTACAGGGACTGGACATGTCGAGTATACTGTGTGGTTAAGAAATATAAAAGGGAAACCATTATTTGGTGTGTTTTTTTATAAAATCTTGTGGTGGGACGTATGTGGCTTGTGTTCTGTAGTTTGGACACCTCTGTGCTAGATGGTTGGGTTTTTTTTAGTTTAATTTAGTTTATGTATTTATCCTACACTTTCTGAAGCAACTATTTATATCAGCACACGACTTATAAACTAACTTAAAGCGAAAACAAAAACAACATCCGGCCATTAATTCTTCACTGTGGAGGGGGAAACCCACATTTCACCAATGATACATTTTTCGGCCGTGCCAGAAATCGTACCCAGGACCCTTAGCTAAGCAGACAGACACGCTACCGACTAAGGTAAGGTGTTGGACTATCATAGCTAAAACATACAAATATATCCTTCATTTTAACGGATTATAATTCTCATAGAACTGTAATATGATTTAAAGTGGTTTGGTTCATCTTGCGGGGTGTTGTAGTACACAGCTACTAATTAACATCGGCTTCTTAATTAGAACCTATCCAAAATATGTTTATATGCAGGCCTATTTGATTCTAAATAAAACTGAAATTAATAGAGATGGTGCGAATATCTTAACAAATAGTGCTAGCTAATGCAACAACCTAGTTTCTCATATCGCGTGTTTAAAACCCCTAGAGTCAGATTCTAGTGAGAAGGAACGTTTTTTTACAACTGAAAAAGTTTTTAATAGATAATTTACCTACCTATTAAATAGTAAAATAATAACAATGTTACGCACTTCAGTGGCCGCATGCTCTTAAGGCATCACTCTTTCAATAGACTGGACTGCCGGTGATGGAGATATTGGGGTTCGAATCCTGGTCGGGTTTAATGAGGGTAGTCTTTCCCTTTTTTTTTTCATTTTCCATTCACGCAAATGTAGGTAAGATTTCTCTAAATTCAACCTTACTCCTCCTTAGCACGTTAGAGTAATTAGTATATATGCGGATAGTCTAACCTTAATGGGTAGGAAGACGCAATACTCAAATAATGTAACAATGTTGACCAAAAAAATGCTTCCCGCCATAATTATTCTAGGCCTCTAAGTAGGTCCAATATATTGCGGCCACCACGTATATATTTTACATTTCGAATCTATTGTGAATCTTGACTTTATCCTCAGACAATATCAAAATAAAAAAGTCCAAGACTTCGGTGCTAATAAATTGAAAGTATGTTTTCTACAATTAAAATTTGGTGAAAATCATAATAATTATTTCGGCAAAGGCATATTTGTTTCCAATGAATTAACCTGAAGAATTGTACATATTAAGTTAACCAATAAAATAATAATGGCTGATTTTTTAAAGCAAAAAAAGTGTCACCCTTTGATTTTGGTAAGTTTAAAAAATATGAAATAAGATTATCTAAAAATAATGCAATTTTCGAAAAGAAATATGACAAAGTCTAATTAAATTAATATAAATAAATAATAAAATAAATTAAAACAATGAGTGAGAAATACTCGTCGCTAGCTGTGACGATGAGTGGTTTATGCCAGATCCTACATGGAAACTTTTTTAACAACTGATTCGATTGAAAACATTTTCTATCTTACTCTTATATATTTCAAATGTAATTAATTTAGCTAACAAATTTAGAAGATAGTTCCTCGCCCTGGAAGAAATCGCCATGACCTGGAAAACTCAGTGCTTCATCAGGAAATGGTGGACGGACAGATGGATGCTACGACCCCGAGCCCGACCCGACACACGCACGCATGACAATCCACGTACGTCTCATATCAATCAAACGACCGTGTACGACGCCCCGTATTCACCCTCGCCTTGTTCTTCCGACACTCCCGGGTCAGGAGGAAGGGAATTCCGTGCTATGCAGCGTTCATTTGTTCGGAGAACGAGGTCGTTAAGGCGGAGGAAACAAAGCCGTCGCAAGTTTAAGGAGGGATTGTGGGGAACGCTAGAAAATAGCGGTCTTTTTGCACTTTTTGTATCAAAATATTTTTATGGCCAAAATAAATCAAATATTTCTCCAGTAGAAATATAGAGTTTAATTTTCTTCACATTTTGATATCAACAGTTGTTGAATATCTGTCATGATCATAGCGGTATTAGATGAGAAACTTTTTAAATTAAGAGAAAAAGTTGTCATTAAATTCCAGCACACACTTAACAGATATTCAACAATTATTGATATCACCGTGTGAATAAAATTAAACTCTACGTTTCTATACCTGAGCTATATTTGATTTATTTTGACCAAAAAATATTTTGATGTAAGAACTACAAAAACCCTGACCTATTCTCACCTCTCACCTTAATTTTGTATATAGAATGAATCCTTATAAAATAAATCCACATTGAAAGATTTGAGACATCCTTTATTCCGAAATAGTTTTTTTTATATATGTTTTTTTTATTATTTAGCACCTTGTCTTACTACCCGTTCGTGTTATACGCTCATACCATCAGTTGGTCTAAATATATTTCACGAACTCATCGTGTTCATGAATTGGGTAGCACTTGTTCTGTTCATTTCATGAACCGACTATTCATGAACGGGGCGAGTTTTTGCCTGGTACGTAAAACGGACAAGCGAATAACAGCTAGCTCCAAGCCTTCTAAATCTTTAATCGTTTTAAAAGGGAAGGTTTACAAAGCTGTAGTCGGGGGCAGGGGGGTGTTCAAACTCCTCCCTCCAAAATTTAATGAAAAAATATATATAGCTTTATGGTTCAAACAATATCAAAATCAAGGCACAAGTACAAATTAGGGGGCTGTGTTATTATAAAAAAAACACTTCAGTGAGCTTCTAGAGATGTTTAATATCTATAATTTTTTCTAGCCTTCGGCAGTTATGGTGTTAAGTTGCCATAAAAAACACTTCAGATAACTTCTAGAAATGTTTAATATTAAGAATTTTTCCTACGGCAGTTAAGGGGCTATGTTGCTATAAAAATACTTCAGGAAGTTTCTAGAGGTGTTTTAATATTTAGAATTTTTCCTAACCTTCGGCAGTTATGGGGTTATGTTGCCATAAAAAAACACTCCAGAGAGCTTCTATAGGTGTTTAAAATTTAGAATGTTTTCTAGCCTTTGGTAACTTTGGTATTATGTTGCCATAATAAAACACTTCATATAGCTTCTGGAGTTGTTTATTATTTATAATTGTTTCTAGCCTCCGGCAATTGGGAGGGGATGTGTCCACCAACCCCCCCCCCCCCCCTCAAATGATTGACTGGTTACGGCCTTGGAAGGATAGGCCTAGCTAAAATGGACTAGTTTATAATTCTTAACGTAAAATATTTGAAAGCGAATTTCAGTTTAGCTTTTAGTAGATATGAATATAATTTCAAGTTCATGAAATGGGCAAGATAAGATGCCAGTTCAAGCAATGGGCAGAAATTCGCCCAATTCATGAACGGGGCAGTTTTACTAATAGTGATAATTACATACTTATAGGATCAACTATGACTGCGTTATTTGAATTCGGGAAAAGTGACGCAGCCTAGACCAGCATTTGTGTATGATAGGTTGCATCAACGGGTATCAGGCGCTTCATATCTCATCCGACCTGCAAAGTTTACCTTGATTTTCTTACGAATGGACATTTGCAGCATCCTTTAGAAAACACAAACATATTTTTTAGCTGTTAACATTGCAATAGTTTTATCATTATATCTATGTTATTTTATAGGTAGTGCTGTTGTTCACTTACTATAATAGTCTTAGACTTATATGAAATTGAGACTTTTATGCCTAGTAAAAATAAATGGTACGGTGCACTGTATAGACTTTCTCTCTCTTTTATCTTAAAATAGAGACATTTACTAGAAACGCATAGGATTGTTGAAACTAAATGATATACAATGTTGCATAAAAACTACAGTAAAACATGGTTGGAATAATCTACACTGTTACAGAAGCATTGAGAAAAGAGGTACTGTACATACATCTCTGTCCACCAAAGAGGATAACAATCAGTTTAAGATTTTCAAAGGCTTCCACAATATATACAAATATAAACTATTTATAAAACCAATAATTTCTAAGCTATAAGTAAATATATAAATATATAAATATATATTTGCTTATAGCTTAGAAATTATCTTCTTATATATAAAATTCTCGTGTCACAATGTTCGTTCCCGTACTCCTCCGAAACGGCTTGACCGATTCTCATGAAATTTTGTGAGCATATTGAGTAGGTCTGAGAATCGGCCAACATCTATTTTTCATACCCCTTAGTGATAAGGGTTGTCCACCCTTATAATATATATAATTCTTCTGTACGTGTGTATGTTACTGAACTCCTCCTAAACGGCTGGACCGATTTTGCTGAAATTTTTTGTGTGTGTTTGAGTGAGTCCGTAGATGGTTTAGATTCACAATTGGACCCGGTAGGTGGCGCTGAAATCGGGTTCTAGGATTTTTTTATTTTTTAGGGATTTTTTGGGGGGTTTTGGGGGGATCAATAAAATAAAATTAACAGTACCCGGTATACAAATTTGTAAACAAGCTTCGCAATTTTTTTCAATACAGCTGATATTTGTGGAGTTGTGGGCGAAATTCCAAAAATGAAAAGATGTTTTATTTTGTATGTTGTCTTGACAAACACTGAATTTGTAATATTTGTGTAACTCACTAATTGGAGTTCATTGTGAATTTTTAATTGTGATGATCACATAGTATTTGTTTTATTATCGAAATCAACAACGCCACCCAAACGAAAAGCCAACGTTCGGGCAGGACAACGTCTGTCGGGTCCACTAGTTGTTTTATAAAAATATATTTTAAATAAAATATTTTTATTCTGTATATAAACTAGGCTACTACAACTTTACCATGATATGCTATTTCGTATCTGTAATAGTTGAGATATGAACAACATTGTAAAGTTCTGCTTATACAAAGTACCCTCAAAGTTATTTTCATGGTAACATAAGGAATTGACATTTTGTTTGTAATGTTAAACAGTGCCTACTTAGATTCACAATTTAATAAAAATCGTTAAAGCATATTTTGAGAAAATCATTCTTTCTCTTTTTGTTCTTCCCTTAGTTTTAGGGTTAGATAACTAATTCCAAAAACTCCTCGTGGCAAATTTATGAAAACCCTAGATACTAAGTTTAATCCGATCGCTAAAATATTTTCAACTCTAGACCAAGATACAGACAGACAAGAAAAAAACGGCACCACAAAATCCACTTTTTCGGATTCAGGGGGTCACGAAACCTCAACATTTATCAAAATCTCGTATTTTGATCATAATACTTCTCTCTCCGAATGATCGAGGGAAAGTAAAAAAAAAAGTATTTCTAATTTACCTGATATTAAGGCCTCCTCACTAAAACTAATCAAACCCGGTCAATGTCTCAGTCAGTTTTTTTTAATGACCGTCTCTCGGCTAACATTAATTTATGTTTCTATTCGGGGCGTGGCATGTTTGCGTCTAATATAGCAAGGTGTGTTTACGGCTGTAAACAATGGGGCATCTTAACGCTGATTAATGTGTTTAGGTTAATGAGACATTACTTGGCCGTATCGTGAGAACGGAATTGTTACTGTATGGACATGAGACACCTCGACATTCTCGTGCGAGACATATACCTAGGCTCAATAAGGCTCATAAAACCAAATATAGAATTTATCTTGGTAACATATTTTAGTAGGCTCATTAAGGAGAGGGTGACCTGGTGGTCCAGGGGTAAGGTGTCGGACTTCTGAGCTGGCGTCCGGGGCTCAATCCTCGGTCCCGGCACAGATTTATCTGATTACCAAACCCTTCCTTCACCTCTGACAAGATGTGTATTAATCACAACTTGTGAATGTGAGGAATGCCAGGCCTCCACCGTGGTTCGGATTCCACGTTAAACTGTAGGTCCTCCATTTCATCCCATAATCGCCCTATCATTACACATTAGCGTAAGTGCGTATAACCCGAACGGGTAGTAAGACGCGGTGCTAATAATAATAATAATAATAATAATAATAATAATAACATTAAGGAGAGAGTGTAAGGAACGCGGAGAAAAGGTTTTTTTCTTCAGTTTTTATAGCAAAACATTTCTTTGGCCAAAATAAAGCAAATATTTCTCCAGTAGAAACCTAGAGTTTAATTTTCTTAACATAATAATATAAGAAGTTGTTGAATATTTGTCAAGGGTGTCCTGGATTTTAATGACAACTCTTTTTCTTCATTTAAAAAGTTTCTCGTCTAATACATCTATGCTCATGACAGATATTCAACAACTGTTGATATCAACATGTGAATAAAATTAAACTCTTATGTTTCTAGTGGAGCAATATTTTATTTATTTTGTTTTAAAAAAAAGGTTTAGTGATAAAACTGCATAAATACTGAACTTTTCTCGTGATCCCTACACTTCAACCTTAATAGGGTTGTGAGAAGGTCAGTTTTTAAAAACGCGAAGCAAAGTTCTCAAACATGCGAAACAAAGGGTAAACCTAAGTTAAAGATAAGGTGTTTTTTTGTCATCACATAAGAATACTTTTGATTTCTAAATTTTACATGAAGTTCATCCAATTAAAGAGAAAAAAGTTTAGACCCACAGTTTTCTTGTGTGTGAATCAGTCTATATAAGTATGTGTATTAATGGTGAAAACATGAATTTAGGAACGGTATTATTTTTTCATCATTAGGAATTATAATATCTGTGTTAAGTAACACTATGATGTACCCACCCTGCACCCATGTAACACCATGTAGACATTAGAGCTTCCCTCTCAACAGCGTTATGTGGTTTATGTATGACCCCCAAGTGAACAGCAGTGTCTGAATACCCCTAGAAGCTGGTGTTGGGTTAGATGCGGGTCCAGCCATACCACGACACTTCCGGGGGTGGGGGAAGAGGGTTCTTGAGGTAGGTTGGTGGGAACAGTGAAATTAATCCTGGTAGACAATGTTTCAGAAAAACCTAGTGAATATGGCAGGTAATCGAACTATGGTCTCCAAAATTCACGGCCATGCATGTTAACGCTCACCTAAATATGTCAGCTGTCATTTAAATATTTTTTTAGGGCAACATAACGCTTTAAGGTGATAAGTGTAGAGAACACGAACTAAGGTGAGTGTTTTTGCAATTTTTATATCAAAACAAGTAACAATATTGCTCCAGTATAAAACCTAAAGTTTAAATTTCTTCACATGTTATATCAACAGTTGTTGAAATATCTGTCATGAGCATAGTGACATTAGATGAGAGATTTTTTTAAATGAAGATAAAAAGTTGTCATTAAATTCAAGAACACCCTTGACAGATATTCAACAAATGTTGATATCACCATGTGAAGAAAATTAAACTTTAGGTTTCTACTGGATAAATATTTTATTTCTTTCGACCAAAAAATGTTTTCTAGAAAAACTGCAGAAATACTCTCCTTACCTGGCGTTCCCTACACGACCACCCTAACCCGCTTGGGTGGTTGAATAGTCTAAAGGCGTCACTCTCACAATTCACTAGACTGCCGATGACAGGGAGGTTGGGGTTCAAATACGGATCGGGTGTACTGAGGGTAGTTGTTTACTAGATGGTTTTCCTCCCTTTCACAGACACGCAAATGCAGGCACACTTGTTCTAAATTCAACCTTTCTCACACCGACAGGTAGTAAGACTAGATTTTAAAAGGAAATAAATACTTAATACACAGATCTAAAAAAAAGAAATCTAAAAGACGACTGTGTTTCATACTTTATTTGTCCACGTAGCGAAATGGAGCCGTAAAATACTAATTTCATATTCTAGCTAAGAAATAGCCGCGTGTCCCATTAGTTTACATGTTTTATGTGACATGTTTAAAAATATACATGTGGAAAGCGACAAGTCCAGCCTACGCATAATAATTCAATACAATGGTAAGGGGCCCTATTATGTTTATTTCTCTAGACGTTGGTGGACCAAATCTTTGAATTGTCCCCTCTACCCCTCTCTTACTCCTTTACCTCTTTATCAATTCCCTTCCACTCTTTCCCTTTGAAATACCCTGTTGACAGTGGATGCGTTGTTTTCTCCGCCAGTCCAAAACTTTTTAAATGAACTCTAGTACATATAGTTTATTTTTATCACTTTCACAAACAAAACAGACATTCAAATTGTATTTTATTATTCATGCTAGCAAAAAAAAAAAGGATTGTTTGTAGGCATAACACGGTTTAGTTGAGAATGTTAATTTGATGTCTGACCTCGAAATGGAAAAAAAAAGACAGCTTGCTTTATTTAATGCACATATTTTGTTTTTAAATTGTTTTTTGTTTTTTTCCATTCCTTCCTCTAAGAAAACAACTGACCTTTATAGTTTTAAGTGTAATTTATTTATTGTTACTAATTTATGAAGCACGTTATAGAATTTATACAACAATATTTGAGTCTATTCCGGCAACCTTGATGAGTCAATATACCAACTTTAAAATAGTATGACACAAACTAAATATATTTGCAGATAATTAGTTTGGGTTGGTTTATATAATATCTTCTTTTTAAGTCAAAAGCCAAAAGGTTGGTTTGATTTATTTATATCCATCCGGAGTTGGGTACACACTCAGCCCTTCGTCTGGTTAGTGCTGCCCGCACCATCTGGTATACCATGTACTATAGGAGTTCAGAAAGTGTGATGGTTTCCCGTTGCCTTCCACACTTAATTTCTATGAGCGGGCGAGAAATTGCCTTCAATTTTGCCGGAAAGGTATTTTCACATACCTTCCAGGGTTTTTTACATGCCATAATCGACATGGGGCCGAAGACTACCCCTCTGAAAGAAGCTGTGATACCTATTTTTATCGCTCAAGAAAGGCCCCGGCTTGGTTTGAACCCACGAACATCGAGTCTTGAGGTGAGCACTTTACCCCAAAATCAACGAGGTCGAGTTTTCGGGGGGTGGAACAGTATATTCAATTTCTTATCAAGTTAGATAAATAAATGTATTACGATTCTGGTAGGAAGGAGTTTTTATAATATAGGCATATACCATAATGATATGGCTTGTATACAAACAAGTCCAGGTATATATAATAAAACATATAACCTTGATATCACGTTTTCTACAGTGGGCGAACTTTGAGGTGCTTTTCAAGCAATTGAATGCAGGGCAAAGGAAAAACTTTTATTTCACTCTGGTTCCTGATCTTGAATCAACCAAAATAAAACATTCTCCACTATCTTACGATTTGACCAAGTTTCACAGTTTCCAACTGAATATTAAAATCCTTACGGAATCATACATAATATAGGCCTACGGATAAAAAAACTTTAGTTTTTTGGTTGAAAATAATATTCTTACTTGTAGTCGTCGCAATTTGTAAACTAACAATGTTATATTATTTTCCTCTGCAACTGAATTAATTATAATTATAGAAGTGCAATTTTCTTTTAAATTAACCATTTAAGTTGCATAAGAAATCACAAAACAAAAGAATATCATTTAAGAGTAAATATCCCTCTTGGTTCAAAGTAGTACATGTAGGTAAAGTGTGGTCAGTGCAATTAGGCTAATACTATTTATTTATTTATTGCTCTAAATAAGGACAAGCTTGAACTCTACATGAAAACTTTAATTTATTAATATCTTCTTACATAGTTTTAATATTAAATACTAAGACTGAAAGCTATCAGAGCCTTTTTACAGTAATTCCTAAACAAGTAAAAGTCCAGATTAACATAAATGAAAGAACAATGACATGTTACCTCACAAAAATAAACACAAAACTCACTAAACATAAACTAATTACATAGCGTTTGATGAGACTTGTATCTGAAACTCATTAATTGAAATAGCCACAAACAAAACATATTTTCTTCCGGGAGGGATATTAAAACACAATAAAATAAAATTATTGTCATAACGAACAAAATAAAATCGCAATCTAAACTTAATCTGAGGCAAATAAAATTAGGGTAACATGGTATCGTCCAACTTGAAATTTGAAACATAATAAAAAAGTTAATATAAGTCATAGATGCAAAAGTAAAATTACTAATAAATTATTGTCTTATTTGTTAATTTAAACTTGGTAACTACAAGCCCTGTTAATTTAAACTTTGCCCTAGTGTAGTGCATTATATGAAATGTCCATTGTTGACAACACCCTTTGGCATGTAAACACTCGTTACGAATAAGATATGTTGTCATTTACTTTATGAATATTGTGTGTTGAAGCAGTGAATACCGTGTAGATTTACCTGTAACACAAGCGTGAAGCTCTCTACAATTTGATTTGGCAATAATGTAAAGTAACCCCGAATTTTAGCGAGGTTTTCCTAGTTTTGCTTATTGTTGCGATTACAACCATGAAGCTGAAATCAGATGATTGTCACAAGATGTAGCCTACTATTGTTTTGATGTGTTTTTTTTCTGAATGACTAAAAAAGATTATCGAGGGTTTTAAATTAATTTTAAAGTGCTTTCGAATTTAAAAAAATACTTTATGCAAACGTTATAAAATTTGCTTAGCTTCATTTAATAATAATAATAATAATAATAATAATAATAATAATAATAATAATAATAATAATAATAATAATAATAATAATAATTTTCCTCCCAGAGGTCCCCCATTTAATTGTGCCCCATTTGATACTTAGCAATCACAGTCCTATCAACATGATTAGCACTCTTGTTTATAGACAGAACTGTGTGGGTTATAGATTATGTAAGCTCCACCTGGGATTGATCCAAGGACACATGAGGTTTTGTGAGGGATGTTTAATTGCTCTTTTATTCGAGGTACTTAGCGCGCACTTTCTAAAGCAACATAATATATCAGCACACGACTTATAATCTAACTTTAATCCAGAACAGACACAACACCCAGCTCCCCGGCCGTTAATTCATCACTGTGAAGGGAGAAACACACATTTCACAAATGACACATTTTTCATCATGGAATCAAAACCGGGACCCTTAGCTCAGTAGGTAGATAGACTAGGTTACCGATTGACCAGGAATGTTGGTTCCCATAGTCTCTCTGAGGTCTGTAAAGTTGAGGTTGCAGTCAGTGTAACTACAGAGGGAGGGGGGCGCGAGGGGTTGTTAGATTATCAGCGGGTAGGGGGATGAGTGGCGGATTGCAAGCGGGTGCTCTTGAAGCTGTCGACTCCCTTGCCTCTGGAATATTCCTCCCCGAGGACAATGCGCCCTCGAAGAAGAGGCTTCTCATTGGTCCGACAACTGCTGACACGTCAGATACGCCCGAGGACATTGTTTCCTATTGATTCATTAACTTTACACAACACCAACCCTCTTAACAAGCCATTGTTGGCTGCATGGATACTGTGCCAGACATAGTTCTGTGTTTTTTTTTTTAGGATTCTTATGGTTCGTTCACAAAGTAGCAGATCCCAAGTATTAGCTGCTGTAAAAGTTGCTCTCTTACTCTCTTTGCTCTTTAGAGCTGTCTAGTCAAGCTTACTTACTGCGGATTCCCACTTTCCCGAAAAACAAGAGCAGAACAAAAACGTGGGTCATGTGACTAGATATAAGTACGGTGACCATATTTCTGACAGTGAAAATCGGGACAACTTGGCAACATTTTTCAAAAGTAGCATAAGTGCATAAGCATAATTAAGAACAAACATATTCAAAGATTTTTTATTTTTAGTAATTTAAAAAAACATAAATTACAATAATATGTCATAGTAGTAAATAAATATGGGCTACGTAAATATGTTAGTCAAAACTACTGGACTCTTCTCAATCTCTAAGACTAAGTGGCTCACAGTAACAAGTGATTTTAAAGTTTAGGTAATAAGAGTTTTGAGAAAACTATATTTTGTAAAAATATAATAGACTATTAAAAATTATAATGTTTTTCTGTTCATTTTCCTAATTCTACTCGTTTTCAGTTGATTCAATGATTTAATTTTAAGTTGGATATCTATTTGTGACTTATAAAAGCTGCCATTTTTAAATTCCGTGTATAAAATTTATGTGCATTGAATAGCATTTGCTTAGTCCAGAGGGGTAGCAACCGGCCGCCCCACCACCACCACCGCCGCCGCCGCCACCGGTGCAAAGGCAAAAACACACGGAGTTTATTCATATATTCTCAATAAAAGTAAAATATTATAAATGTAACGATTTTGATATTTTTACTTTACTGTAGAAACTTTTTTCATCAGTCAGACAATTCGTGACATTTTGGTCGTTATTCGGGACGCCGGGACACAGCCCTTAAAATCGGGACGGTCCCGGTTTTTTCGGGACGTATGGTCACCGTAGCTATAAGCCAATCCCAATAAATCACCGCGAGCTGCGTAGTTCATTCTGCGCTAGAAAAAACAATCTCAACTTTGGTCGTGCTTCTTCATTACAATCTGTGTGGAAGAACAAAATATATCAAATTTCAAAACCGACTCAATAAGGCACATGCGCCCATAAATCGAGATAAAAGTACACGTAGACAGCTGCATCTATTGTTGGCAAATGATTTGAAATAACTCGTTTACCTTGTTTTGGGCTCTAAAATTATTTATCATAAAATAAGTATTTCATTCTTAATGAAAAAAATTTTTTTTTCAATGCAACAGTTGAACTTTTAATTATTTTTGTTGAAATGTTAGGTAGAAACAACATCTGTTATGTTTCCTACTCGTATTAATTTGTTTTAAAGATTTCCCCTCACATGTGTTTTAAATTTGTTTCAATCATATTTAGATAGCATGTTGGGGTATTGTCTTTATAATATTGAGTATAATAAATGTACAAATTCATTGTACTTTGTGCTTGAGTTTGTTGCGTGACCGAGATTCGAACCGTTATTGGCGTTCTAGTTAACTGTGAGAGTAGTGCCTTAGACCATGCAGCCACCAAAGTGGTCTACGCACGCATACGTATTAATTACGCTGATGAGTTAGGGATGAGTAAGATCTAATATATAGGAAGTGTACCCACATTTACGTGGTGGGAGAGGGGAAAACTTAGTACACCCAACGGGGATTCGAACTCCGATCGCCCTGTAATCGCAAGTCTAGTCTAACACGAGAGTGACACCTCAGACCATGCAGCCACCGTTAGTGTTAAGTTGACCGTGATCCCGGCACAAGATGAGACTCGCAGTATCAATATTTTGAGAGGGTATTCTATTTCGAAGAGGCTGGAGAAGGGCGGAGGGCGGGAAGGGTGAAGGGGGAATTCGAAGGACTGACGTCTGCCCGCCGAGATCATGTTACAGCGGAACCCGCGATTATACATTAAAAAAAATCTGACCGTAAAACATTTTTTTTAACTCTGCCACGATGTCGAAGAACGCCCGCTTGATATTTTTATTGTTATTTCTTTTATTTTTAGTCCTTGTAAAAACAGCTGGCCCTCAACAAAGACACTACTAAACTTTATGTTGTCTTATTCTCAGTCTCTCTCTCTCTCTCTCTCTCTCTCTTGGGTGGGTGTGAGGCAGGCTACATTTTATTTCACCATCTTCTACCGACGTCGGTAATAAAGTATAATATCCATAAGAAAGGCCATTTTTAGAAAATACAAACTTATTTTTTTGTAGTCAACATTGATGTCATTTTACTATACTATTATTGTTATTTTATAATTATATTGATAACCTCTAACAGTCCGACACCTTATCTCAGTCGGTAGTGTGTCTGCCTACTAAGTTAAGGGTCCCGGATTTGATTCCCGGCATAGCTGAAAACCTATAATTGATGAAAATATGGGTTTACCCATTCACATTGATAACTTAACGGCCGGGGACTGAATGTTGTGCCCGTCCTAGTATTGAGATAATTAGGCATATGAAGCTACGACAGGCCTAGCAAGCCGGTAGTGGGAAATATATGTCTTGAATAAAAAACTGACCCAGGCCACAGGCTGGAAACAGTAATGGATGTAAATTAATAATATCAATAGTGACAACTGCAGACCCCATGACGTGGCGTATGAATACAGAAATTACATCTAGTCTTATTTTCATAAACAGCTTGTTATTTGAAAAGTGGAAACTCATGTGGCCACAATGGCATAAGTAAAAATATTACAAATTTTATTTATATTATTAGTCTATTTAATTAATGTTGTTACCCTCTTCATTGGCCACCTTGATCTAAAGCGCTACTCTTGCAGTAGGCTAGACTGTCAATGACGGGGAGATTAAGGTTCAAGTCTTGGTCGAGTGTATTGAGGGTGGTTTTCCCAAAATTGTTTTCCACTCTCCTTAAACGAAAATGCGGGTACGCTTTCTATTAATATAATCCTTCCTCTTCCCTAAAACCATTAGCGTAATTAGTACATAAGCATATAGCCCGAACGGGTAGTAAGGCGTGGTGCAAAAAAATAATTAATGATGTTAAGATAAATTATACATTAGACTCATGCATAAGGAAGATTAGTGGAATATTTTGATGTTATTTTAATAAATAAATAATATAATACATTTATAGAATGCCAAATTCTAGTGGCTTTCAATCAATGTTGGTGGAAGAAAGTGGGCTTCTTATGGGAATCAGGGCTTACTAACTTTTATAGCTGTAAGATGAATAGGCTATAAAGCTAGCTGTGAAAATTGGAGTGTACCAACAAAAATATTATTCCTTAGCTAAAACATTTTTATTCTTTGTTTTAATTACAATCTTTTGAAGATGAGCAGTCGTAGATTAAAAAAAATCTTTACTATTATTTTTCTTTATTTTTACATGTACCACGTCTCACTACCCGCCCGGGATATCCGGATATTTACACTGATGTAATCTATATTAAGAAGGTAGAATTTATAGTAACTGTACCAGCATTTGCTTGGAGGGAGGGAGTGGAAATCCATTTAGGGAAATACGCCACAAGTCAAACCCCGACCTCTCCTTCAGAAGCCTAGGTGAGCTTGACATTTAGTCTATGTGGCCACCGCTATGGCTAAAATACATTGTTTTAGTTTAGTGCTAGAAAAGAAAGATTTAGTCAAATATTAAAATATAGATAGATAAATACACAGTTTCTTTAGAAATTGGAAATATACGAATACCTTTAGCCTATAGTTTTATTATATATCCATAGAAAGAATTTAATAAATGTAGTCAAGATAAAAACACTACCAATTTGTTATCTAAATATGATTAAAGCAAGTTTTAAAACGATTTAAGGGAAAACTTTAAAATAAAGTAATTGGAGTAGGTAACATAATTGATGTTGTTTCTATACCTAACATTCCACTAAAATCATTAAAGTTAAACTTTTACATGACCTATTTTTTACTATCGAGGATAAAATACTTATTTACTCATAAATAATTTTTAGAGCCCAAAACAATGTTGTATTAATTGTATCCTGTCAACCTAGGGCCTAATAAATATTATTATTAGGCTATACGTAAAACTATAAAATTGATGAAGTTTAGTAAATTGTTGTGTTCTATTGCTTAATAATAGTTAACGGCTTTGTATTGACTGTATTGAGCTTAATGAAGTAACTAACTCACACTTACTTTTCGCTTCATTGCACAGCCGAGTAATTGCTCATTTTAAATCGTTCCAACGCTGGTGAATGTTCGAAATTCAAACTTTCAAACTTGGCAATGGCGTTCTACCTGTCTTGTGATGTCCAAGTGCATGTTGTTACTGGCAGTGATAAATATGTGCTACCACCCTGTGATTACTGCAATAAGTAAGTACATTTTCATAGTAATCGTTTACTGCATTTCATTTTTAGTGAAATATTGTTTGTATATTATTTGTCGCTAGCAACGAAAGTAAAATAACATATGTGACTAGCTCTGACCCTACAGCTTGGGCCTCATATTTGAATCCCGGCGGGTTTTATCCTCAATAAAAATAATTTTTCGTCATCTCTTCGATGAAATTATGGAGCAGATCGTCTTAAATATCCTTATCGCTCATAGCTCATCATATAATGATGTTAATTACTCTTTAATTAAATGTTCCAATTAAAAAGTTCCAATAATCAACACTACTTTAAACTATGATCTATTGAAAAGGAAAATTTGTGTGCAGGTTACCTTTATCACTTTTGAATTGATCAAATAGGTTTCAGCCAGCCTATCTGATCCCATAAGCCTCCACGAGGGCACATCCGGACTGTGTGCCTTTTTGTTTGTTTTCTTAAGATTTAAAAAATTCTGTATTTACAATTTGGTTTAATATGTTTTACACCCAAAAAGAACAAAAAATAATACTTTCTCGATTTTGATGTCTTGTCTTGCACTACAAAGACTAATGATTAAACAGTCTAATAAAATATTAAAATTATATAAATGGTGCCCACCGTTAATCAAAAAGTTTTGAAAAAGGTGTTATTTTTTTCAATACAATTTAATGCTCATATTCTTCTATAATTTTAATTTAATTTAAATTTTAATTCTCCTATAGTAACTATTTAGGAAAAATATATATATATATATATTCTTTCCACACTAGTCGAGAGACAATATAAGACTGAAGGTTAGGACGAAAGTGTGTCTACATGTACCGATATGAGTGATGTTTTTCCGCAAAACAATGCTCCAGCCGGTCAGTTTTCTGGTTGATCGTCCGTCTTCATTCAATTCAGGCAAAATGTCCGTTTCTTTGTGTACATGAAACCTTTTGACTGACACGTCTTGACTGATCAAAACTTACGATAAGACTTTACATGTAGACCGGGCTTAAGGTCTTGTAAAATATGTAAGGAGATCTATTATAAAGTTTCGTATAAAGAATGTAATTATATACTATAAGATATTGCCTTTTGAATCTTGAAATCATTTTGAACTATATCTTCAAGTCCCCCAATATATTTATTGTGTCCTATTGACCCTAATATATTCCATTTCTATAAAGGTTTTAACCTCCAAGTGCAGTTGTATGAATTATTGTAAGTGTTTAGATGCCTCGTTACACTGGCCTGCTCTAGTTACTGCTTGGTAACAAAGTTGTTAAAAAACTATTAACATTTTATACTGTTGTTAAACATAATTTTATGTTCTACCATAAAACATGATACATTTGTTTTGAAATTACGCCAAGGTTACAAATATCACAGAATGTTGTATGTATTCACTTCCGCTTTTAGATGCGAATGTTTGCGAATTAGACATTTTTTAGCTTATAAAATACCAGAAGAGATTTTATATGTGTTAAACAAAATACTTTCAAAACTTTACATTTTAAAGGGGTTGTTGAAATAAAATAAAAACTGTGATTACTTTGAATTAAAATTTTTGGACAGCCAAGAGTGAATTAAATTAAGAGAAGTCCCTTATTTATTGAAAGCCTTGAAATATGTTCAGCAATATACCAGAACAATATTTTTTTGTAGCTCCAGTAACAGCTACATTTTATTTTGAGAACTTAACATTTATTCTTGAAAGAGAGTAGTTTTCAATCATTTGAAAAATTCTCTAAACTTATTTTCGGTTGATAGCCTAATTAATTGTTCATTGGGATTAGGGACCCTACATACAATAAGGCTTAATATAAAGTTAGGCTATTTGAAAATTAGTGACAATATTTAAATATAATTTTTTACTTTCTCTCGACATCACGGAGGGAAAGTATTATGATCGTAAAAAAACCTAACTCAAGATTTTGATAAATGTCGACGTTTCATGACACCCTAAAACTGAAAAAGTAGTTTTCACAAAGCCGTCTGTTTGTACCTCGGGCTAGAGCTGAAACTATTTTACCGATTGGACTGAAAGTTGGTATTTAGGGTTTTCATAAGGTAACCCCGAGGAGTTTTTGGAATTATACATCCAACCTTAAATTTAAGGGTAGATTAGTGAAAGGAAAAAAGAGAACAAAAATCGATTTTCTCGAAATTTGCTCTAACGATTTTGATTAAATTTTATATCTAGACACTGTTTATTACTATAAACAAGATGGCGACTCTAATTTTTTCATGAAAATGACTTTGAGGGTACTTTACATAGGAGAAGTTTTAACATTTTTATAATTTCTCCCCAAATATTTGCGATACGAAATAACTTTTCATTGTAAAGTTGTAATACTATCAAAGATTAAAATCTGTTATTTGAAATATATTTTTATAAAACTAATAATTTCTGAACTATAAACAAATATATACAATTTTTAATTCAGGTATTTGAAAATGAATTTGATTCTTATGCTTTTTGGTAAACAAAGATGTTTCTCTTTTCTCAATTTTTCTGTAACAATGTTCCTACTTCCTAATGCCATGGAGTAAGTAAATAAAAGTTTATATAATTTCATTTATGATCTTTTGTGTAGTGTTTCTACAACAATATATATACCTGTTAGAATAGTTGCGTTTAACAAAAGTATTTGTAGTTTATTATATTATATATATATATAATATATATATATATATATATATATAAATATTCAAAGCCCAAAACCACGCATTCTTATGTGAAGACATCGCAATAGCAAGTTACAGGTCTTCTTATTAATAATGCTAACACAATTGATTGGACACCACGACAAATACCAAGATGACTCTAGTAAAGGTGCACGATATTCTGTTGACTTCTTTAAAGAGGGGTGGATGATAATTTGAGTCAATCTCAGTATTTTTACAGTTTTTATAAAAAAAACTTTTTTGTCCAAAATGAATAAAGTAATGCTTCAATAGATAGGTTTAGAATTTTATACACATGGCCATCTCGAATATGCTCGAATATCTTGTCATGGGTATCGCAGAATATTACCAATACTTATTTTATTAATTTGAAATGTTCATTTTCAAATGTCACTATGCCCATAACAAATATTCAAGAATTTTTGCGATTAATCTACGTAAAAAATTGAGCTAAACGTATTTACTGAAGCAACATTCTACTTTATTTTGCCCCCAAAAAGGTTTTTCTTTACAATAAAAATTGCAAACTTATTGTTTTTGATTTGTGTTCCCTTAAGGAGGAGGTCGTGACTAAAACAGGTCTGCACACATTCCAAAGTAAAATATTGCATTAAAAGAACTGTCTTTAAATTCCAGCGTAAGGAATTTTTCCGCTTTTCACACATATTTGGAGTGTACTTTATTTTTCATAAGGGCAATGAACTTCTTTTAGAATGATTCACTTGGAGATTGAACTGAATAAATATCAGTCATCGGCTTTATAACTAAGTTCACTTCTCGAAATGGGGTGTGACGCACTAACTATTCATCAAGCAGTGCAGCTGCATCGGGTGATTAATAATGTTATTGATAATAGAATACAAATGGCATATTTGTCTCACTTACTAACATTAAGGTGGGGTTTAAGGGAACGCGATTTAAGGCAGTGTTTTCGCAGTTTTTATAGCAAAGCGTTTTTTTGGACAAAATAAATAAAATATTGTTTTGGTAAAAACATAAGGTTTAATTTTCTTCACGTGATGATATCAACAGTTGTTGAATTTATGTCATGAGCATAGTGGCATTAGATGATAAACTTTTTAAATGAAGATAAAAAGTTGTCATTACATTCCAGAACACCCTTGATGGATATTCAAAAACTGTTGATATCAACATGTGAAGAAAATTAAACTCTTTTATGTTTTTACTAAAGCAATAGTTTATTTATTTTGGCAAGAAAAAGGTTTTACTATAAAATATGCCAAAACATTTCCCGTGAATCGCGTTTCCTAAACGGCCACCTTGGGCTATATGATAGATAGATCACTGATAAACTTTACAGGCGTTTATAAATCCCGGATTATTTATGAAGCGTTTTTCTATTTTTTAATATTGTTTTCACCAAAATGTAGGTGAAAGATTTTACTAGTTAAAAAGCTTAAATTTCAAGTTTAAATTGTTTTTAAGAAAAACCTTATAAAACAGTCCAACATTACCTTAAAATGTTATGTTGTTACTCTATCAAAACATGAGTTTATTTGATAGAGGAAGGCTAAATCTATTATTCTAACCTTTTGATGTAATCTCACCAGTGTCTATTTCAGTGGCCGAGTGGTCCAGGGCGTTACTCTCACGTTAGACAAGCCTGCTGATGACGGGGAGATCGGGGCTACCAATCCCGGTCGGGTCTCTTTAGGGTGTTTTTTCCTAAATGGTTTCACACTCTCCTTCCACGCAATTTCGGGTAGATCATCTGTAAAATGCTTCCATTCTCATCCCTATCCCATTAGCTTAATCAACTTATATGCTTATAACCTTAACAGGTAGTAAAATATGGTGATTAAAAACAAGTACAGTTCCGTCAAGCCTTGCTTATCTTAGCAAAAACCCACGAATCTCTTTTGCAGCAACTTTACCAGACATTTTGCGCACTAGAGCTAGCCGAGCCACGTGGACAAAAGGCAGTAATTAATAAGTTAAACCTTTTGCACAATTAAGTTAGCTGAGCCAAGATGACAAAATGGCAGTAATTAATAAGGTAGACCTTTTGCACAGTTAAACTAGCTGAGCCAAGAAGGCAAAATGATAGTGATTAACCAGTTAAACCTTTTAATTTCTAGCTTTATCTCATTTTTATTTTGATACATATTTCATTGATTAAATAAGTTTATATTGCAATCTCATTTATTTGAGATCTAACAGTTTCTTCGTGGAAAAAGAAACTATGTAATTTCCAGTTTTATTTCTTGGAAATATTATGGATTATGCTGTTTAATACTTTGCTAAGTTGAAATTCAGGGTTCAAAGACCATCGCATTCATGACATCATACAATGGCTAAGTGATGAGTTCACCCTCAGCAATATCTTGCTCCAATGGCAGCTTTGACTACACGGAGTGTTTATAGAGTAAAATATGTCGATCCCTCATTGGACGTAACTTAGGGGGCTGCATGTTCTTTTTTGTGCATGTACCATATTCACCTCTCACCTCAAAATTAATTACGAAACAAATATATTAAAAAATCAACCATATATATTTATTCATCCGCTCTTGTTATATAGATTCCACAAAGAAGTGTGTTATCTTAAATACAATTTTAAAATTTATTACAATTTTGCCTTCCATTTATAATTTAATCTAACAATAATATATAAAGCAATCATAATAATTATTACTTTACATAATTTATTATTCAAATGAAAGTAATATTATAGCTAACAGTGTTTTTAAAAATTACGTATTTTGTCTTGAATTTTCTCGTCACAAATACGAACTATTACTATTATTGACGTTATAATAATATATTTTACTAATCAATTTTCCTTCATTGGATACAGGCTAAAACAGGCTAATACAGGCTAAACCAGACTAATACAGGCTAATTATGCTAATTATTTGGCTAATTAAGATTCAAGTCTCATAAACTGCTACATTTTTGGACCGATTTTGTTACGAACAGCCTCTAAAATTGACTGCATAATCTCACATTATTTTCAAAGGAGGGGAAGGGGGGCCCTCAGTAATTTTTTCATTTAAATGGTTACTATTCCAAAGAATTCACTTTTAATTACTAAACATACTTTTTTTTCCAAATTACAAAAATTAATAAATACATTGTTCAAACCATGGCTGACAATATTAATACCTGCAGAGGCCAGGTTTCGCGATGATGCTACCCACGGGGGGAGGGGCAGACAACTTTTGTAGGGGGGGGGGCAGGAAGACGGGATTATGTCGGGGAGTGACGAGTATAAAGGTGTGTCGTGCCCCTCAGCTGGCATGCTCTGTCAACCCGCGATTATGTTGAATGACGCAGATCTATTAGAGACGTGAACTTTTGCATGTGTGCTAGCGTTATAAAACATACTTTTTTGGTTGTTTTTTTATTTCTGGCTCTACGGGGATTAGCCGCCTGGTGGCTGTCGTGTGTTAAACAGGTCTATATTACAGCCCTTGGTTATGTAAGCAGGGCCTGGACTTTGATCATCTAGAAATTGTCAACAAGTTACATATAAAATGAAACTAAAGATTCTAAAAAAAAACTTTCGCGTCAAAATAAAAAAAACACTCTACAGATGGAAATTTTAAAATATGTATTCAATTGACAACCTGTCTTCGGCAACTAAGCTTGCTTTGTGCTAAATATAATATTGATTTACAACTATTTGCTTCAGAAGTAATAGCTACCCTCTCCCCCCCCTCCCCCCTCCCCCCAAATACAACACTCTACAGCAAGGTTGCAGTCTCATCAGGAATGTGATTTTACAACCAAAGAGGATACAATGTTCATTGCCTGCGTTATTTTCTCATTCCAACAACTGTGTATTAATTTTTCTTTTTTTATGTTTGAATATTTATTAATTTAAAAAATATACTTATTCCGCATTAATGCCAAAAAATGATTAAACATAAGGCCAACCAAGAAGATATGACCTAAAGAATAAAAAATGACCCATAAAAAACCTTTCCACAACCAGGGGAAATCTTGAACAGAGTTTTATGTACTCATGAGCGTGGTATGTGATGTACCAAAAAAAGTCATCAAAATCCAAACCTTGGCCTTAAGGCTTAAACTACATAGGCCTATGTTGCGCTTATAGAACTATCGTTGGCTGTAAACACACTTAATACATCAACACAAATTAATAATATTTTTCTACTGTTTTCTTCCTTTATTTATGTCTCTCTTTTTAGTTCCATCCATCTATTTTTAGTCCTTTCCTGTTTCTACTTGTTCTTCTTCCATCATTCTCATTTTATCGGAAGTACTCTAACAGACCAAGATATACTTGATTTATTTTACTTTATTTTCTCAATTACTTTGGTTTGTTTCGCCCACCGTCTTACTAAACCTGTCGTGGCCTACACCTGAGTAACGGGGCTGCCATTTATAGGTCCTCAGGTAGACCTTCTCTTGGTGGTAACCCTCCCTAACTGAGACTACGGATGCTGATCACGACTTAACTCCAACCCTCACACTCCCAGCTCACTAAACTGAGAGCCAACTGGCCAGACTCTGTTCCAAGCTCGTTGGTTTTGGCCCTGAGCTGGTTTCTGCTGGGGTTAAACCCAACATTCACCAGGTTACTCAGATCCCGGGGTACACCACTTGGCGGTGAGATCAGGATTGAGTAGGAGAGACTTAGTGGACCCCAATAGGTAGGCTCCTTGTATGGCGCACCAATACACCATTAGTACTCCAACAGACCGAGATTTACACTTGTGTTACATTTTAATTCTGTTTAATTTCACCACGTCTTGATACCCGTTCTGGACTACGTAATGAAAGCGCACAGGCCGAATTTGTATGCCTGCTTTGTAATATAATATATCAGAAGTGTGCAAGTTAGGTGCATCAAAACCGCGCCATTGTTTGTAGTCTCTGAGACACATATGGCAACACCACAAGAAATGTACATTTTTCAGAAATTAGCATACACGTACAGTGAGTTTCGTGAGTTAGCCGGTTTGTTTCTTGAAGCATTATTATTTTACTTTTACTTGTTGTAAAGAGTAAGGTGGTTGTTTTCAATACATATTCGCCGTGTCACCGCGTTACGCACTTGTTTTTTTCCCTGTGGGTTTTTGATACGAGGTCTAGGTGCGCTTTTGATCTATATCTTGGTGCGATTTTGACATGAAGTTTCTCCCTCTTGTGCGTTTTCGATTTCCCCGGCCGTTCTGGCAACAAAAAAATATATTTAATACGCTAGTGTGACGGGGGGAGGGGGAGGTAGACTGTAGAGTAAATTAAAATAAATTTCAACGTCAGTTTTATGCACAAACACTGTTTAATACTGTACCGATGTACCCTTCGTTTGTTCTGAAAGGTAGCAGAATCTCATTTTATCCTATATAAGCTTTGCCAAGGTGGGAAAGTACTAGATAAACTTGGTTTCTATTTTTCATGGTAAACGGAGTGTACAGTATGTTGGGTTTTTTTTAATCAGCTTAAAATTAAATTTTTATAGTGGAGTGGGAGGGGACACGAAAAGGCCAGTGTTTTCCCAGGGTTTTTTTTTTTAGCAAAGCTTTATTTTGGCCAAAATGAATCAAAATATTGCTCCAGTAGAAACATAGAGTTTAATTTTCTCCACATGTTGATATTAACAGTTGTTGAATGTATTTCATGAACATAACGGCATTAGATGAGAAACTTTTTAAATGAAGAGAAAAAGTTGTCATTTAATTCCAGGACATCCTTGACAGATATTCAAGAGCTGTTGATATCACCTTGTGAAGAAAATTAAACTTTATAGTTCTATTAAGGCAATCTCTGATCTATTTTGACTCAAAAGATTTTTTGCTGTAAAAACACCGGCCTTTTCTCGCGTCCCCTACACTCCCACCTTCTAAGAATTAAATGTGAGAATGAATCTCAATGGTTGAAACGCTTCCTTGAACACCAACAAATGCTCACTGTTATCAGATAAGCACTGTTATTTACACTAGTTCTCTGGAAACATCTCTTCGGATATTTTTTTCTCCCATGAAGTCCGTCTCCACGATTTTTCTGAACACGCCGTATATTATAATAGTTTTTTTTCATAAAGTATTCATTTGTATTTTAAATTCACTGGAACCTCTCCCTCCTTCGACTTCTGTCAACCAAAAAGTGACACACATCAAAGTGCCCCGCCCCCTTTGAACGGTAGATCAACTATTTCCGGTGTGTGTCCCCTCTCCTTCACTGCTAATGGTGGTTGCGCTTGCTATCCCGGTGAAGCTACGGATATTTATTTTCCTAAAAAACAGGGTATCTTGTACCCACAACATTCTAGCTTGTTTGGAGGGGTGAAGCAGTCCCCTAATCGATTTATCATAATTTAACTCCTTCACACCCACTTAGGTGGCTGCATGGTCTAAGACGTTACTCTCGCAATAGAATAGACTCCCGATGACGCGGAGAGCGTGGTTCTATCCCAGTCCAGTGTACTGTGGGTGGTTTTCCTCAATTGTTTCCCCACTCTATCCACGCAAATGTGGGTAAACATCCTCTAAAATCAAACTTCCTCGTCCCCACCCATTAGTGTAATTAGTAGAACGTATAACACAAATGGGTAGTAAGACGCGGTGCTAAAAAAAAACCTCCCTCTCAGCCACTCGCTTTGGTGTTCGAATAGTCTAGAAAGGTTTCACTCTCGTGTTTGACTGACCTGCTGATGACGGGGAGATAGGGGCTCGAATCCCGGTCGTGTTTCCTGAGGGTGGTTTTTACAAAACAAGCTTCCCACTCTCCTTCCTCATAAGTGCGGGTATATTACCTCTAAAATACGTCCTTCCTCATCCCCCATTCTATTAGAGTAATCATATATGCGTATAATATGAACGGGTAGTAAAACGTGGTGATAAATAATACTGGTCCGGTCTACTGAGGGTGGCTTTCGCTAAAGGTTTTCCACTTTCCCTCCACGCAGATGTGGTTACACTTCCTCTAAATTCTACTTCATCCCTAACAAATTAGCGTAATTAGTACATGTTCGTCCCGAACGGGTAGTAAGATGCGGTGCTAAATAAAACAATAAAAAAAAGTGAATGTTCTCCAAGTTGTCTTGAGGGTGGAGGTGCAGCAGGAAGGTGGCCGCCGGTCACCACCGTGGGTGGTAATTTGTCCCACCATCGTTCTGCGTGTGTGATCCTCTGTAACAGGAAAGCAGGAAACTGAGGAGGGACTCAAGACACGAGATCCACTCCAGAACCTCCCCTTCAATCTCATCCACTGCCCCCTCGGGGTTTAGTACCAGGGGGAGGGAGGGTGGAGGTTGGACACCCTGGCTTTACTTACGTTGCGAGCAGGGCTGGGCGTAAGGTTAGGGTTCCTGACTAGGGCTGCCAACTATTTCTGATAGAATAAAAACCTGTAGTACGCCTATAATAAACTTACGTACAGAACAGGATGGCACAAACAAGATGTACCAAAAATTGTATTTTAGTTAAACTTTAGTGTTGTCGAATAAAATACCATGATCATATTTTTTTTCTTTGTTTGTTGTCATAATCTTCCATTTATTCTTAAAATGTATAAATGAATAAAACATACTCAAATTATGTGTGTTTTGAACACACCTGAATAAAAAAAACACCTTTGTAAATACATTATCTATTATTATATCGTGTTTATTTAAACTCTCTACACCTACAAACTTATGGCTATAAGTGTAGTGTATATTAGCGTAGAGCGGCACGGCAAGAATTTCTTACCCGCTTCGGTGGCTGGTGGTCTAACGCGCTACTCCCGTGTTTGAATAGACTGCCGAAGATGGGGGGGATCGGGGTTCGATCCCGATTGGGTGCACTGAGGAGGTTTTTCCCTAAATTATTTTCCACTCTCCCTCCACGCAAATGCGGGTGCATTTCCTCTAAACTAAGACTTCCTACTCACTAGTCCATTTGTGTAGTTAATACATAGGAGTATAAAACCTGAACGGGTAGTAAGACACGGTGCTAAACAAATAATTTCTTGATTTACGGAACATTTGTGCCCCAGGTGGGGCTCCCCCGGTAAAACGGGACAGTGAGCTAAATCCAGGAACTGTCCCAGCCAATCTGGGATGCTTGGCAACCCTAACTGTGACCCGAGAGCTGAGCTGAGTTCAATTACGACCACACATATTATGTCCTTGTCTTTCTTACGAATAGACATTTGAAGCAACTTTCAGAAAATACAAACATATTTTTTGCAGTCAATATTGACAGCATTTTACTATAATTATTATTAGTGTTATTTTATAGGTACTGTTAATATTTGTTTTCTACCAGAAGCCTACTATAACTTATAATATTATGAAGGTCCTGTTTTCTTACGAATAACCACCTGGAAGACTTTGTTTCTTGTCAGAATCAAAATACATAAGTCTAGTAGGATTCTGGTAAGAAAAAGAGCCTTTCAAAGGGATATTTGTGAAAAAATTAGGCTAGGTGAAAACCTCAGTGATCCCAGGTCTTGCATGGTTAAAGAGTCAGACACGTCCCTCTTGCCTGTCATACACGTGTTGGCGTAGGCTCTAGAAGACCCCCCTGTGGCCCCCTGTGAAGTGTGTAATGTTTATAGAGTGACCGGGGTTCCTTTTTGATCCTCGCCGCTACCGACTGAGAAGGGGGAGGGCTTAGACCCTTCTTGAAATACTCCCGCGCCTCCCACCTTCTTTTGCGTCCTGGTCAACAACTGTTTCATGAGAACTTGGGGTTTGGTCCTAGGAGACGCCTAAAATAATTTAAAATTATTTCATCCTACTCTCATGATAGGGGTCTACTCTTGTAATTCTGGTGGCATTAGGATTGAGTGTGCTGTATTTGGTTAAGTTTAGTTTGTAAGTCGTATATTTAAGAGCCCGTCTCACCTCACGGATAACACCTAGTTTAGCTCGGTTACTGTATTCTACCTTTAAAAAATAGTGGAATTAAAACGAGAGAAAACACGTTTCGGTGACCGCAGTAGTCTAAGGCATCAATAGACTAGACTCCCGATGACTGGGAAATCTAAGTTCGAATCTTGGTCGGGTGTACTGAGGGTGTAATGAAGAGAAAAAGTTGTCATTGCATTACAGAATACCCTTGACGGATATTCAAGAAATTTTGAGGTCACCACGTGGAGAAAATTAAATTCTATGTTTGTACTGGAGCAATATTTTAGTTATTTTGGCAGAAAATTGTTTTAACCAAAAAAACTGCAAAAGCAATGGCGTCTCGCGTCCCCTTCCGTCCCATCTTAATATCACTATTTATTACACAAAATTAGCATGACAAAATGATCTTGTTTAGAAGCAAAGTGCCGCATTTGCTCACAGTCCGTTACAACTTTATCACTTAACTCACACACATAATATTTACAAGTAATTATAATGTTTTAATAATTTATATCATCAGTGGTGATTGTGCGTTTCAAGGTGCGAGTGTAGGGGTTTTAATTTTGTTTGCAGTTTATATACAAAAAAAAGTTTTGGTCTGAATAAATCAAATATTGCTCCAGTAGAAACATAGAGTTTAATTTTCTTCACACGGTGATATCAACAGTTGTTGAATATGTCATGAGCATAGCGGCATTAGATGAGAAACTTTCAAATGAAGATAAAAGTTGTCATTAAATTCCAGGACACCCTTGACAGAGATTCAACAACTGTTGATATGACAATGTGATGAAAATTAAACTCTTATGTTTCTACTGGAGCAATATTCGATTTATTAATACTAAAACATATTTTGGTATCAGAACTGTAAACTCACTGCCCTTGACTCGCATTCGCCACAACCCAGCCTCGAGGCGTCAGGTTTACTATATACATCAGTTGTGTGCGCTAGGGGCTGTTTCACACATGTGGTTTATCATTGTGGCTTACCCAACTACTCTAAATGCTAATGTGGGTGCATTTTCTCTCTACCTATAAAACTCACCTAATACCCATATATTGAACTATTAAATCACCTTGTGTTAGCACGTCTGAACTAAATAAAAGGCTGCATTGTTTAAATATGGGGTAGCATGTCCAACAGTCCAATATTCATAGGAAGGACCTTATCTGATGGAAATTTTTGGATCTACTTTCACGTATTCGGGCGTCAGGTCATCTGATATTCAGCTGTCACTTTTTTGAGATATTATCAATACTTATAAAATAACGCTAATAATATTGTGAGATTCTTATAGATTTGGACCGAAAAAAAGATAATGTTTGCATTTTCTAAAGGGCCTTTCCTATGAAAATTGGATTGAAAAGTGTCCTTTGACAGGACTAGGATACTAGCTGATAAACACAAGAACTGACTATAGCTAATCTCGAACAGATGGCCCAAGAAACTGGTTGAACACCCCTCTTGACACACACACACACACACACACACACACACACACACACACACACACACACACACACACACACACACACACACACACTCCATTCCTAACTAGAATCTCCACCTCGCCAATAAATATCTTGACTGTTTGTCACGTTGACAGGGTCAACAGTCCTCACCCCCCACCCCCACCCAAAAAAAAATCACGCCCCTCAACGAAGCACTCCATTAACTTAGAGGGTGAATACATCTTCCTTAAACAACCCTCGGAGAAAATCTGGGATTTAACAAATGAGGATGTAAATAATAATAATAATAATCATTATCATCTGTCGGATCTTCTCAAATATTGGCGATGTTTGTGTTTCTGTGTTCCCTTTGTCCGGACTGTACGCAAATGGGGTAGAGATCAAGAAGGTCAAATTTAGAGAAAATGTACTCGCATTTGCGTGGATATAGAGGGGCAGAACAAGTTAGGAAAAACACTTTAACAAGTAATATCATTAGTATATTAGTTGTTGATTTTTATGTATACTAAGAAGCAAGTATTGTTTAAATTTTAGTCTAGTTTAATACCTTATAATATACAAATCATGATAAAATAAAATAATTTTCTTTAGTTTTTTCAAGATAAGTTAAATTTAAGCAAGTTTATAGGATCGCTACAGCTATATTAAGATAGTTATAGTTAATTTAGTTTAAATATGCGCGTATCAAATATATGATGAAATTTAGTTTTGATCTACAATCTTAATAACGCGAGCAAAATGTCTGCTAGAGTCAATTTTTTGTTTTATTTTATTTTTAAGTGGACCAAAGAGTGTTGTATTTCTTGTAGACAATTTATTGCCAGTTTTTAACTATCTTCTCACTCCCTTTTCCTTAAGTCCGGACTATTTTTCGACATTAATGTCGGCAACAATACAATCAACCCCCACATACACGTGGATGTCAAATTTATGTTGCGTGTCTAATAAAAGACTTTATACAACAATGAGGGTATTCATAGACTTGTTTATTTTCTGTTTGAAAAGTTTTAATCTTAGTAGTTTAAAGATTACAAATATTTCACTTTTTTTATTTGGTAAAAAAATGTATTCTCAAATTACGTCTGTGTATGAATTTTGTTCAATAGACACATCACGTCTCGACCCCTCACATTCATAAATATACCTCAGTTTAGCTTATGTGGTGCTGACTGACAGCTCACAGCTGACTTCTGACGGCTTTGAAAAGCTACCAGACCAAATTATTATCCCTACGCCGCACCATATGATCTGCAAAAACATGTCTTTAGAAGTTGTCACTTCTGACATTCAAATTTAGGTATATACCTAAATGTTGACTGTCAGAAGTCAGCTGTGAACTGTCAGTCAGCACCACATAAGCTAAAACTGAGGTATACCTTCGCAAATACAATAAAATTATGGTGAAAAAATCATTTGATAGACACTTTTGGACCAAACAATTATTTTACATGGCCTGTTTTTTTTTTCTCTTTCGTTATTAAATATGGTACCCGTATAAAATAATTTAAGTGATATCTATCTATAAATTCAGAAAGGATTTTAATATTCAGTTGGAAACTGTGGGACTTAGCCAGTCAGGATGCTGGGAAATGTCTTCTGTTACAGTTCTTAATCTCGGGAGTGGGGTAAAATAAAATACTTCCTCAAAATGCTGCAGGTGAATTACGGCCGCATGAGTTGTTTACCTATAAGGCAGGAATTCTTAAACTGGGGCCCATGAACCCCTAAGGAGTCCGTGGATGGGCTTCCTTGAACCGAAGACAAATAAATTACAAATTGTAGATCAAAGCTTGGATTCAATTACAGAGTACCCTGTTTCTTCAACAAGCAGGTTATTCATCATTTGGTGCCAACAATACAAAAAAAAAACTATATTGATTATTGAATGTCAAAGATGACATGCGCACTGCATGTTGGAGACTCCTCCACAATTTCAACTTCTTATTAAAGCAAAGCCACAGCACCCTTTTCATTGACATTTTACTTTTGAACAGTTACTAAAGCTCACTTTGAAGTTACACTATAATTAGGCTTACGTAATTATTTTTTTTTTCAATTTAGATTTTTGGTTAAAAGACTAAAAAGACTTCCAATTAGAAAAAAATGTAGTGTTTCCACATCTTCAAGTCATCGCATTGCTATTAAAAACCTCATTTGTAAATTTTGACCAATAAAAATGGTCAAATTGGGTCAAAAACGTTCGATGCTTTCGTATAAAATATTTTGACATCCGGTTAAAAATGTTGGAAATTTTATTGGCAGTTGCATAACTTAAGGTTATCGAATTGTTATTAAAGCGCTCATGGGTGAATTTTTACTAATGAAAAAGCTCGATATTGGGTCATTAAGGGTCGACACATTCATATTAAAGAGAAAAATAATAAAAATTTCAACTTTCAGTTTAAAATTTTGAAATTTTACTAGTGGTTGCACATCTTAAGGTTATTGCATTACTATTAAAGTCCTCATTTATAAATTTTGACCAATAAATAGTTCTATATTAGGTTTACAAGCGTAGACACTTTTGTATTAAAGAGATAGATAGAAAGCAAAATTTTCTGAAAGTTTATTTACGTCCATTTTTTATGGGAAGGGGGTCCATGGCCTTTGTCAAATTCTCATAGAGGTCCGTGACCCAAAAAAGATTAAGAACCATGCTCTAAAGAGACAGGTTAATTGAGGCCCCAAATTTTTAGAGCTAACCTAGCCTAACCTAAAAAACCTTCAAATTTTTGCCAAAACCATTGAATGACAAGAACTTAGGAAGTTTGGATATGACGAGGGATGTAGACATGAGACGATGATAGTTTCTATCTGAAATGTAAGACATCATGATAGAAAGAACACTGCTAATTAGGTGGATGCCTCTCTCTCAAGTGAGTGGACCACAATTCGCACACGATTTCAAGATTAGGCCGCAACTCACCTACACAGCCTCAAACTTGCACTCAATTGCCTGAAAGGGTTTCTCTAAGTTCGCCCAAGTAGATAACGGGATTATAGTACTTTTTAGAGAAAAGTTAATTGCTAAAGAGACTTTTGCCCCAAATAACCATTGGCTTGGCTAGCTTTGTTTAATCACACAACGTTAAAGTAGGGTGGAAGGGGATGTGAGAAAAGTCGATTGTTTTTGCAATTTTTACATCAACATTTTTTATTTATTTTTTGTCAAAGGAAATAAAATATTCCTCCAGTAGAAATCATAGACCACAATTTTTCGTCACATGGTGATATCAGCAGTTTTTAATATATGTTATGAGCATTTTGGTGTTAGACAAGAAGCTTTTTAAATGAAGAGAAAAAGTTGTTATTAAATTCCAGGACATCCTTTACAGATATTCAACAACTGTTGATATCTCCATGTGAAGAAAACTAAACTCTTTGTTTCTACTGGAGCAATATTGTATTTATTTTGGCTAAAAAATTGTTTTGCTATAAAAACTGTAAAAACATTGGCGATTTTTCGCGTTCCTTGCTGCACCACCTTTAACTTAATATCACCAATACTTTTATTGTTTAAAGTTTTACAGGGAATAGTTGGTTCAGCAGTTACTAAAGAAGTTTTAAATTTCTTCCTTTATATTGTTTCTATGACACTTTTCTACTCAATATTGCTTATACATATTAAGTTGCAATGGAAGATCGCGCGAGATAAAATTCGGTATTATTAAATTTTTTATGGTAATATTATTTTTAGCCAAAATAAATCAAATATTTATTAAGTAGTTAAGCTTAGTTTAATTTTTTACATTCTAAACCGTTTTTGAAAATGTTTTGTGAGGAAAATTGGATTTGATGAGGAATGAAGAGAAAAGGTTATCATAAAATTCCAGTTGATCATGACAAATATTCAAGAACAGCTGTTGAGAGAAATATGTGCAGAAAATTAAACTAAGCCCATATATTGATTTTTTTTAAATTTATTATGGTAGAAATTCTTTGTTGTAAGGAAATCCAAAACTCACCTTAACCTTAATTCACATTCTCTTTCAGCCCGACTAAAAGTAACATAATCTAACTTTTAAGGGCCAAATAAAATCGGGCTTGATTTATATAGAACTGCAGAGTTCTTCTACCACTTGGATATTATACACTCGAATCCAGAACGTAATTATTTTCATTTAATACTTTCCATTCTTTTAAAATTCACCTTATTCGTTAATCTTTTATGTTAAATTTATCAAGGATCTGACCGGATGAGACCGCAAAGAAGATGAAAAATGAGCCTTTAGGCTAGACCACACCAACATTCGTACTATTTCTTTATAAATAGTGATAAAAAATGGTGGAATGGGGGAGCGGGATATATACTCTCGCCATAAAAAGATATTCGAAAGTAGTTAAAGAATTTTTTTTTAAGACTTCGACTCCCTCTTTAACTAAACTGATAGAAAAATACACGCGAGTGTGACATTGAAGTGGAATGTTCCAACAGAGGTTTTGTTGGCGGTGGTATGAGGGACAACCTCACACAAATCATAGTTCCTCTGACATTTACTGCCTCACCCTCAGGACATAACATGAGCCGAGCTGCTGGCTATCGGATATAATAATAATATGTTGCTCGATCCTTACACACGAGTAACATCACGAGAATGAACATCTTCATGACACAACACTGGTCAGACGTGTATGCCTTACCTACTTTTTTTTATTTTTAGCGTATGCCATTGCCACGAGGGCTTGTCTTGGTCTTCCACTGGCAGTGGCGGATATGTAACCGTCTTCTTAGGTTGAGGAACCACGTAGGTGCGGTTTCTTTGTCTCTATGAAGTGATGATTATGTGGTGCCAGTAAAAGTCTTATACCTAAATTATATCTATTTAATCAGACCATAGCAACAATATGAACAAGTCCTCTTCTGGAAAAATACCTATGGTGCCGCCATGAATCGAGCCCGGTACCTCTAGATTAGCAGCCAGAAATGCTGATCGCTAGACCAAGAGGCCAGTCCTGACCTACTAAACCGCTGGGTATTGTGATTATTAACAGTATTTTTACTTTATTTCTATGGTAAGTCCACCTCAGTGGTCTTGGAGTAAAGTGCTCGCCTCAGGACTTGATGTTCGTAGGTTCAAAACTCAGCTGGGTCGAAGAATTTTTCTTGAACGATAAAACTCGTAGCACAACTTCTTTGGAGGGGAAGTAAAAGCCATCGGTCCCATTTAATTGTGGCAAGTGACAGAGCCCTGTAAAATATCTTAAAATACCTTTCCTTGCAAAATTGTTACGGTCTTTCGCTCTCACTCTAGAAATTCTCGTGTGCTGATATAATCAGTCACCTCAGAAAGTGCACGTTAAATACCTCAAATAAATTAAATATCTTTTATGGTATATTAAATTTGTTTTGCTGAGTTTTAACTTATTTAATTGTCAATTTTATTTAAGTGTGAGCGAAGATAGAGGTCCTAACTTCGCCATTAAGATATTATTATTGTTTTATTATCATTATCATTATTATTACCATCCAAGATAAGTCAACGCCTGTTTCTAGAGTAAAATTTTCCATAAAAACCTGACAGCTAGAAAAGCTACTAGATATAATACTTTCACATTTCTTCATACATTCATCTCAACCACCAAAAAGGGTAGTATTTTCTAAAGGCCCCTTCCTATTAAGATTGAACTGTACACGGGAGAGTTAGAAGGCATTGCCAGGTGTTCGCCAACTATTTTATAGCATCGTACTCAATTAAAGATTTGCTCTGTTCTCTCCTCTTATAGTCAAGACAATTCAAAATCAACGAAACGAATGATCGTCGTATTCCTAGAAACCTCCTCGTTACTATAGTACAGGGCTCGAATAGAATAGATCTTCCAAGAAATCTTGAGGAGGAACATCAGCCGAGGCGAGATGAAGTTTCTCAATTTATTGTGTTCTTGTGTAGGAAACAATGTACGCTCATTGTCACAAAGACTTCCCTCTTCAAATAGCTCTTATATATAGCCTTTCTGGTCCAGGGGTAGGAGTTCTTGGCTACAGATCCATCCAGAGGTCCCGGGTTTGATCACCTGTGTTTCCAGATTATTTCTGTGAAGCAGTGGGTCTGGATCGGAGTCAAACTCAAACTCGAGGGACAAATGAAGAGCTGCTTGAATAAACAAGTAGCGGCTCCGATCTAGAAAAATAAGATCAACAGCTGGATGGTTCCTTGTGCTGACCACATGACACTTTCTATCCGCAAGTGTTGGAACTTTCATCGCTAACGGCGGTGGCCGCTTGGTCGGTATAGTTCGATTTCGGGCTTACGCAATGGAGATATATATTAATATATATACATCTTATATAATTTATTTTTAGCACCACGTCCTACTGCCCGTCTGGGTTATACGCGTATGTACTAGTTACGCTAATGTGTTAGGGGTGAGGAAGGTTGAGTTTAGGCTAAGTGCATCTGCATTTGTGTGTAGGCCTATAGCGAGAGAATGGAAAAACAATCTAGAAAAAACCATCCTCATTACACACAACCGGGGTCATTACCCCGATCTTCCCGTCATCACCGTTCTAGTCTATAGCGAGGGTGACAGCTTCGATCTGCAGTAGGCAACCTATGGCCCGTGGGCCCTATCTGGCCCACCCACTGATTCTATCTGACCCACAAAAGATTTAGCAAACAAACAAATTGGTTTTCATAAAAATAGACTAATAACTAATTACCATATGAGGCAGGCAGCAGAGATGAGTTTCCTGAGAGGTGTTGAGAATGTAACAAGAGACAGAATAAGAAATGAAATAATTAGGGCTGGTTTAAAAGCTATACATTTAGAAGAAACACTTAAGAGAAAAAGGTTGCTGTGGTTAGGTCATGTGATGAGAATGGAGAAGGACAGGACGCCTAATAAGTCCTTACAGAACAAAGAGAAGGGTAGAAGACCTATTGGAAGACCACGGACAAGCTGGATGGACCAAGCGCAAAGGACATAGTTCATAGAAGCTAAAGGAGCGGACTGAAGACGCGTGTCTGAAGGAAAAGTTTGGAAAGATCGACAGATGTGCCAGACGACCCGCAGAGGCGGAAACGTCGAATGATGATGATGAGAAATAAATAAGCTGACATATTTATATCGACAGTTTATCAAATCGGTCCACCAAATTGGTTATTGAACCCATACGGCCCGCGATATCAAAAAGGTTGCCAACCCTTGCCTTGGACCATGCGGCCACCATAGTGGGTGTTTGATATTGTTCTTCCCTTAAGATGGGAGTTAAGGGCAGTGTCTTTCATTTTTTTTTACAGCAAAGCATTTTTTTGGCCCAAATAATTAAAATAATACGTCAGTAGAAATCTAGAGTTTAATTTTATTCACATGCTGATATCAACAGTTGTTGAATATCTGTCATGAATATAGCGGCATAGGATGGCAAAATTTTTAAATTAAGAAGAAAAGTTGTCATTAAATTCCAGAATACCCTTGATAGATATTCGAGAAAGGTTTATATCACCATATGAAGAAAATTAATCTCTTTGTTTTTACTGGAGAATTAATTGGATATTTTTGGGTACAAAACATGTAAAGATATAAAAACTTAAAAAACATTACCATTAACTCACCTTCCCTAAACTCCCAATTTAATGGTGTATACAATCCAGTTTTTTTTTTTTTTTTATTTAGCACCGCGTCTTACTACCCGTTCGGGTTATACGCTTAAGTACTAATTACACTAATGTATTAGGAAGTGGGAAGGTTGATTTAGAGGAAGTGAACCCGCATTTGCGTGGAGCGAGAATGGAAAACCATTTAGGAAAAACCACCCCCAGTTTCACCCGACCGAGATTCGAACCTCGATCTCCCGTCCTCGAAGGTCTGGCTCAACACGACTGGCGCGTTAGCCAACTACGCCACAGAGGCGGGTCCAGTTTTGTTGTTGTGTAGTCATTTGTCCTCTCTTGATTAGCGAACTAATATGTCCTAAATAAACATTGTTTGGAACTTTATTTAATTTTTTTTTTGCTATATTAAAAATACTAAGATCTTTATTGAAGTTTTAGTGAATACTTAGTAAAAGCTAGGTAAACCTCAATAAATAGGCCTATGTTAAAGTTCTCTATTTAACAATGAAAATATTAAATAAGGTTCACAAAATGTTTATTGAATCAAAATGTTAATCTAATTAATATTAGGACACAAGGAACAGGAGAAAGAGAACTTTTAATGAACTGCAATAACACTTGTCTGTAGAGAGAAAGAGAAAACACATAGTGGAAAAATTGAATTTATCTCGAGTTTGATCTTTATTAGGGCTTACTATCATTCCGTTCAATACAAGCGTTATTACCGGCTTGGTCTAAAAGTTAAGAAAGAGGTGGTTAGTTTTTAATGGAAATTCATCTGCATTCATGAGGAAAAGATGATAAAAACCACAGCTATAGACCAAACTATGAAAATTATTCCCAATGGACCCGGCCGAGATTCGAGCCCCCCAACCTACCCGTAACTGGCAATCCAGTATATTGCGAGCTTCACGCTTCGGACTACGTGACCACTAGGTATCTTGAATTTGAAATGTTGTTCATATGTTATTGTTTTTTCGTCACGTGCAATGCTCTGTTGTGTGTAAGCTACGCCTTGACCTCAAATGCAGGTGTCTAACTTGTAATCATTCTTGGTGTTAAGGCTCGCCGTGCTACCCTACGTTAAGTTATTATGCAAGTCATGTTGATACAAACTTGTGTGCAAACTTTCCCACTGATAACTTCTTGGTGGCTTGTGAAGAAACTTGTTTGTTAAATTTATTATTTTGATAGAGCTCGCTTTCACTTTATGAGGTAATTGTAATATATTTGGCTACCCGACTCAGTGGCGTAGTTAGTTAACGCGCTAGATTCGTGTTGAGCTAGACTGCCGATGACGGGAAGATCGAGGTGGGAAGATCGAGGTCGATCTCGTTGGGTGAACTTTGGGTGGTTTTCCCCTAAATGGTTTTCCACTATCCCTCCACGCAAATGAGAGTTCACTTCCTCTATATTAACCTTCTCCATTCCTAACCCATTAGCATAATTATTACTTAAGCGTATAACCCGAACGGGTAGTAAGAAGCGGTGCTAAGTTTTATTAATATGTTTGAAAGAAGATACAGGAAAAGTGGATGGAAACATAAAAGGAACAAACACATGTTTCTATCACCTTCCTGTTCTTCTCCAAATATAATATATTTATTTTAATATTATTATTGTGCGTCTGGGCTACATTACTCGTAGCCCAGTAGTGGAAAGATTATCCAGTACTAATGTACCGTTGCCAGGGGACGCCCGAATGTACTAATCGTACATCCTTTCCGTGGAGGCTCTTTCCATGTCCCGATGAGACGAGGTGATGGTGATAGTATGAGGGGGATAGTAAGTAGTTATGAGGGTGATAATGAGTATGATGGTGATAGTGAGTATGAGGGTGTAGAACCAGTGGAGACAAACCTAAATTCAGCCTAATTAACCAAACCCTGGTGATCGTTGGGGTAATTCCTTTTTGGGAAAAATACCCAAGTTATCAGCCGGTAATCGAAACCGGGACCCCTAGGCTCGTAGCTAGGTGCATTGACCACTAGATCACGGGGCTGGTTGATTATTTAGATAAAAGCAGTTGATTGTAAAATAAAACAATCTTTCCCCGCAAGGTCACGCGAATTCAGCATCACCTTGGAATGTGTTCTTTTCAAGGCCATGTTTGGAAACTTTGGCTGCAGAGTGTGACTCCAACTTTAAATACGACGATAAGTTATATCTTCGAATGGTATTACTTCGTGTCAAAACATTGAAAACCTCTCCAAAGGGACGTGCTACCCTGACATAACATAATATTAATTAACCAATTATTGCAATCGACAAAGGGTGGCAAATGAGACCTAGAAGCTTTCTGATAAAGAGGTTTTTTTAAGGATAAAAACAAATAATTGTATTGATACAGTGTATATATGGGAAAATTTAGCGAATCTACAATTATATTGATCATGCGCTTTAAGGGAATGGCCTCAGCCGTGATAGAGAGCGCTGAGTCGTCAAGTTTTTTTATCGCCACATCTCACTACCTGTTCAGGTATACGCATTTATGATAATTACTTTAGTTGGGTGGGGATAAGGATGGGAGCATTTTATAGGTAATCTATTCGCATGCGCGGGGAGGGAGAGTGAGAAACCATTTAGGAAAAAACACCTTCAGTCGACCCCATCGGGGTGCGAGCCCCAACTTCACCCGTCATTAGCATGGCAGTCTAACACTAGAATGACGCCTTAGACCATTCGGTCACTGACGCGGGTTCGTCGAGTTTTAAACGAATGTTGTATTACCTGGATTTTGGCCCTCACTTGGTGCAAAGCGTAATTTTTATTTTGTGTGTTTTCACTGCTTTCTTAGAACGTCTTTGTTGCTGCCCCATTTAGAGATTTTTAATGCTTAAAAATTATGGTCTCTATTAACAGCTCTAGGCATGAAAATGTTCATCTATTTGGCACACCAAACCAAAATTTAAGTCAAGGCTGGAAAGGGACACATTAAAAAAAAGTTTATTGAATCTATATCGTATATTTAAGCGGGTCATTTTCAAAATGTTTAAAAAAAGAATGTTATCTATAATCAAATAAAGAAAATTCACTACTCATACGTTTTCGAATAGTGTCACCTATATGTATAATTTAAAAAGATAATATTTACTCTCGGTAATATATTCTTACTTTAAAGACTTAGATAATATAATTCAACGTCATTTTATAAATACTACCAGGAGTTAGACATGTCTCCCTCCGGCAGATGGAATTTCGGATTTCACGCGAAGTCTGTCACCTGTTGTTTTTATCTATTTTAATATTTTTACAAAAATAAGTTAGCATGATTTGTGTCCATGGCTTTGTCAGGTTATAGGGATTTTTCTTTCTTTCAAATTTCTGATTTTATCTTAAATATCTCTTGCTATACAGGCCAAAACTAGATCTATAGCTCTATAGACACGTGGTCGCGATGTTCTAAATCCCTCCTGGGCCCACCCCACTAAAACATTTAAGTTTAAAGAAGTTTGGTGGTAACTACAACACTTAAGGTGGGGTGGAAGGCGAGGCGAGTTAAAGGCAGTATAACTTTTATAACAAAACTCTTTTTGGCCAAAATAAATCAAACGTTACTCCAGTATAAATATATAACTTAATTTTTTCACATGGTGATATTATCACTAGTTGTTGAATATCTGTCAAGGGTGTCCTGGAATTTAATGACATCTTTTTCTCTTCGTTTAAAAAGTTTAATGCCATTATGCTCATGACAAATATTTAGCAATTGTTACTATCACCGTGGGAAGAAAATTAAAATTATATTTCTACTAGAGCAATATTTTATTTACTAAGACCAAAAAAAGTTTTGATATAAAAACTGCGAAAACACTGATCTTTTCTCGCGTCCCCTGCAACCCAACCTTAAAAAAAATAAGTGTGTGAAATTTAAGCTTTATATCTGATCTGGAAGTTTGAGAAAAACTCTGGACAAACAGACTCCACATGGCTTTTATATGGATAATATTGTAATTGTATTAATATGCACTGCTAAAGTTTTGAAATCCATTTTGAAATTAATTTTTAATTAAAATAAATGTGAAAATTAAACTCATCTGCTGAAGCTCGTCGCTTTTACAACTTTATAGCCTTAGCTTAAAATCGAACAAGGACCACGCTGTTGACAGGAGTAGTGCTTTAACACAGTTCTGGGTCGTCAAATAAATCGTATACTTTCCAAACAAGGAGTCGTATTAAGACACGACTTATAAACTAGCTTAGACAACATAATTATAAAATACAATTTTCTTTTTCTTTTTTGGCACCGCGTTTTACAATCTGTTCAGGTTGTACACATATGTGGACTATTAATTGCACCAGTGTATTAGTTATGAGGAGTTGTATTTTAGAGGCAGTGTACCCACATTTGAGTGAAAACCCATTTAGGTGAAAAAAGACCATAATTATATTCAACCAGGATTCGAAAACCGATTTACTTATTATTGGCATGTATTAATCACAACTTGTGAATGTGTGGAATGCCAGGCCTCCACCGTGGTTCGGATTCCATGTTAAACTGTAGGTCCTCCATTTCATCTCACAATCACCCTACCATTACACATTAGCGTAAGTGCGTATAACCGAACGGGTAGTAAGACGCGGTGCTGTAATAATAATAATAATAATAATAAATAATAATAATAATATGGCAATCAGCCTACTGGTTAGTGCGTGGTCAGCAAACTACGGCCCGTTGTCAGATTTCATCTGGCCCGCAAAAGATTTAACAAACAAACAAATTGTGTTAATAAAAATAGACTAGTAACTAATTACTTACCACATGAGAAATATAAAGCTACAAATTTTTGCTCGCTATTTAAAACATCTCACCAATTTAAAAAAAAAACATACGACCCGTGATATCAAATAGGTTGCCGACCCCTGCCTTAGACCATGCGGTCACCGAAGTGGGTCTCGGAATGATACGATAAACAAACAACAATACGACGGGCATGATCTATTATCATAATCACCGGATAGTTTTTTGTACGCACGCACTGCTATGGCGAGCATTCACCCCCGTCCTCCCATCCTCATTCCCATTTTCCACCCCTCCACCTCCACCATCAGAGGCTGCGGCAGCAGATGATATATTTCCACCACCCCTTGAGCAAGTAGTAGCAGTAGCGACCGCTAAGCGCCACTGTCAACAAAACTGGTTCTAATCTTTATTAGGGTAGTTCCCTCCGTTATCGTGGTTGACCCAGGCGCAATAACTAAACAAAAAACTTAGGGGCGTCAACTGTAAGGAGACCATTTGTCAGGGGTGGACCGGGACATAGTCCTGGTGGGCCAGTTTAATTTGGGCCGCCACAAAAACTTAAATAATCATTCAATTATAGATATTGTTTTTATTAAATTTAAATCAAAAAGTTCCAGTGAGTAACTCTTAGGGTGCCAAGAATATATATTTGTACCCGCTTGGTGGCCGTGTTGTCTAATGCGCCACGCTAGCAGTAGACGTGACAGGGAGATCAAGGTTCCAATCTCAGTCGGGTATGCTAAGGGCGGTTTTTACCAAATGGTTTACCACTTTCCCTTCACGCAAATGTGGGTACACTTCTTTAACACCTTCCTCATTCCTAAAATTTAAAAAAACACAAATGATGTCGATATCAGGAAGGTATAATTTATGGAAAATGTACCCGCAGTTGTGCGTAGGTGAAGAGTGACACAGTTTAGGAAAAAAAAAATCTCATGTACACCCAACTGGAATTTGAACCCTTATATCATCGTCCCCGACAAACCCGGTTATAAGAGCTTGATATTTAGTTCGCTGTCCAACGAAAGGGGCTCGGTTATTACAATTTTAGATTTCACTAAGGCCCGCTTTGGTGGCCGCGTGGGGATAGCGCGCTACTATCGTGTTGGACTAGACTGCCAAAGACGGGGAGATCGGGGTTTGATTCCGGTCGGGTGTACTGAGGTTGGTTTTCTAAATGGTTTTCCACTCTCACTCCACACAAATGTGGGTGCACTTCCTCTAAATTATACCTTCTTAATCCCTAAAACATTATAGTAATTAGTACATAGGCGTACAACCCGAACGGGTAGTAAAATGCGGTGTTAAAAATATCCCTAAAATTCTTTGTGTTGTTTCAAACAGCTCATTTAACGCTACGTCCCATTTGACCTTGTATCCGAGCTATAACCAAGTGATTCCACTAAACTGTTTGTGTAACATACTCGATAACTCGATCTGTTGATTAAGGTATGTTCTATGGGTTATTTCTGGTTATTACAAACACCTAGTTCTTGAAAGAGTGCGGCATTCTAATACACGACGATTGCAGGCTTTGCGTTCAGGCCGAAGTTGGCCATTTCGAGCACTTCCTATAATGTTAATGGGCTCCACATCACTGGAGTACAAACATTACTATAGCTTGTAAACAAAGTCAAATGGGCCAAATATTTATATTAACTTTTTAAATTGTTTTTTGTCCCCTGTCCACCACTGAAGTGTGTCCTTACATTTTATGGTACACTCTGTATATTATTTAATGATAAAACACTGAATAATCAGGTTCAGATTTAGGGTTAACCACAAAATATCCAGACGTTAGGACATGCGATCTAGGAGTAACAGTATTATTTTAGATGTAAATGTAATGTAATATAATAATATTAATATTTAGCACCGCGTCTTACTACCCGTTCGGGTTATACGCTTAAGTACTAATTACACTAATGGGTTAGGAAATGGGAGGGTTGAATTTTAGAGGAAGTGAACCCGCATTTGCGTGGAGGAAGAGTGGAAAACCATTTAGGAAAAACCACCCCCCAGTTCACCCGACCGATCTATAATGTAGTATATTGAATTATGTACCAACAAATTTGGGTCTCAAGACCCGATTTTCGTGGTTTCAATCCAGCTGAGGTCGACGATTTTTTTTTTCTTTGGGCGATAAAAAATCCGTAACACAGATCCTTTCAGAGGGCATGTGAAATAACCCTGGAAGGTATGTGAAAATAACTTTCCCGTTAAAAAAATTGCTAACCCCCTTTCGTTCTCGTTAATAGAAATACTCGTATGCCGATATAATCAGTCGGTTCATAAAGTACACGTTAAATACCTCCAAGTTGAAGTTATATATCTGGGGGTACGTGAACAATAAAGGTTGAATACCGCTGCTATAGACTCTTTATATCGGTGCAAATCATTGTTGGCGATGTCTTCCCAGAACCTCGGCTAGAATCACCGCCCGCCATGCATCGTCGAGTGAGGTAACGCGATTTGTTCCACGGGGAAGGGTTGACTTGGAGAAAGAGAAGGAGGCTTGGGCTGAGCCGCGCGAGATTCAGAGCCCGGCGCGGGAAAACTCTCAAAAACACCGCCAACAATCCAACACACATTCGCACGTGGAAAAAAAATAAAATAAATAAACTAAGAAGCAAGTGTACCTTCCAATTCAATTAAAACGGAGCACGTCAAGATGGCCAAATACACAATTTTTCGTCAGTTGATCCGAATAACCTTGGCTCGATCAAAGGGTGGGTCGTTATGTATAGTTTGTATTATTTTATTTTCTCTAGAAGTACGTAACTTTTTTTTGGTATAACACATTTTCTTATCCGTCCAGGCATCTACATATTTATAAGTATACTAATGGAATAGGATAGTTGGGAATAGAGTTTAGAAGAAATGTACCCACATCTAAGTGGAGGAAGAGTGAGAAGTCATTTAGGAAAAAATATAAATGGTTCTAAACTTTAGCTTCTCTTCAGTGACAAACCAGTCCAGGTGATCCAGACACCTTAGTCCACATGTCCACCAGTGAAGATTAGACCTACTATTACATGTACGCTTCGTTGATACGTGTTGCCTCCACCAACAAATGAAAGAATTGTAGCTCATGTAGAGCATGTTGTTCTGAGTTACCTCTGCCTTCAAATGAAAGGGTTGTAGCTCGTGTAGAACATGTTGTTATGAGATACCTCTGCCTTCAAATGAAAGGGTTGTAGCTCGTGTAAAGCATGTTGTTATGAGTTACCTCTGCCTTCAAATGAAAGGGTTGTAGCTCGTGTAGAGCATGTTGTTATGAGTTACCTCTGCCTTCAAATGAAAGGGTTGTAGCTCGTGTAGAACATGTTGTTATGAGTTACCTCTGCCTTCAAATGAAAGGGTTGTAGCTCGTGTAAAGCATGTTGTTCTGAGTTACCTCTGCCTTCAAATGAAAGGGTTGTAGCTCGTGTAGAACATGTTGTTATGAGATACCTCTGCCTTCAAATGAAAGGGTTGTAGCTCGTGTAAAGCATGTTGTTATGAGTTACCTCTGCCTTCAAATGAAAGGGTTGTAGCTCGTGTAGAGCATGTTGTTATGAGTTACCTCTGCCTTCAAATGAAAGGGTTGTAGCTCGTGTAGAACATGTTGTTATGAGTTACCTCTGCCTTCAAATGAAAGGGTTGTAGCTCGTGTAGAACATGTTGTTATGAGTTACCTCTGCCTTCAAATGCAAGAGTTGTAGCTCGTGTAGAACATGTTGTTATGAGTTACCTCTGCCTTCAAATGAAAGGGTTGTAGCTCGTGTAGAACATGTTGTTATGGGTTACCTCTGCCTTCAAATGAAAGGGTTGTAGCTCGTGTAGAGCATGTTGTTATGAGTTACCTCTGCCTTCAAATGAAAGGGTTGTAGCTCGTGTAGAACATGTTGTTATGGGTTACCTCTGCCTTCAAATGAAAGGGTTGTAGCTCGTGTAAAGCATGTTGTTATGAGTTACCTCTGCCTTCAAATGAAAGGGTTGTAGCTCATGTAGAGCATGTTGTTATGGGTTACCTCTGCCTTCAAATGAAAGAGTTGTAGCTCGTGTAGAGCATGTTGTTATGAGTTACCTCTGCCCTCAAATGAAAGGGTTGTAGCTCGTGTAGAGCATGTTGTTATTATGGGTTACCTCTGCCTTCAAATGAAAGGGTTGTAGCTCGTGTAGAACATGTTGTTATGAGTTACCTCTGCCTTTAAATGAAAGGGTTGTAGTTCACGTGGAGCATGTTGTTATGGGTTACCTCTGCCTTCAAATGAAAGAGTTGTAGCTCATGTAGAACATGTTGTTATGGGTTACCTCTGCCTTCAAATGAAAGAGTTGTAGCTCGTGTAGAGCATGTTGTTATGGGTTACCTCTGCCTTCAAATGAAAGGGTTGTAGTTCACGTGGAGCATGTGGGATGACCGGCAGTGATCCGGACCAACCAACGAGCGAATTTGTTTTGTCATGCCTCTTGGAGTCGTCTCAACCGTGACTCCAGGACCAGTCATATAGTTCCAGACTCGACTCTTCAAGGTACATAGTGTCCAGCGAGGTTGTAGAGGCTCTACGGACCTCACTGGCATGGGTTCTTCCTCATTCGCGGCGTTCAGGAAAAAGGCAAAACTTTTCTACGATAGTATAGTAGGATTCTGGTAGAAAGGTGCTTTTGGGAAAAATAAAACTTTTGTTGAAGTCACCACTGAACCGGAGCTCAGATTTTGATGATCTAAAATTGATAAAAAATTATTTATAAATTACCCTTAAATTAAAAAAAAAACTCAGAAAATTGTCAAAAAAATACTTAAAAATATGAACAAAACTCTAATAAATGCACACAACTAAATCAAACATACTTCAAAAAAAAAAAAAAAGGCATGTAAAGCCTTTAACAAATAAACACTTGTAATCTTCTAAATATAATATTGATCTACAAATATGTTATATCAGGAGTGACAGCCGTGATCACATGACTTGAGTATTAATGTATGAAAATTGTTTTAGTAAATTTTATGACGGTAAAGTTGGTTTCTTTTCTAATTAAACTGTAAACAGTTTTTTTAACGGAGATAAAGCTTTTCTCATCCTGCATTTACCTCAGCGATGATATTGGGTGTGGCTATACATAATATTGTTCAATTCTGCAAAACCAAGCTATTGACATAATTTGTGGTTATACCGGTACCTAATAGTACTGTTACTTATGTTTATGATGATTACAGTATTTATACAGTCTAGAGAAGACGGCAAAAGGACCTATTTATTGAGCAATCCATTGAGGTTTTTTAGTCGTAAACAGGTTAAGTTCCTTCTAAAACAATCTACTTAATACATTTCGTATCGAACATAATTTTATTTTTAATCCACGTTAATGTGTCGAGTTGGGGAGTGTTGCCAAAGTAGGAAGAGCTAGTTGAAACCGTAGGCCTACCTATTAATTGTTCTCATCACTCAGTAGAACAGTCATTGACAGTGTCATGTCATGGATTGTTGCCAGAGTAAACAGAGCTAGTTTAAACTGTACCTGTAATTGGTCTCATCAACCAGTAGACCAAAATTGACAGTGTCGTGTCGTGTCGTGGTGGAGTGTTGCCAGGGTAATCTGAGTAGTTTAGACTGTACCTGTGAAATGTTCTCATCACTCAGTAGAACAATCATTGGTCAGTTACCAACGAACATTCAAACCCACGTGAGGTGTGTAGAGCAGAACCTATGTGTGATTGATCAAATGGGGACAGAGAGAAAGAACATATTACATGTACCATTTCAACACTCCCTACTTACCCTGGCGACACTCCACGACATGTCACTGACCTGATGACATTGTGGTCAAATATCGCCATTGCGACATTTAAGGTTTGAACCACATCTTCTCGGGTCCAAGGAAGGTGCCTAACCCTGCACCCAACCTTGATGCTCTTCAGATACAAGAACAACAAAACCTTCCTCGCTAAATCCTTTGTTTTATTCGGCATCTTGAACATCTGCGGCTGAGTATGGGGGCTATTTTTGGCGGATGCCGATAAAACTTAAAGGCGGGCGGGACAGACTCAAAGATAAACAAAACAAACCGCACAGACTTGCATACTCGAAAAGTTTTCAATGACTCTGGAAAGCCATGAAATGAAAGTGGAATGTATTCACTAGAAAGGAATATACTTCGCTTTCCGACTGTGAAATTGGCAGGACTGGTTCTCAGATGAAAGGAACAGCGGCTACACTCGCCGTAACTTCATTTGGTCAAAATACTCACTCATGTTTCGCTTTCCGACTGTGAAATTGACAGGACTGGTCCCATATAAAAAGGAACATCTGCTATACTCCCGTGACTTCAATTGATCAGAGTACTTATGTATAAGATTGTATTTTTATTTTCTAAACTGGTGCCTTAAAATTTCAAAAGAGGATCAGCAGCTTTAAGCTAAATCGGGATCTTTCAAATTCTGGTGTGTGAGTTTTTAAAAATTATCATTGTCTTACAATCCATCCAGGCTAGCTACTTATTCTCATTAATAGGGTAGGCAAGAGGAAGGTAGAATTTTTAGGAATTGTACCCACATTTGTGTGAAGGAAGAGTTTAAAAACAAATTTAGGGGGGAAATCCATCCGATCACACCTGGCCCATGTTCGAAACCTCAACATCCAGTCACCTGAAAATCATACAATACGAAACTTATGCCTTTTAATAGCGACAGCGAGCACATACATTTGTTTACCCCTCAGTGACTGAATGGTCTAAGGCGTTACTCTCATGCTAGGCTGGTCTACTGATGACGGGGAGATTGGGTTCAAATTCCTGTCAGGCTTTACTTGAGGGTGGATTTTCCTAAATGATTCCCCACTCTCCTTCCACGCAAATGCTGGTATGTTACCTATAAAATGCTTCCTTTCTGATCACATCCTCATTAGAGTATTAACAATACTATATGCCTATAACTTGAAGCAGGCAGTAAGACGTGTTGATAAAAATAAACTTGTAGTGAAAATAGTATTATGCTTTCACACAACATGAAGCGTAACAATTTGCGGAAAACATCGAAAGAGCACAAGAGGTAGAAACCTAATATCAAAATTGCACGAAGATATGGATAAAAAGGACACAGGAAAGAAAAACAACTGCTTAACACCCGCTTAGGTGGCCGCATGGTCTAAGGCGCTACTCTCTCGGTAAACTGGACTGCAGTTGACGTGGAGTTCGAGGTTCGAATCTCGATCGGGAGTACCGAGGGTGATTTTTTTCCAAAACGGTATTTCACTCTCCCTCTGCACAAATGCAGGTACACTTCCTCTAAATATAATCTTACCTCATCCCTAAAACCATTAACGTGATTAGTACATAATCGTATGACCCGAACGGTTAGTAAGACGCGGTGCTTAAAAATAAATGGTGCCCTTCTGATACTCTCCAAAGTAGGTGCACAAATTCGGCTGAGCGTTTTCGGTACTTATCCCTGACTTATGTCATAAAACGGGCTAGCTGTGAAATAATGTTGTCACTACCGAGTGTTTTTAATTGTTCTTACTCAATTTTGTTTCATACACGGGGAAGAAAAATAAGGTCGACACAAATTCTTGGCGATGTTTTAAATTATCATATTTAGAAAGAAAATATTATTACTCTGGTGGCTTGCATAATACAAACACTACTTATTGCCAATGAGATATTTCTCGGATTACTGACCTGACAACTTCTTCCCCCCCTCACCTCTTTAAAAGAAAAATGTACGTTGGCGTGCAAACAGTTTCTTCCTGAAACAGGACAAATAATTTGGTGTGGGCTTTTTTTTTATGAGAAGGTAAACACACTCATTCCAGAAATAAGTCTTGGACTGATTTTGTCCCTGAATTTTATTTTTTTATCACCGCCTCTTACTACCTGTTCAGGTTATACGCATATATGATAATTACTCTAATGGGATAGGGATGAGGAAGGAAGCATTTAAGAGGTGATCTACCCACATTTGCGTGGAAGGAGAGTGGGAAAACATTTAGAAAAATCACCCTCAGTAGACCCGACTGACTCCTGGTCATTGGCAGTTCAGTCTATTTCGAGAGTGACGTCTTTAGATCATTCAACTACCTAAGTCGGTCCCAATTTGTTAAATAAGTTAACGCAAATTAAAAATCAATATATTTATTAGATAAAAATGTTTTAATTAAGCCAGTTGCTACTAAGTTTAAGTGTAAAATAACATTCTTATTGCCAACGACAGCAACTCGAATTTGTTTCCTTAACTTCTTGTTTTAACTCTACAGTTATGTTAACAAAACGTACACAATCCTAAACATTACCTAATTATACACTAGACCTAATTAATCGACACTGCTCAGTAACACTAATATAAGAAACTCCACCATAAGGTGTATTGTGTACCATCTAGGGTCCAATTTTCATAGAAAGGGACTTATCTGACAACTAGAAAATTTATTAGATCTATTTTCACGTGTTTATACATCAAGCTATATTGCAGCTGTCACTTTTTAAAGACACTTTTTTTCATTATCTATAAAATAGTAAAAAGCTATCAATATTGGCGACACAAAAAAATCCAAAAAGGCTTTTTCCTATGAAAATTGGATTGTAGGACCTATATTCCAGCTAACATCTCTGGATCTCCTCAGTGATTTCAGAATAGCTGTCCCCCAAAAGGGGTAATAAAATGATCATCTTATTTATTTGAGTCCTTTCCCTTTTTAAATATTGTTTAACTATAGCTACAATTCGATACTATGTATTAGAATAATAATTGTCAAATGCTTTAACCAATTTGAACTAAATTTGGCGAAAATATTATGTATTAGAGTAATATGTATTACTATGAATGATATGTAATACTATGTATTAGAATAATAATTGTCAAATGCTTCAACCAATTTGAACTAAATTTGTGGAAAATATTATTTGGAAAAGTGTGTTGACGCCAACATTGTCTTATGAATGTGGATCGTGGGTTTGTCAGGAGAAACACAAGAGCAAGGCGAATGCGGTTGGAATGAGATATCTAAGAAATGTATGTGGAAAAACTAGTATGGACAGTCAGTAATGAATGGATGCTAAAGGAGAATTGTTTGAAAGGGAATCAAATAGGTTAATGTACGTTGGTTTGGGCATGTTGAGAGGATGAGTGTGGATCGAGTGACGAAGCAAATTTATGAAGGTAGAGTGTGTGGATCAAAAGGAATGGATAGGCCATGTAATACGTGGCTAAATATTGTTGACGAATGTGTGTAAAAGAGAAACATTAAGAGTTTTAAGAATAAAAGAGCATGTATGATTCGGTGTATGGATGTTGTTGAAACGAAGGGAATATGCATGGATAGGAAAGTGTGGAGAAAGTTAGGGAGGATGGATTAAGTAAGGAGTTGTTTTTTGAGCTATATGCATACCTCGTAAGGTATACGCATGTATATTATTTGAATCTAGGCCTAACAAATTATGTAGGCCTGCATGGTTTTTTGATCTGGTCATCTATTTAAAGATGGCGGCCATTAAAAAATCTGTATATCTGTTTCTTTCACAAAAACTGCTAAATGCGCGGACTAAATTTAACGAAATTTGGCAGGGACCTTCTTTGAACTAAGGCCGAACGATGTGAGTACTGTACATAGTTTTCAAGCTGGGTATTCATTTAAATATGGCGGACGATCAAAAGGTTTTTCGTTTAATATCTCATCTCATGGGATTTGAATATAAAATTCTAAACAATCGCTCAAGTACCTAGGGCGTGTTTTTTTTAATGTGGCTATATCATATATTGCGAGACTGGCGAATTAAACCACGTGAACAACTGTAGTGCTCGATGAATATAACGTAATATTTAATTTAGTACTGTGGTCCCAGTTTCGCTGTTGTAAAGCGAAGACTGTGGAGGTCGGCTACGTGGTCTAGTGGTCAGCACTCCTGGCTTCTAATAAAGAGGTACCGGGATCGACTTCCGGTGGTAAAACAGGTATTTTTCCCTAAGGGGAATTGTTCATATTGTTTCCATGTTCTGTTAACTAGGCTTGAGTTCGGTTTAAGACTTTTACCGAGACCACATAATCATCACTATATCATCTCATCGGGTCTAAGTAACCAGACCTAGATGGTGGTCCAACCTCTGAAGACAGTTACATATCCAGAACTGTCGGTAGAAAACCAGGAATATCTATCCAACAAATTCTACTGCCATACGATAAAAAAAGAACACTGGAAAATGGCACTTCAATGCGCTTTTTGATTCAGTGTAAATAATGTATATAATATCGGCATTAGAGTAAACATTCAACTATAAAGCTAGGCCTTATACAGTTTACCGTAAAGGTAATTTTTAGTGCAGTAGAGAGTCGATAATTGGACGTCAAAAATCCGGATCGTCGATAATCTGGATCACCAAGAAAAAATATCATTTATAAAAATAACTACAAAGCTATCAAAATCAGAGACATGGCCGCCAAAAAACGCACCTCAACCTTTTTTTAAAAAAATATACTTTTTTCGTCGTTAATTTTTGCATTGTTATATTCCTTCAAAATTTGTGATATTTAGCAACAAAAAACAAAAAGTTTTAAGTTCCTTGTTTAAATAAAGTAAAATGTTTTACCGTAACACTGAGTTTTCGTAAGCATACCATCTATTTTAATTTTTAGTCTAGGTAATGTATTTTAGAAAATCCGGACTGGGTCGATCCTCATTCATTCCTAATTATCAACACTGTACTGTAATCTTAAAGCTATACTCAAACACCAAAATAATCAAAGTGCCAACTATACAACTGAACCAGGCTCTCCCTGTGATCTTTCATCGGCCTTCCTCCTTTCGTCACAATATCTTAGACGACACTTATTAAAAGAAAGATGAGTATCTTTAGTCTTTATCTTTTCATTTCCACGTCTGCATGCTCAATTCCATTAATCAAAACATTGCAAGGCCAATAGCGTTTACTATTAAAGGATCGTTAAAAGCACCTATCCATTAAATTGGCAGAGCTGTTAAAACTTTCACAATATGTCAGGTTACAATAACATAATAAAATAACCTAACATAAGTAATTTATGTCCATTACATTAAAATTACTATTGTATACTTTTCATATAAACATTTTCGACTTTTAACGGAGCCCTTAATTTCTTAATTAGATTAACTACAGAGAATAAAATCAAAAGGTTCAAAATTTCACTTAATAGTTAGAACATGGCTAGTAAGATTAAATGAATGTAGAAAATAAACGAAGAAATCAAATTGTTATAACATTTTGCAGGTTAGTTTTAACGGTTTTCGACTTAAGTTTGGTAATACAGAACAATTTACTAATGAAGGGACTTATCTATCAGAAAAAAAGTTACTAGTTCTACTCTCACGTATTCATACGTCAAGTCATGTTATTTGCAGCTGTCACCTTTGATTAGTGGTGCACTCAGGGAGGGAGGGGGGGAAATAGACCAGCTACCCCCTCTTCCAAAACATCAAAATAATTTTCAGAAACTTGTCAGCAAAGGAACGAACACTTTAAATAGCTTTTAGAAGCATCAAATTTTCAAAAAATTTCTGGGGGAGTACAATTCCAAATATTTTGTACATGCGTCTAATTTTCAAAAATTTGACCGATTAATATCATATCAAAAAGCTTCTAGAGCATTCATTTAAAAATAATCCGGCTGAAGACTACTAGAGATTCTAGAGGAAACTATTTTTTTTTCGGACAGGGACTATTCCGAAAAGCTTTTATCATCTAGATTGTTTAAATTTTCAAAGGAAAGACCCCTCCAAATAGCATCTATTTATATCCATTTTTCATGCAACATTTTCCTGGAAAAGATCCTTGGACTCCCCTTTGGGTTGGGAGGGCAAAACTTTTTATTTTTATAACTGACCCTCTCCCATACACAAATAAGCTTCCGCCAACATTGATTCTTCTCTTCGAGTAAAACACTAAAAGTATCCTGGTTTGTGGAGAAGGAAGTGGAGGGTAATATTATGGTAATTCTACCAGTACACACGCTTAAAGTTCTCAAAAAGCCACACATTGTAAAAAGTACTGGAAAAATGGCTTTTATACATTGTATCTAAACTAAGGCCACTTATATTATTATTTATTTTTTATCACCACGTCCTACTACCTGTTCAGGTTGTACATAATATATAATATATATATATTACTATTAATCTAATGGGGTAGTGGATGAGGAAGGAAGTATTTTAGAGGTAATCTATCCACATTTTGATGGAGGAGAGTGGTAAACCATTCGGGAATAAAAACTCAATAGACCCAATCGGGATTTGAACCCCGATTTTACTGTCATTAGCAGGTCAATCCAACACGAATGTTACGCCTTAGATTTATCAGCCACTGAAGCAGATACATTATTGAAATAGCTGCCCTTAGCTACTATACAAAGAATTGAAATAGCATCTAGAGGCATTTAATAGTCATAAATTGTCTTTGACTCCAGTGTCTATGTAGCTGTGACCCCTTAAATCCCCCCTTCTCCTCCAAAATTCAATTTTTGACACAACCTTGATTTTTTTTTTTTGGCCCCACTCCCTATAAAGAAAATATTTGGGTGCGCCACTGCTTCTGATAGATACTATAAAAGTGTTTCGTTATATTTTGATAGACTATTCTGGATCTGGCAATGAACTCAAACCTCCGACTCCAGAGTAATTTGTGTTAAACAAGTGTTGACAGTAGAATTGTGTCAGTTTAGCACTTGATGTGTTTCACCTTTGAACTGGTGGAGCTGTCTACTCGTGTCAAATATCCTCTAATCGGGTCTCGACCTGCCACCCTGCAGCCGTGTTCTCAACTATTTGTCTCCTACCTAAACGAGGGTCTCCCCCAACCTTTATTTGGCAGCCATGCTAATCAGCATTACACGCGTGCGCTGTGGGTTTCACGCCAATTGAAAAAAACAGGGATAACGCCGTATAACATATTGTAAGTTGAAAGAAATAATAAATAGTTTCACGTTATTTAGTCCACATATTTACAAAAAATTCAAAATGAATTCAATAATGGTTTGATACGTATAAAATGAATTATTTTGCTTTCTATAATGAGACACTAAATCTCGTCCTGGTTTAAGGCATCAAAAAACCAAAATCTTTTATTGTCTTTGAGAGGGAGGTAACGGTTTGAGTCCCAGCAACAGGATGGTGTTAGATATGTGGTTTTCCCATTCCTTTTCAAGCTGATTCGGGTGCATTTTTCTTAAGATGTCCTAACCATCTTTACACCATGGATTACGCCTTCAATAAATTTGGTACAAAACAGTTGTTTTTAATTCAAATAAAAAGCTTATATTTCTCCATTTTTCCAGAGTGTAAGTCGGATGAATAACCCACTGATTGATCCTAATGCGAGTTGTGATAGCAGTCCTAAATATTATTAGGAGTTCTGTCTTACGACAGGTCAATTTCTTTTGTCAATGGACTTAGACCTCTAATGCACCCCGTCCTCTGTCTCTTCCTTCAGCTCCCAGAATTTTCTTCTTTCCTTTATGTGAGCTAATATTTGAATCCTCCTTCTTCCTAAGCTCCTCTTTCCTTCAACCTTTCCTTCTCTGACTTGCAGATTTAATAGAGGGAGAAAAGCTAATAAAAAAAAAGCAGTCATTAATAAATCCATATACAGTCCGAATCCGAGGGGAAGGAGCTTGTTGACAGCTAGGAAAATTACAAAATTTACTTTCGTGTATTCATACGTCAAGTCTTTTGATAGATGATATCAATATGTACTTGTAGAATCCACTTCATTGTTCAAATGGTCTAAAGGCGTTACTCTCGATGAAGACTGACTGGACTGCCGATGATGGGGAGTTTGGGTTCAAATCCTGGTTGGATGTACTGAGGATGGTTTTTCACTCTCCCTCCACGCTAAATTAGGATACACCTCCTCCAAATTCAACCTTCCTAATCTCTAACACATTAGCGTAATTAGTATATAATGTGTGGGTAGTAAGACACTCCGTTATTAAAAACATCATAAAATAACACATATCATAGTAAAATAATTTTTAATGTTGACCTTGAAAACATGTTTGTATTTTACAACCAAAATCTTGGTTATAGGAATATAACAAACCTTGTCCGGTCGTATTCGATCGTCGAACTTTCACACGAGAGCTCTCGAGATGGAGGAGGGGTGTTGGTCCGCCCTTGACCTAATTGAAATTCCAAGGTGTAATTCTCCACGGGCGCGGTTGGTCCGTTCTGGTCCCGAGCACCGGCGGATGAATTTGGCCTGGGCTCGTAAAAAGCCATTTGAGAACCTCCTCACATGATTTCACACTAATAAACATCGGCAGACCCGGACTTCCCTTGGGGCCCAGGGGTGGACAAAACGGTGAATCACCCGCCTCGGTGGTTAGATGCTCTAGGGCGGTTTTTTCTCTCCATCAAATGGGAGCTATGCGCACTCCGGGGCCCCGAGAATATAGGGGGAGGAGAGGGGTGAGAACTAATACAGTAGTTATTTGATTATTTCTAGCACTATAAGCTTCACAACTTTTGATAAATAGTGATTGTTCAGATTTGTTGACTTAAGATTGGTACAGCTTACTTTCTCTATGTGACTTGTGTCTATCAAGGAGAGAAATACATCATATTGTGAATATTCAATATTTAATATTTCGAATTATAGTATCATATAATATGTGACCAACAATCTTTAATTAATTATCATTACTAAACTTCTTGGATCCTGCGGACCATTTGATAAGCCGTCGCGGACCACACTTTGAGAAACACTAGTATAAGGCGTTACTCTCGACGATGATGGGGAGATCGGGGTACGAGTCCCGGTCAGATGTACTGCGAATATTTTTCCCTAAATGGTTTAACCATTCTCTTCACGCATATGTGGGTACACTTCCTCTAAATTCAACCTTACGCAACCCTAAAGCTTTTAGCGTAATTAGTAGGCCTACATATGTGTGTTACCTGAACTAGAAGTAAGATGCAGTGATTAAAAAAAAACAGACCATCCTCAATCATGGGATGAACATTTAAACTAAAGTATGAATTATGCATCGCTTCTTACTACCAGGCCGGGCTATGCGCATATTTACACTAATGGGCAGAAATGAACGGGGTAGAATGTTTGAAGAAATGTACCCACACTTGCGTGAAAGATAGTTTGTGGAGAACCACCCTTAACACACCAAACCCCGAGATTCCCATCATTGGCATCCCAGCCTGTTGCAAGAGTTAAGCTTTAGACCAACGGTCACCAAAGCACGGAGAATATCGAAAGCGCACAAGAGAGAGAAAACTCATAAAAAGCGCACGCAAACCGGCCCCGTGGTGTAGTGGCCAGTGCACCTAGCTACGAGTCTAGGTGTCCCGGGTTCGATTCCCGGCTGGTACCTTGGGAATTTTTCCAGAAAGGGGAATTATCCCAACGGTCACGAGGGTTTGGTTAGTTAGGCTTAGTTTGGGTTTAAGAGTTTATACTAGTTCTACACCTTCATACTTACTATCATCCTCATACGCACTATCACCCTCAATACTCATTCTCACCCTCGTACATTCGGGCGTCCCCTGGCCAAGGTAGTCTACATTAGTACGGACTAATCCTTCCACGATTGGGCTATGATAGATGTAGCCCAGAGACGCTATAATATATACAGAGCCCTGCTTTTATGGTGAATAAAAAAGCCCAATTTCGTTTTTAAGTTTCCCAAAAGCGGTGAATAAGCGGTGAATTACAAAAATCCTATTTTTGCGACGAAATTATCTAACCAAGACAAAAGCGTTAAAAAAAAGTGGTTTTTACCAAACTTTCGTGATTAAGGTGACTTTGTTGGGTTAAAACTAGACTTCCAGGACAATTTTTGAAACAGGTAAACTAAACATATTGAAGTGAAAACAAAAAATTACATTTTGTTTGGACAAAACGGTAAAAAACACTAGTCCGCAAAAAAATGTGCTGTCAACTTATTAAAAAAGTAAGATTTAGCGGCAGCTGGTCCGGGAAAAGTATGTACAAGTCACAAAGACAAAATATTACACAAAAATCATCTTGTTACTTCACAAAAATTGTGACTATATTTTTAAATCTCAATTTAGGCTAGAAAAATACAAAATAACTACTCAACATCACCGAACTGCAACATGCCGAATGCGGAAATTCAGACTAAATCGCGATTATCGCGGATATCGTTTAAAATCGCGAATATCGCACTAAAACGCCGATTTCGCGAATTATCGCGACAATTCTGAGCATATATTTGCAATCAGGGTAACCTTAAATGTGAACATCTGAAAGAAAAAATGCCATATCTAACATTCGCGAATTATCGCGATCTCCACAAACGCAGGGCTCTGAATATATACAAGCGCAGGCATATATGGATAAAAAGCGCGCCTAGACCTTTTATATAAGGTCAAAGGGAATTTAAAAAACTACATAACGTGGCAACACGGCAAACATGTGTTGTAAACTGCCCCGTTACTCCTTACAATAGTGGTTAGTTTAGGTTAGGTTGCTAACTGGCTAATTCACGAACTCACGATACTTGTAATGTCTGAAAAATATACATTTCTCGCACTGTTGCCATATTTGGCTCAGAGACTACAAACAATGGTGCACTTTCGATGCCCCTAACCCTATGGGTTTCTGATATACCCCAAAGTAGGTACACAAATTCGGCACGTGTGCTTTCAGGGCTTATACCATTCGACCAGCGAAGAGAGACGCAGAAATCTGAAAACCAACAGTTTACAATACAATCTTACAAGTTTGTCAACCCCTGGCCTAAAGGGTGGCTATGTCATTCGTGTCTTGCCTTATATATCCCCACACTCCACACATCTCATTCCTTTATTTTTTCGTACACACACACACAAACACTTTTTTTAGTACAAAAAAATGATTAGAATAATAAAAGTGAAATTTTTGAGAACCATGGACAGTTCTGAATAATAAGAGTAAACTTGGCTGAGAATTGTTGTTCAAAGGAAACAATTCATTCTCGGCATTACAACACCTTTATGGAGGATTAAATATAAAGTTTCTCTAATTTCATGGGAAATCAATTTCTTGTTCCTTGGGATGTTTTGATTGATTCCCTCTTTGGGACATAATTCGACTAGAGCGACGTTTTTGTTTTTTCTCTCACTCCACGTCTTTTACCACACATCCGGTCTATCCACATATTTAGTCTGTGATATGACTCATAGAAGTGATACAAGGTACTTTTTAGAATAAACGCACGTGGAGTGATAAAATATTAAGTGAAAAAAACATACTTATCAGTACATCTGGTTGGGTTTCTAACCAGAGATCCATCTCGGTGGCCGCGTGGTCTAAGGCGTCATTCTCACAGTAGGCCTCTACTAGACTGCCGATGACAGGGAGATTGGATTTCGAATCCCGGTTGAATGAACTAAGTATTTTTTCGTCATGGTTTTACCATTTTCATCCAGCAAATGGGGTACATTTTCCCTTAATTCAAACGTCCTTATCCGTAACTCATTAGCGTAATTAAAACGTATGCGTATAACATGAACAGGTAGTAAGACAAAATGCTAAATTGCTAAATATTATATCATCAATACATTTAGTACATCCCCTTACCCTGTGATTCAGACAACTAAAATATTTTGTGTCAAATTATAACCCCCCTCTTGGTCCCCTCCTCAGACCACTCCATAATCTACAAACCAGACAAGACGAGATTTCCCCTCTGTCTGCGCCTGACATCCGGCGTGGGTGGAGCTTATTAAATTGGTGTCTTGAGAACCTCCTTGTAAAGAGACATATTTATGTAGCTACGAACAGAGGGCGTTAAGGTGGGAGTGTAGGTAAAGACAGTTAAGAGCAGTATTTTTTTCAGTTTTTATAGCAATTTTTTTTTCCCAAAATAAATAAAATATTTCTCCAGTACGAACATGTAGATTAATTTTCTCCAATGGTGATATCAGCAGTTGTTGAATATCTGTCGAGAGTGTCCTGGAATTTAATGACAACTTTTCTCTTAATTTAAAAAGTTTCTCATCTAATGTCGTTATGTTCATAACAAATATTCAACAACACACGGTTGATATCACCATGTGAAGAAAACTATACTATATATTTGTACTGGAGAAATATTTTATTTATTTTGACCAAATAAAAAAAGTTTTGTTATAAAAACTGAAAAAAACACTCACCTTTTCTTGCGTCCCCTACACTCCCACCTTAAATAGTTTACACGGTGAGCTGCACACATTTTGATTTTTTTTAGTTCAGCTGATAAAATGTGAAATTTAAAACAACAGAAGCGTTAAAATGGTACAAACATATCAGTTGTTTTTTCCCAATGTTCAAGTTTATAACGTTGTATCAACTATTCATAAACATTTTACTAGTAATATTTATTTAATAGAGGAAGGGTACCCGAATTTGCATGGCAGAGAGAGAGAGAGAGAGTGTGTGTGTAAAACCATTTAGTGAAAACCACCCTTTGTTACACCTGACCAGGATTAGAACCCTGATATTTTTGTCATCAGCAGTCCAGTCTATTGCGAGAGTGACGCCTTAAGCCATGCAGCCACAAGTGGGTAAGCTACAATTAAATTTTATATATAATTTTCGAGTAATATAATATTCCTCATTATTTATTAATGATAATTATTAATTAATGACTCGATGTGGAATAACTACTCGCAATACAATAGCCTACAAATAATCTCAGAACCTTTCTCTTTAGTCCTACTTTATTTCATTTTTCATTTATTTGAGGTTTAAACGTACACTTTCTGAACCGACTGATCATACCAGCACACGATAATTTCTATAAGCGAGAGGGAAAGGGTCTACCAATTTTTTGGGAAAGGTATTTCCACATACCTTCCAGGGTTCTGTTACACGCCACACTCGAAATGGGACCGATGACTTTACTTCCCCTCCCCGAAGGAAGTTGTGCTAGGTATTTTTTATCGCTTCAAGAAAAATCCGTCGACCCCAACTGGGTTTGAATCCATGAACATCGGGTCCTGAGGCGAGCACTTTATCCAAGACCACTGATGTCAACCTCTTTACAATACTAGAAAAACCTGTCTAACTTCTTACACTCAAATATAAAGAAATTTCAGATATATCGTAGTATTAGAATAAACAAACACTCGATTATTGCAGGAAACACTTGGCACTGTACCCTAACTTTCACAAAATAATATAATATTGCGCGTCTGGGCTGCATCTCTTGTAGGTCAATCTGTGGAAAGATTAGTCAGTACTAATGTACCGTTGGCCAGGGAACGCCCGAATGTACGTACTAATCGTAGATCCTTTTCGTGGAGGCTCTTTACACTTCCCGTTGAGATGAGGGTGATAGTGAGTATGAGAGTGTGGACCAAACTCTGGTGAGTATTGGGGTAGTTCCCCTTTAAGAAAAGTACCTACGGTACCAACTGGGAATCGAACCTGGGACCCCTATACTCGTAGCTAGGTACACTACACCACGGGGATGGTTAATTTTCAACTTATCTTTCAAATCACAAAATCAGGGATACAAGGTGGGCAGGAAGTAAGATTTTCACCAAACTGTTATATTCAATACATAGTGTTATATTATCTAATTCTTCAAGAGAAGACAAATGAAGGTGACAATTCATAAAAACGTGACATTATTCGTACTATTTAGTGGACAAGGCAATAATTTGTGAGTGCATTTTGTCATTTCCTCCGAAAGATAAATCCAATAATCCTTGCAGTAACGACTGCCCGCAGGCCCCGACAAAGCGTGAGGGGGAGTTTGTGTTGTTTGCCCTCTTTTATGGCTGGACGCGGTAGTTAAGGGGTGTTTGGTCACTGATGTTGAGGAGGCGGGGAGGAAGACATTGACACAGGCGGTCTCTACTCTACTACCTCAGCAAATAACACAGGACACATAAACAAAGCGATGAACTTTGATTCTACCTTAAGAAATAACAATAAGCTCGGCGATCTTCTGGTCTAAAGGAGAGGTTCCCCACCTGGGATCTGTGAACCATCTGTTGAAGAATTTCATTATCCTTTATTTGAGGTATTAAACGTGCACTTTCTGAACCGACTGATTCTATCAGCACACGTCTTATAAACTAACTTAACTCCAGAACAGATACAACATCCATACCCCGGGCATAAATTCATCCCTATGAAAGGAGAACCCCACATTTCTCCAATAATAAAATTTTCAGCCATGCCACGAATCGAACACAGGACCCTCAACTGAGTATACAGACAAGCTATCAACTGAACTAAGGTGTCGGACTCTATTGTAGAACCCTACTTATTAAAACTGTCCTGCGATTCATATTGAAGATGCTGTTGCCTTGAATACCCGTTGTTGGACTTGGGTTTGGGCTTGGGTTTTCATGCTCCCTCAGTGTACCTTGATGTTTCCAAAAGGTCAATAGAGTACTTGTCGACCTCGGTGTTCTCAGGTAAAGTGCTCGCCTCAGGACCCGATGTTCGTGGCTTCAAACCAGCCGGGGTCGACGGATTTTTCTTGAACGATAAAAATCCGTAGCACACCACTTCCTTCGGAGGGAAGTAAAGCCACCGGTCCCATGTCGAGTGTGGCGTGTGAAAGAACATGTGAAAATACCTTTCCCGGTAAAATTGGTAGGAACTTTCACTATCACCCATAGAAATTCTTGTGTGCTGATATAATCAGTCGTTTAAGAAAGTGCATGTTAAATATCTCAATAAATAAATAATAGATTACTAATGATATTTGCCACCACTTATCCGTGCGTTATCAGCGCTTGTGCGAATTTAAAATAAACATAGAAAAAGACTTGATTTAAGGCTTTGAATCTATCTTCCTTTAATCCTGACACTCAAAAGCTCTTGGAATTAGGTATGAAGAAAAGCACTGATGAAAGTTTTTTGGCACAACTGAATTAATTTAATTTGTGCATTTTTTCTTTCCTCACTGATAAAAGTGGATATCAGCGCATTACAACTTAATGCTATTCTTTAAGAGCGTTTTAGTTAGGTATTTATTTTTTATAGAATAAGTTATTTTTTGGAGGAGTTTTTAATTTAATCAGTTATCCAATTATTTTTAGTTACCTTGTTGGTGGGTTTAGCCGGGTAAAGTCGCTCAATGGTTTAACACAGTGCGATCAAGTAAACTATTAAATCAGTCAAGCAACGTTTATAGCAGCCGAAGTATAGTTACAACTAATATAACAATTTAAAAAACAATATGGCATTTGATACTTTTTACGTGGAAATCCGGATTTAAAAAAAACTTCGTCCAAAACCTAAGTTGAAAAATGTTCAACCATTTCTATAAAGTTTTTACCCTAATCGTTTTCTAGCCATGTGAAGACAAAGAAACAAAGTTACGGACAAACAAAGAAACGTGCAGGTCAAAACTGGAAGACCTCTTTTTTACGTGTCGGTTAAAAAACTGTGGCACCATAAAACCGCCTGTGTGGTCGAGTGATCATAGTTACTGACTACAGCTTCAAAGGTCCCGTGTTCGATCTCCGGTGCTTCCAGTTTTTCTGTGAAGCAGTTGGTCTGGAACGGGGTCAAACTCTACCTCACGAGGATAAACGAGCTACTTGAATTTAAAAAAAAAAGAAGAGAAGTTTCACTCTAGAAAACTGAGATTAACGGCCGGAAGATTCGTTTTTCTGACCACTAACATCCTCTATCTGCAGAAGTTGGCACTATCTTCGCCAGGAAACGGCAGTCGCTAGGTCGTTATGGCAGGTTTGCGGGCTGACACGATGGACGTTTTATAGCACCATAAGATCAAAATTACGTTATTTCTAATTTTACCAAAAACAATAATCTCTGTAAAGTTATCTAGTCAATTAGTTGGAATATGTTCTTGGACGAAACTTGTAAAGGTTCTAATTATAATCACAAGCTTCCCCTTAACGACATGATCCTTGTAGTTGATGAGTGGCTCACTCTTGTTATTGTTGTTATAAGGGATGTTGTAAGAGGGTGCTGTAAGTCTGGTGTTGCAGTTGGCCCATGCATAATTCACTAGCTGGGGCTGCTAGCTAACAACAGCTCAAGAGGCAGTCTATATGGAGAGATTGGGTTGGGTTGGACTGGAGAAGGGTGGATTAAAATTGTTAGGGAAATAGGGGTAACATGGAAATGACAATCGTAAACACTCCCTTTCAGCCCCTTAAAGCCAACGGGAACGATCAAAGTGCTTTGCTCTTATTTTGGATTTTATTATCTTAAATAGAGCTTTACCCTTAAAAAACAATTTATTTTAATTGTATCAAGACGTAGAGCAGAGTTTAAAAAATTGATCCCCGCATCTGACTACTTGTTCAGCTTATACGCATATGTGATAATTATTACTCTAATGGGGCAGGTATGAAGAAGGAAGCATTTTAGAGCTAATCTAACCGCATTTTCCTGGAAGGAGAGTGGGAAACCATTTAGGGGAAACCACCCTCACTAGTCCCTGCCAGGATTCGAACCCCCATATCCCTGTCATAAAGCCAGTATAACACGAGAGTGACGCCTTGGATCATTCGGCCTCTGAAGTGGGTCGGAGTTTATTTAAATATAAGAACTGTACTCCGGGTAAAAACTCGTTTTGAGTCAACCTTCCAAATCACAGGGTGTGTAGAAAGGCCCAGTTTTTGTTTGTTTTTTGTAAATCTTCATTTCAAAACGTTGGCTTACTAGACCAGTGTTTCTCAAAGTGTGGTCCTCGAGCCTCTGGTGGTCCACAGGATTCCAGAATGTTTAGTAGGCTAATAAAAATAATGAGTTATATAATGTTGATCACATAATATAATAAGATACTACAATTTGAAATCCTTGATAAGTAGACCTAAGTCACATATAAAAGGAAGTATGTACCAACATTAAGTCATAAAATCTCAACATTTATTTATAACAAATCATGAGGTTTAAAATGTTAAAAATAATCAAAAAATTATTACTTTTTTTATTTAACACCACGTTTTACTATTCGTTCGGGTTATAGTACGCTTAAGTACTAATAACGCTAATGGGTTAGGAATTGGGAAGGTTGAATATAGAAATAGTGAGCCCGCATTTGCGTGGAGGGAGAGTGGAAAACCATTTAGGAAAAACCACCCCAGTTCACCCAACTGAGATTCGAACCTCAATCTCCCCGTCCTCGGTAGTCTAGCTCAACACAAATCTAGCACGTTAGCTAACTACGCCACCGAGGTGGGTAAAACAATAACTTACTTATTTAATTTATTAAATTAATTTTTGTGTTCTATTCATAGTCTTAAATTGGAATTGCCAAAAAATCATGTTTTCCCTGCATCATTTTCTTTCCCCCCTAATCCCAGGGCCCCAGTACTCCCCCAGTGCGTATAGCCATAGAGAAAGGAATACCACTAGAGGGAACGAAGGATAGGGAAAAACTCAGTCCAGTTGAGAACAATGGAAACTGTAGTTCTGTCGATTCACCGCAGAGGAGCGCTGACAAACGTACTTTCAATTTTGAACTCATGTTTTCGCGCCACGAAACCATTCATTATTAGATGTAGGTTCCCAAGTAAAGAGTAGGTTTTCCTAGAGGAACTGGCAACGTTGTAAATGACCCATCACCATTGTTAAAAGATAGTAAGCCTGTCTCAAAAGGAGAGTTGTAAGGCGAATAAGAAGTGCTCACAATGTTACCCATTCATGCCCTCCTGTATTCCCCCCCCCCCCCCCAACCCAGTCCACCTTCCAGGATCACTAAGCTGCCACAACAAACAGCACCAATACCAATAATTGCTAGAGAGAAAAAATACTACCATCTATTCAGTAGGTACTGTGTCCGGTAAAGGATGAATTCTAGTTTGGAGGAAAAAACTAGTAAAAGAAGAGACAAGTATGCTGTTAAAGGCTATGAAAGCACACGTTCCAACACTGGAAACAAATTATTAATGTTTACTTTTACAGTTTGTGATAAAGATAGGTAGAAAGTTTTTAGTTATTTTCTTAATGTTTAGTAAACATAAAATAAATACTGTATAGGGCTAAATACTTCTACACAAGACCACCTTACCTGATTATTTTAATGGCATTTATTATATTTGAAAATAATCCCACTACCAAGACTGATCAATAATTTTAGCAAATTTTGTTGATTTAATATTTTAATTTGTCTGATCTTTCTTTTAAAACTTTAAAAATATTCTGTGTATTTGTGAATTTCTTTCTTTGTTTTATAGCTTGGTATCCGTAAATATTAACAAAAAATAGTGTTTTTCGTTAAACCTATGAGATATTTACAGATAATTTAATGGGGTAGTGACGAGAAACCTAAGGCCTTTCGGAAATGTAGTCGCTTTTGCTTGGAGAAGATGGAAGGCCATTATGGAAAAGCCATCCTTAGTGTATATGGATCTGATTCATCTCAAAGCTTCCGTCACTGGCCACTAATTAGATAATATTCTTACTCCTTTAATGGGCGTGAGCCTAAGTGAGGGTAACATAATATATCAGTGCATGCTGGTTTATTGTAATCGTTAAATTAATACATATTTCTAGATTCTATTCCCCATGATTCTTTACGGGTTCACCGGTATAGTGTTCTTATTTTATACCAAATCTACAATACAAAAATGTAAAAAAAACTATTATTTACAGTTCCACTCCTGATCACAATATAAAAGTCCTTCAAGTTTCAAATAACTTTGTAATAATCCTATCATATCTAACTACGACAGATATGGCCTCAGCTTATGAAGGCATTCCCTGCTAAAGTTCTAAGAAAGCCCTCCTAGTCTCTAGTGGCTCACCTTACAACCCATATTTTATTTAGTGTCCCGTATCCTCCAATTTTTAAATTCTGAATTTGTTACTGAATAAACATAACATTATATAGCATGATATATATATATATATATATATACAAGTGATTTTATTGTCTATTAGAAAGTCCTGATTTATTTTATTTTTAGTAATTTTCATTAAAGTAAATATTTATTAGATTAATTCTTATTTAGAATTATAAATATTAAATTTGCGTGGAGCTGTGTGGGTTCTTCTTGATTCTGCCTAGTAAGAACTATCTTTTCAATAAATTGTATGTGTATTTTTTTTTAGAAGTACCAAGGATTTTTCATCCATTTTGAAAAATAGCTGTACCATGGCTAAACTAGTCAAATTAAATATATGTAGACATTAAAAGAATTAAATAACATGTTATATTTAACTAGCTATTGATTATAAACTAAAATTTCTAAGAAATTAATATGAACTATTTGTCTATAATTTAAAGTATATGCTTCAATTTTAGCTTTTGGTAGTAAATTTGGTGTGGTTGATGTTGGTATTTTACTTTTATTAAGTACACCTAGATGTATGTCAAATTTGAAAATAAAATTACCTGATCAGTGGGCAGGTTGAATAAATATCAAGCTTATCTAGTATGACTTGTCAGTGATGGAGAACTCAGGGTTAAACCCCCGGTTCAGTGTAGGGTGGGGCCCCTACATAGGCGTTATTTCCTAAATGATTTTATAATCTTCTTGATCATAAAAATTGGTGAATTTTCTTAAAATCTCTACTTTTCTCATCCCCATTCGATTGTTGTTATTAAAATGCGTATAGGCCGGTTGGGTAGTAGGGCGCAGTGTAAAAACAATTTCCCAAGCCATATAAATACTGAACATCTGAAAATATTTGGCTCGATAAAATTGGTTTGCGTTCACAAGATTTTAATTTAAAAGTAAACCTCACAGCGAAAGATTATATCTCGCTGTTTATGTGTGTCACCCACACACGTTTGAATTCATTTTTGAACCTCGACCAAACAGGAGGACACATGGGGGCACTCTACATTAAAATAATAGCGCAGACTTTTTAATTTTCGTTCAACCTTTGGTCCAGGATTTTTAATTTAACATAAATAAATGATTTTGATCATCTTTTACACCTCGAAAGTAATAAAAATATTGTCGTTACACTTCTCAAAGTTAGCCTTTCCTACTCGGCTCATAATATTAACATATTAGTTTGTTGAATCTTTAGTAAGAGTTAGGCCTATTGAAGTATTTAAAAATGGTAACCATATTTATCAAAAAACCTCCAAGCGTTCAAATACTAGTTTATAGATTAATCTTTTCACTACTTTTTACCCGTCCGGAATATCTACATTTAATTACACTAACGAAGTAAGGTAGGATTAAAAAAGGAAAGATGAGAAAATAATTTAGAAAAATCACTCCTAGTACATTCAGCTATGATTCGAATTCTGACCTCCCCATCACCAACAAACCAAACCAAACAAGCGTAATGTTAAATCTGCTTCCTCATCGAGACTTGTTTTAATTATGTCAAATTTCTTAGACTGGATGTGAGAACGTTTTTACCAAGATTTCTAAAAGAGAAATTCAAAAAACTCTTGACATTGATTAAAAGACTAAACTGAGCATTAAACATTGTAGTATTACTTTTCATTTTTCTGTTTTTATTATTAGCAACAGTTAATTTAATTCGTTAAAGTTTACATTTAGCCTAAATATATTATTTTTATAATGTTCCGTTAATTTTCCCCCCTATTACCATTAATGTATACCTTTAATTTTAATATTATTGAATGAAAATTTAGGCCAAATAAAATGATAATCGGCCTAAAATATAGTGTAAAACATGTGCCACACTTGTATTTTCAAAAAATTACTTTCACAACCTTCCAGTCATGAAAGTTCGTCGAACTTTTGAATTATTGTATTAAATATATTTCTAACAATAAATCTTATGAAATTGTTTTTGTTGCAATTTCTTCTGGGCTAGCCTCCCCTCACCCCCCCTTTCTTTTTTACCCTGACTATTTATTATTATTGGACTTACCAACTACATTACAACCAATTAGAAGGTTTTTTGTCACGAATATTGTATTTATTCAATCTTTAATTTGAGGAAGTGATTTTTTTCTAATGCTTGACCTATTAGAGGTAAAAATAATTACATAATGAAATATTTAAATGATAAACTTGTGCACGTGATTGACTATTTAATTCCACTGCTTTAAAATTGGGTGCATTAACAAGGTAGGCTATATTAATATTAGTTATCATGAAAATTATGTTTATTTTAACTACTTAAGTTTCATATTAATTAAAGCTTAGTATAAAATTAAAGACATTTGATTGTTTCGTTGAAAATATTGTGAGATAATATAGTGAAATTATTATTTTCTAATGATGTTAAATATGTTCATTCTACATGATTGGTTTGGAGAAAGAAACCAAAGGAATAATAAAGCAATAATTTTTTTAAACAACATAAGAAAATATTAACTCAAATCTACCCAACCAAATACAACATTTTCAACGAAAGAATCATGAATGTCTGTAACTTTATACTAATCTCTAATTAATCTATTTTATATTATACATAGCATGTCTAAATGATTTATTAATGATATTATTTTTAAGATATTTAAGAAATTTGTTAGGTATAATTTATAAAAACATACAAATATTAATATTAGTTCCAATTCTTATAAAAATAATATATTTGCCAGAATATATGATTCATAATTACTATAATTAACATAGAAATGTTTTATCTCAAATTTAATTTCTTATGAAAATAATGTGTACATTATAATATTTACCCTTTTTACAACTATAATTTTTAGTTGAGCTACATATGTATTATTTTGTGTAAATATTGTGTTTATTCGTCTTATTTATTTAAGTGAAATAAATAAAATATTGCTTTGATGAAAACATAGGGTTTACTTTTCTCCAAATGGTGATGTTGATAGTTCTTGAACATCTGTCATTGGTGTCCTGGAATTTAATGACAACTTTTCATTTAAAATGTTTTTTAGATTATTTGTAGCCCTTATGTTCATGATGGATACTCAGCAAATATTGACATCACCATGTGAAGAAAATTAAACTCTTTGTTTCTATTGAAGCAAAATTTTATTTATTTAGGCCAGGAAAATTTTGATATAAAAACTCAACACCAGACTTTTCTCGCGTCCCCTAAATCCCCACTTTAAAAGTCGTGTTCGTTTTAGCAAGTTAATTATTTCCAAGGTGTTATCATTCACTTCAATGTAGAGCTTTTGTGTTTTTGATGTTCCACCTTATATTAACATATTCTAAGAAACTATATCTTATGTATGATTTATTAAGCTCTTTACATTTCAAGATAAAAAGAGAAATGTGACGATTGTTTCTGTTTGTTTCTTCGTAAAATTTGGACGGATTGATATATTTCAACTAAAATCGAAACAAACATAGGTACTCAAGAGGGACAAAATATTTTGATTTTTGATCTAACTTTAGACTATTATTTTGGGGGCAAAGATGTTCAAAGTAAAAAAAATAACTATTTTAGTCACATATGGCGCTATAAATCTAATAACAACGTTGAAATTGTACTTATCAAAATTAGCATGTATTTATTTGGACCACCATTCGATAAAGTAAATATATTTAAATGTGTCGAAAATATGTTTAAATATGAAATACCACTGTACCCGCCGGTACTCCAACATTCGAGCCCTGACCTCTTTGATCAAAGCCAGGCCCACAGACATGAAACTAACTCTGCTGGTTTGGGATGGTTTGCTTAAAACTGTAAATACAATAAGCTGGGACTCGTACCCCCCCATCCCCTCCTAAAGCAAGTGGTTGTGCTCTTTCCTGCGTTTATTATCCAAGTGTCTGTTGTAAGTCTTTTGTGAATGCCACCCCCTCACCCCTCAAACCTCCCAAAACCATTACGGGCCAGACATATTTTAACTCACTGAATGATGAAAATGAAGGTAAACATAGACAACACTGTAAGGGACTGGTTGCCATAGTAACATGACGCTTCTGAGGAAACCAAAAGTTGAAACACTAGCGTTCGAAGCGGTCACTCGACAGAACTAAAATTATTGAGACTCAGTGGAAAAACCACCCAAAAAAACTTGACTGAATATTTTAACCTTGATGTCCTCTCTATAGTATTCATTTCTCTATGGTATAGCTTACATTTGGGGGTTCCCCATCACCAAAACTCTGAGAAACATTAGTTCTAAGCAACTCTATTTTACTATAGTCAGATCGGCTCAGAGAGAGCCAGCGTGGATGGACATCAAGCTTGTATTGACTGGTTTTACGTAGGTGGTGTGGTTGGAGTTCGAATCCCGGGCGACTTTACTGAGAGTGTTTTTCCCTTGATGATTTCCTCATCTCTCTCCTTTAAACTCTTTCTCTTCTGCACCCCATCAATGTAATTAAATGCGAGTTTCCCAGGGGAGAGGGGGAGAGAAAAATGTTAAAATTAGTATAAAGTAGCTCACACTGTCAAAAAATTTATATTTTAATAGTTTTGATGTCAAATTTTACACCATCTTTTTGTGTACCCCAAGTAAATTTAAAAGCCTTTGAACTCTTAAGCAAGTCTCTTCCTTTAAGTGATTCGACTATACTAAATCAGGCATCGTTATATAAATTTTTTTTAAAAAGAACTTTGCTTACGTGCAGAAAATAATTTCATTTACAAAATAATTTAAGACTTATTTTATGTTACTAGAAATTATTGTTATTCCTAAATATTTCTTTGACATACATTCGCGCTGGCTAGCATATTTCCTGCCACGTTCATTGCCCCCCACCCCCCACCTTCCAAATGGGGTAAGCCTTCGTTTCACGCTGACGAGGTTATGCGACACCAGCAACTCGCAACTATACCTATTATGCCCATTGCCCATATAAGGGCAACGTGAAAACACGTGTCGTTCAACATATCGGCCATATTAGGAGTAAGTTGTGTTTTCAAGAACCTCTTAATATAGTGTATCTCTGAACGTTTTTGTTCCCCCCCTCTTACAGGCGTGCAAGAACGTAGTAGAAAGAGACCAGACTGACCTTTGATAAAGGGTCACAAAGTTCGACTAAGGGCCTAGGGTGACTAGATCATCAGATGTGTTTTAAAGAGTTTAGGCATTTTTTATTTGTTTATAGACTTAAACTGTTAGCAGTAGTTTTTCTACTGCAGTAGAGCGTCGATAATTTGGACTGATTGGGGATCGACCCAGTCCGGATTATTGATTTGTATGCATTTTCGAAAAGACAGTACCTATATCAAAAATTTAAAAAAATAAGCATAGACGGAATATTTAAGAAAACTCAGTGCTAAGGTAGAAACATTTTCACTTTATTTAAACAACGAACTCCCACTTTTTATTTTTTGTTGCTAGATATCTCAAATTCTGAAAGAATATAATAAGGCAAAAATCTAACAACGAAAAAAGGTCTCTGATTTTTTAAAAATAGGGTTTAGGTGAGTGTTTTGGTGGCCCTGTCTCTGATATTTATACCACTGTGGTTATTTTTATAAATAATATTCTTTATTGGCGATCCGAATCACCGACGATCCAGATTATTGACGTCCGAATTATTTATGCTCTACTGTATTTTAAATATTTAATGTGCACCTTATGAACCAACTGATTATATCAGTACAAAACCTACTTAAATCTAGGACAGACACGACATCCAGCTCCTAGACCGTTAATTCACTCTCATATTCATTGTTACCCTCATATTCATTGTTACCCTCATACTCATTATCACCATCATCTCATCTCATCAGGACATCGAAAGACCCTCCATGGAAAGGATGTACGATTAGTACATTCGGGCGTCCCCTGGGCAACGGTACATTAGTACTGGCTAATTTTCCACTACTGGGTTACGATTGTTTTAGTCCAGACGCGTAATATTTTTATATTTCAATTTAAAGAATATTAAATTTAGATGCGGCTATAACCGCACATAATAACTACAATAGCTTATCTATTTAATCCCTCACACTTTTTTTATGACGTTATATATATTCGTAATAGGTCATATATAGGTGCCTTTACCCTTTATCCTACTTAGTAGGTCGCAAGCCGCCACTGCTATACTCAATATCATCGCTGAGCGGACTGCAGATCTTATGGAGAAAATCATTATCTTCGCTCTCTCTCTCTCTCAGTTAACTGTTGCCAAAACTCCTCGCTCTCAGTTATGTTCTGGGTTAAGAAGGAGCTACTGGCAACCTCGACTCACCAGCGTTGCGAAACTTGTCATATATTTCAGGGGATATTGACCACATAAAAACGAGAGAGTGGCAACGCTGTTTCCCAATAGTAACCATGCATTTCCCTCGGAGATGATAACCAATGTAGCAGAAGGATCTTTATTGCAATTATTGTCTGAAATTAACTGGTATCAACTTACTCGGAAATTATTATTATTATCCTAGTAGGCCCCTAATAATATATTAAATTATCAATAATTATTTCCGATTAGGCTGACTTTAATCACTTTCAGCCAATGTTTGTAGAAATTGACCTTCAGTTAGATGTCACCACCTCTCCTACCGTAGGTAGGGTATAACTATCGCTCCCTGCTTGTTTAAGTTCAGCTTCTTGTCACTCTAGAGACTAACTGTAAAGTTTGGAAGAATAATAATTAATTACCAGCGACTTTTGTACCTCCTCTTACCATGGTTTCTATTTATGTTCCTCCCATAAAGACCAAGGACACAAGAAGTGTTTAGTACTGGGGGGGAGGGGGGGGGGGAAGGAACGTGTCGGCCATATTAGTCGGTCCACCGGTGATGGACTGTATGGTAGCATGCTTCTGTGAGTGCACGTGCGTTTAGCGCTCTAGAAGCGCTGAGCTCAGCGGACACGCAGTAGCTCATATGTTTGTCTCTTTCTCTCTCTTTCGCTTCACTTGCTATGGTCTTGTTACTGCGAGATAGCGGAGCTTGTAACCCTGCTCGTTACAATTACATTGTTATCATCTCTGTGACCTTTGCTGGACGAGTTGCTGAGTAGCTACGAACATGGGAGAAAATAAGTTGCTTCACGTTAAGGGGACCGACTACAGTCCGTTTGCGATAGGAGTGGTGGTAACAGACAGCTAGCATAAGATTGTTATTGCAAACATTGGTTGAAAGTCACTAGTGTGGAAATAATTATTATTTCCTTGCCAATACTATATTATCAATAAAAAGTGTTAATAAACGCTTCTAATAATACATCACAATTAAGGATTACTGTAATTTATAGTTTTTATTTCATAACTTATTTAAATAGCAAAAAAAAAAACAAAAAAAACATGCTTTTTGTTTCGTGGCTGTGGCAACAAGAGATATTATATACCACATGAAATAATAAATTAAAAAGTATTATAATCACACTTGTATCTTGTTATAACAAGCCACCAAAATAAATAAAAGGTTTTGACGTAAATACGTCTTTAAATTTGCTACCATACGGGGGCAATCCAAAAAACCTAATGATAACAAAATCGGGGGATACAGTTTGGTGTTGTAGTTTCGAATTTTTCCTCTACATCCCAAATTAAATTATACCACTGGATAGCTAAAGGATCAAAGAATTCATTACGATAAGCGAGAACAGTGACGCATCGCGCGCGGTGGAGGGGGAAGCGCCGCCACTTTGAGGTTATTTTGCTTCGTATCGAGATTTGCAATTAGTATAACTTTTGACTCGGAGAAGCTACGATGTTCGTTTAAGTTTTAATCGTCAGCTGTCGTCAATCTATCGATTGTTTATAAAACATTAGTAATGTTATATTGTAACACAATAATTATTTGTTTCCTTGCTTTTATCCTAAATACATAAATAAAAATATTTTATTTAAAAAATATAACCCGTTACATAAACGTATTCACGTACAACACACGGCTGTGTCCATGACACAGCCACACCCGATTTTTTTAAACTTGGAGTAATTAATATTTAGCACCGCGTCTTACTACCCGTTCGGGTTATACGCTTAAGTACTAATTACACTAATGAATTAGGAATTGGGAGGGTTGAATTTAGAGGAAGTGAACCCGCATTTGCGTGGAGGGAGAGTGGAAAACCATTTAGGAAAAACCACCCCCAGTTCACCCGACCGAGATTCGAACCTCGATCTCCCCGTCCTCGATCGTCTGGCTCAACACGACTAGCGCGTTAGCCAACTAAAACTTGGAGTAAAATTCATACAAAATATTAATTTTAAACTTTTTTTTAATTTGTAAGCACACGCGCATGAACACAAACAAATACGGTCTGTATAGAGTCATCAACCAATAATGTTTCTGTTGGTTCAACATCTTATTTTTCAAGAGAACGCAGCATTTTAGTGAACCACAGAGGCCGCTTCCACAAAAAAGAGACATCCAAAACGGTTATTTTTATAAGTTCTTATTTCAATAATATAAAAACGCTTAAAATAAATTAAGGCGTTTGGCCCTTTTCATTTGGCTTGGAAATGCATCCATGGGAACAAACAGTTTTCTTCAAGAATTTTTATTGTTTTGAAATTTTCTTTTCGGAAACGGTTTGTTCAAGAATAGGAGCGTGTTGATTAAGTTATACTTTTTATATACACACCTCTATAATTTTAACAGTGATCAAATATCGATAAAAATTTACATTTTTCAAAAGAAAACTGCCGGCTTCATAACAAAAAATAAGAAAACGTAGCAATTAATAAACATCGATATATTATCTTAAAAGGGGTGTTGAAAATACTAACATAAAAATTTCACTCGTTCTCGAGAAAACTGATATTTACAAACGAATTATTTTTCCGCAAGACCTGTCCGCCATCTACGGCTTCCGTGATCCATCTCTTCTTGTTGGCGTGGAAGGATACTTTGGTCGGTTGTGAAGTCCCTCCACGCCTTTCACTTTCCCGCCCACCATCCCACAAAATAAGTTTTAGACTTGCACTCAACAAGGCCAAGGGCCTTAAAAAAAATACATTGTTTGTTGTTAAATTTTTGATTGCCTGGTTTTGGAGATCATATGGTTTGACAAATGGAGTGTGCATAAGACCTGAGACTAAGAGATGTGAGATGGAAAATTTTGCGTTTTGTAAAATTTAAAGGAAAACTTTCCCCCTTTTTCCGGAAAAAAATTCCCATCTATTTAAATGGAAAAAAGGTAAACGATACTGCCCAAGTTTAGTTTCTACTAAAGACGTTAACACCAGAAACATCAAAATTAGTTCCAACAAAGCAATAACAATGATTCCAATTTCCTTCTCAAACTCATTTATTGACTACAGCTCTTGGTGGTTAAATGTGTAACTAACGTTGGGTCTGCTATAGACCAGAATATATGTTAATACTTCCCCTAAGATTCAATGATATGAAAAATTTAACCGAAAAAATGTTAATCTTTAATATTGTCATTATTTGTTTGGAAAAAATTATTTTATATTTAAACTATACTTTCCCACACACGTGACCCTTAAAATAATACTTTAGTATCAGCATTGGTGATCACGTGGTTTAAGCAATAAAGATTGCAATAGACTACTTTTCACTGACAGGTCAATATTCGATTCTCTGAAAAGCTCACTGAGGGTATAGTTTTTTATTACTTGTCGTTTTCCATCCTTTCTTCGCGCCAAGACGTGTGAAGTATCCCTTTAAAAACACCTTTTTAACATCTTAACCTTGATGTTAAACGTAATATCAATAATAGTAGTAAATATAAATCGACCTTGCAAGCTAAGTCCGATTGTTGAGTACAATAACTTATTCTACTCGACAACACTTTCAACAAACACAATAATTATGTTTACAAAACTGCAACTGAACAATGGACATCAATTTACTATATTTTATTATTTATTATTAATTCCTTTAACTCCTGATGTGAACCATACAATTAGTATAACAGACCTTCATTACATGATTCTCTAGACCTTATTTCAAATAAGTTTCTAGATAAAAACAAAAGAAAGTGAGCGAGGGAACAGCCAGTGAGTGGCCTTGTTACACATTCCCTCTATAATAGTGCCTCTCTTTGTTCATATTTAATAAAAGTACTTTTTTAATATTACATCAATTAATCACTATATTGAAAGATCATTTACATTACTTTTAAATATATAGTTTACATTCAGTATATATTATATTACTATTCTTTAGTAAATCCGTTTTATAGAAAAGAATTCAGGGAAGCAATCCATAGAATGGAACAGCCAATATGGGTAGAAAATGAGTTACTGGCAGTTTAGCGCATTTTGTCCAGTTACTTCTTGGTTAAGTGTGTAATTTAATAACACATATATAACTGTTTTTAGTTAATTCTAAATGAATGGTGCTTGGTCTTACAACGTTTTTCTGTGTAGGAACCTAATGGCGTGGATGTGTAAGTTTAGTGACTACCCAATAAAATGTTTTTGTAACCGGTAATATAATATTTGGACTCTGTTGCTATTGAAAAGTAAGGGTTGGGGAGGGGGAGGTGATTGCTTACACCACCTATTAACTTAGTTTAGATATGGTATAGTTCTCTTCTTTACGAATGGACATTAGGACTACCTTTTAAAAATACAAACTTTTTTGCGGACAATATTGATAAACGTTACATTATTATTAGCGTTGTGTTGATAATATATATCAAAAGTGACAGCTGAAGATCACATGACTTGACGTATGAATACGTGAAAGTAGATCTAGTAACTTTCACTAGCCGTCATATGTCCATTCATGATAAAATGTCTTTATAAAAACTAGTTTTAAAGACGCGACACAAAAACGGATAACGACAAACACTAAATCCACTTGTTTATAGGACAGTTCTTCCAGCTCATTTAATTTTATATCTTACCTTTCTTTTACACAAATGTTTTGTTATTAATCTTTGCACGCTCAATTAAACAGCCATTTGTTTTATTTTAATACCAAGGGCATGAACAACAGCCAATAAATGTTTTACGAGTCTCATGCATGTAAACATGTACTTGCGCTACACGTGTAAGTTATGCGTGTAGGACTCGCTTTAAATTCCCATGTATTGTACAGTCTTAAGGTGGGAGTGTAGGGAGAAAAGGTCAGTGTTTTTGCAGTTTTTATAGCAAAACTTTTTTTGGCCAAAATAAAAAAAATAATTTCCTGTAAAAACACAGAGCTTAATTTTCTTAAGATGGTGAAAACAACAGTTGTTTAATATCTGTCATGAGTATAGCGACATTAGATGAGAAACTTTTTAAATGAAGAGGAAAAATTATCATTAAATCCCAGGAAACTTTTGACAGATAATTCAACAACTGTTGATATCGCCATGTGAAGAAAATTAAACTCTTTGTTTCTACTGGAAAAATAGTTGATTTATTTTTGCCAAATTTATGTTTGTAATAAAAATTGCAAAACCACTGATCCTTTCACACGTTCCTTGCATGGTGGGGGACAGCGAATTTCTCAATTCTAGGCATTCTGAAATTAGAAAAATTCCCAGGTCACGATGGCACCTTTGAGAACACTGGAGAGTCTGGGGGTTTCTCCCCCAGAAATATTTTAAAAGTTTTAGGCGATAATTGTGCCTTAAATTGAGATATTAGAGAGCTGTATTTCTAAAGGTATTTATTAATGAGGGAATTTTTCAAATTACAGGTGTTATTCATTTTGACATTCACCAACATTCCGTTTAAGGAAAATAACAAGTTTTGTTTCGTAAAAACTCCAGACTTTATTACATGATCAAATTAAAACATTACTTAAGCTTCTTAAGGCTACTAGTGTACAATGGCGGAGAACAGACCCTGCAGGCCTGTTCGTGCAAGGGTTGAGCGTAAAAGTACCCCTGCATTGCAGGGGTTGAGGAAAATATTAATTGCTCATACATTTTTGCTTAAGTTATCGTAAAAAAAAAAGTATCGATATTACTTTTAGATTAAATGGGGACAAGAACTGCTGAACAGTAATCTTTTTTAATGAATTACATACAAAAGCTAAATCAACCATTTTATAACATCAATGGCAGAGTAGAAATCGTTTTCTTTGTTAATAGGTATGTGTATGTTGGATAGTCTGTGTTCGTACAATCGTAGGCCACAAGCCACAGCGCAATACAATTATAATAATATTAACCTTCTCTGTCATCATTTTACTTACTCTTCTTGGCTTCAGTTGTTTCCCAGAAGCAATCTACAGGTTGACTAAAAAGATGTTTGTCAAAAACAGTACACTGATGAAAACAAGCGAGTGGTTTGGAATGAAGTTAAAAGTACCTAATTATTTAGAAGTTTTCCAGGGTGTTCGGGATTTAGGATTCGATTAATTGTATTTAACGGTTTTGGAAGATTCCAAAGAGCTATATCCGGAGGAGACGTCTGTTTCACGTCTTCCACACGTTAAAGACGTTGTAGAGTTTCTAAAAATAAGACACCATTAGGAATCTAGTTCCTAAGCTAACGAAACTAGTAAGAATCCTTGTAACAACCCCGTTTTTTCATATACTGCCGAACGATCATTCTCTGCTCTACGGAGACTAAAAACATATTTGAGGTCAACGATGACACAAAGGAGGCTGAGTCATACTGCTATTTTACATGTCCACAAAGAAGCTGCAATTGCCCTAGATATAGAAGTTGTGGCAGACAACTTCATCAAAATTAGTGCACATCGCCAAAATATGTTTGCTCTGTCTAGTGTAAAGAAAAGCTAAATGGAGACGTTTTTAATATTGAAATATGTAATTTTGTATTGATTTTTTATGTAATTTTTTTACTTAAAAAAGTTACATAAAAATCAATACAAAATTACATATTTCAATATTAAAAACTATGACATAATTTAAAATGAAAATTAATGGTGTGCAAAGATGATTGAAAACATCAGTATCAGTAAAGTACTGTTGTCTTTTTACTTAATGCACTTTTAAAAACAAAGTGTCAACCGCTTGTTTGGATCAATAATCTTAATGCTGCTTGGATGTTAATGAATTATTTATTTTTGAAAAAGTTCACTCTATTAAACATGTTTTTTTTAGAGGATGTTTAAAACAATTTTCTTTCAGCCAAGGCTAGGCTTGCTTTTTATATTTTTAATGTTAGTGACTAGTTTAAAAAATGTTAACCAAGACCACAATTACTATTTTTAAGAATCTATAAATAGCTTATAGAGGTATATATAGTTCAAAAATATTCTTGTCTCCAGTGGTTGGGGTCATACCCCCCAAACCCCACAAGTTTTAGGTGAGGGGTTGGGTAAATCATACATCTCCACCCTGTTATTGTATAGTAGGCTAGTAGTAGTAGTAGCAGCCTTAAATCTAATAAGCAGTGACAACGCCGCTACTAGCCAAATGTATTAATTAATATTTCTCCTTTCAATGTTTGACTGTCAGGAAGTTGGGAACTTTTTAAGAGTAGGAATAGACAACTGGGAAGTTTAAAATTTTCCTGTCCAAGTCTGTGGTAAAGAAGTTTCATAGTCGTAAGTACTGTTATTCAGAAAAATTCTAGAATTTCCAAACTCAAAATCTTGACTCATCCATAAAATTTCCAACTTTCAAGATTTTCCCCAACATTGGGTATGCCCCTAGTCCCATGTCGATTGTGGCATGTAAAAAAGAGCCTTGGAAATTATGGGAAAATAACTTTTCCGGCAAAATCGATAGGCCCTTTCACGCTCGGTTATAGAAATTTAGTGTGGAAGGATAGGGGAACCACCACACTTTCTGAACTACCTTTAGAACATGGGATCTCTCTACCAGATGGTGCAGGCAACACTATCTAGTCAATGGGCTGAGTGCATGCCCAACGCCGGATGGATAGAAACAAAGTTCCTTCCTATTGTAATCTGACCGAATTACCTTTTTTTAGCTCAGTTTATTTACGTATGAACATTATTTACAAACTGCTAAAAAGGTATTGTATTTTTAAAGGCATGACACTAGTGTGTTTTTTTCATCTTGTTTATGAAACACAATAAGTTTACCAAGTTTACTGATAACTTGTCAAAGTGCTTCCCTCTACCGTTCTTTTTATTTTTAACGAGGCGATAATGAAATTGAGCGGAGGAGACTCAGTGCGAATTGTTTTAGAAACAATATTTCCAACAAGGTTGTGGCCATTGTTAGAAAAGAGTCTGTTACGACTGATGACGTCAGCAACACGTGCTCGCGGATCCAAAACAAGAGAAGGGGGGGGGGAGGGGCTTACGACGCGTGGTAATGGCGGTCGACAGAATCGCGAGAGCAAAGCTACTTTCATTCGGAGTGCAACAGTCCATGCACTCGCGTTTTTGAGTTTTATTACCGTCCGTACGCTCTGATGCGAGAACTGGCTATCAGCGAGACGGCGACATAAAACTAGTTGACCTTACGACCTGAAGGGCCAGGGCCGTTTCATCCATTAGGCCTAGAGCCTACGAACTTTTATGGCCTACTAACTTTTAAGGCCTACAATATTTCACTTGAATAAATACATTTTTTAAATCTCAAAATAAGAAAAAAACAGAATTGCCACATTTGGTATGTGCAAATTCAGAACTTATGTTCAGTTAAATGTTCAAATGTTTACTTTGCGACATTTGGTATGTGCAAATTCAGAACTTATGTTCAGTTTAATCTTCAAATGTTCACTTTGCGACATTTGGTATGTGCAAATTCAGAACTTATTTTTAGTTTAATGTCCAAATGTTCACTTTTCTACCTTTGGCATGTGAAAATTCAGAAATTATGTTCAGTTTAATGTTTAAATATTCACTTTGTGACATTTGGTATGTGCAAACTCAGAAATTATATTCAGTTTAATGTTTAAATATTCACTTTGTGACATTTTGTTTGTGCAAATTCAGAAATTATGATCAGTTTAATATTTGAATATTCTCTTTGCGACATTTGGTATGTGCAAATTCAGAAGTTATTTTTAGTTTAATGTTTAAATGCTCACTTTGCTACCTTTGGCATGTGAAAATTCAGAACTTATCTTCAGTTCAATGTTTAAATATTCACTTTGCGACATTTGGTATGTGAAAATTCTGAAACTATGTCGTCGATTGTCAAATTTTCGCCTAACATCATTTTCAATTTGAGAGTAGTTAAAATGACGACAATCGTTGCTGCCCATTGTTGATCGGAGATAATTTTTTTATCAATTTCATCTTTGAGATTCTTTCAGCACTTGTTCCTAAAATGGAGAGATTATGATGTTTACATTCGGAACCTTTCCTCTAAAAATGAAGGGGCCAGTGCCTACGAAGGTCTGGGTAGGGCCTAAATGTGCGCTCACACTTGGCTCGGGATCCAGGAGGCAGGAGTTTCATCCATGACCGTGGCATTTGATTTTTCTCACAGAGCTGTAAAATATCTCTCTCACTCACTCCTACCTGATGAGTTAAAGAGTCCATATACCAGCTGATTAACCGAGAACCTCATGGCTGATTAGATGGGATATCAAGGGGAAGTGGGGGGGGGGGGGCGAAACTCTAGATTTTCCCCTTCTGTTTTTAAGACAAAACACTTTCTTAGACCAATATAAATAAAATATTATTTAGACAGAAACATTTAGTCTAATTTTTACACACAAAGTAATATCAAGTTTTGTTGGCTACGTGTTGGATTCAAATCCTTCTTATTTTTCTAAGGAAGGTAAAATGTTTGTATTTACAAAACTTGTTTATGCTATTTCCATTCAGAAACATTTAATTTTTGTTTAATTTGTCCCCGCGAAGAGATACCAGGTAAATGACTAACCTAGCCTAACCTAACCTAATTTAGCCTACCAAACGTTCCTTCATACTAGTAGTTCTGAAATAGCAGAAGAGATAGCAGGTCAATGTTTAACCTAACCTAACCTAATCTAACCTAGCCTACCAACATTCCTTCATACTAGTAGTTGTTCTGAAACAGTACCGATCAAAAAATAAACACCATATATACCTCAGTTTTTAGCTTATGTGGTGCTGACTGACAGCTCACAGCTGACTTCTGACGCTTTGAAAAGCTACCAGACCAAATTATGTATCCCTACGCCGAACCATATGATCTGCAAAAAACATGTCTTTAGCAGTTGTCACTTCTGACAGTCAAAATTTAGGTATATACCTAAATGTTGACTGTCAGAAGTCAGCTGGTAACTGTCAGTCAGCACCACATAAGCTAAAACTGAGGTATACGTCCTGTTAATGACTGCCAACTGCTAGTATCAAGGCTTTGACTCGCCGACAGGCGCGAACAACGGTTTTTTCAGGCGGGCGCAAAAGCCCTCGTTTTTTAAAAGGCGCTACCAACACGGTGCAAACAACACGCTCCGTTTTTTTTAGCATCACGTCCTGCTACCATTTCAGGTCATACGTATACATACTAATTAGGCCTACGCTAGGCCTAACGAATTAAAGATATTTGTGTAAAATTAAACTGAACGTATCTACTGAAGCAATATTTTATTTATTAGGTGAACCAAAAAGTTTTTATGTAAAAAAACATAAATACATACCTTTAAAAGTTCGCGTTTTCTCTTCTCTCCCACTCCTCCCTACCATGTAAAACATATCAAACTTGGGCTCAAACCAATATCCCCCACGCAGTGAACAATTTGAATAATCCTTGAGGTGTTGCTAAAAAAAAAAGTAGTTTTATATTAATTTTTGTGCAACGCGTATAACCTACAGTCAGTTTTAGATGGGAAGGAAGCTTTCCGACAGTTATAAAGTTTATTAGAACTTCTTTCACGTATTCATACGTCAAGTCATGTGATCTGTTACTTTTGATAGATATTATCAATAGACTACTGTAGACTACCTATTAAACAAAAATATAATAAAACTCTTTCAGTGGAAGAACGGTCTAAGTTATCACTTTCGTTTTAGACTGGCTTGCTGATGACTGGGAGATCGGGGTTCAAATCCCTGTTGAGTCTATTAAGGGTGGCTTTCCCTAAATAGTTTCCCACTCTCATTTCATGCAAATGCAGCTAGATTACCTCAAATGGTTTCTTTCTCATCCCTACCCCATTAGAGTGACTATCATATATGCGGATAACCTGAACAGGTAGTAAGACGAGCTGATTAAAAACATAGTAATTTATTTTAGCACCACGTCTTACTACCCGCTTGGGTATATACGCTTATGTAATAATTACGCTAGTGGTTTTAGGGATTAGAGAGGTTATATTTATAGGAGTTGTACCAGCGTTTGCGTGGAGGGAGAGTGGAAAACAATTTTCGAAAACCACCTTAAATACCCCCGCTGAGATTCGATCCTCAATCTCCCCGTCATCGGAAGTCTAGCCTACTGCGAGAGTCGTGCGTTAGACCATGTGGCCACCAAATTGGGAGTAAAATATTAAAATGTTATAGTGTTGGCAGCAAAAAATATGTTTGTACCTATTTTTTAAGTTTCTTCTTATCAGAATCCATACATTCCGTTCGGACTATCCACGGATTATATAGGATGATGCCGGGATCGCGATCAACTTAACTTCACTTAAAGTTAACTTAACGTAAAGGTTCTTCTCGTGTTTTTTAAATGAAAGCGATCACGATGCAGTTAATTTAACCTTCACTTGCAGTTCACTTAAGTTAATAGATGTCCAGGGAGGTCTTTCACGTTAAGTGAACGTTACACGAAGGGTATCACGTGATCTAGCCAGCCAATCATCATGGGAGTGACGTCTGCAGGGCTATTTATTAATTCATTTGTTGGGTTTGGTTTTATGACCAAGGTTTACTCCATAGCTTCAATTCTAGTGATCGGACATTGAAACAAAATAATTAAACTAAAATAGGAAAGCTAAATTTATCAAAAAAGTTTAGTGATAAATATTTTTTATATCGGTAGAAAACAGTAAACATTCATAAATCATCACTTTACAACTAGTACAAATCACAGATCAAAATACATACTTTAGAATGCAGATGTTTGGCTCGAGTATGTTACTTTAAGTTACGTGAATCGCGATAACACCTCTGTTTTATTGAGTTAAGTGAACCTCAAGTGAATGCGACGTTAAGTTAAAGTTAAGTTGATGGTGATCCCGGCATGACGAAGGTGAATTAAGCCTACACGGAAACATTACTCCCCCTGGAGAGAGTGTGTCAATCATTAAGCGCACATGGTCGGGATTCGAGCCTAGTTACTGGGTAAAAGTTCAGCACGCCAGTCGAACTCGCTAGCCCTGAGTTTTATCCATAATAATCTTTTTAAGAAAAAAAAAATCGTCACTAAAAACATTAGTCAGTGGCGTAACGTAATTTTCCCCGTGAATTGGCGTAGAAAAGAGTGTGTGGAACCGCCTGGGGGTCACGTACCGGAAGTTGTCCCTTGGAAAAGGGGCAGGAGGGGTCTAAGACTGTTCTTTCACACGTTTACAACGCGCTATTTGTTGTGGGAGGTAATGGTCCTAGAGAGAAAGGTAGGGGTGGCCCCCTTGTCCCCCCAACATTGGTCATAAAGGTGTTGAAAGTGAAGTTAATCCCCTTTAGTTGCCATTGAAGCCGTCACGCGCCTTTTTTGGAGGGGGGGGATAGAATGAGTGGTATGATGGACAGTTTTACCTGGAAGGTGACTGAGCTTTTCTTTCAAACAAATATCAGTCATTCTTGCTTAGCCCTTTGAACAGCTGGGTCTCAACCCTCTTCCCAGGCGAATACTAGTGCAGTTTCTTTAAAAACTCAATCATACTCCCTTTTGTTAGAATAAGCCATTACCAGTTAAATTATACTGTCCCAGCTTTTTTCATCTGGTGTGCTGCGACACATGGGTGTGCAGTGAAGGGTCTAGGTGTGCCGTTGGTGTTTGGAGTAAGATAAAAAAAAGAAGCAACCAGCTTCAGTGACCGCATGGTCTAAGGAACTACTCACAGTAGACAAAACTACCGATGACGGGGAGATCGAGGTTTGAATCTCGGTTGGGTGTATTGAGTTTTTTCCGAAATAGGTTTCCACTTTCCCTCCTCGCAAATGTGGGTACATCTATAAATAGAACCTTTCTCATCCTTAAAACAATAAGCGTAATTAGTTCATAAGCGTAAAACCCGAACGTCGGGTGAAAAGATGCGGTGCTAAATAAAAAATAAGGGAGAAAAATTCAGAGGAAATCTTTTTAAATCCATGACCAACCATTATTTTATAAATAACACAATTATTATAATTTTAGCTATTGAACTTGTAAACACAATCTTGAAACTCATTATTTTTTATCATAAAATCGTTCTTTAAGAAAGTGAGGGTGTGCCTTGACAATTATTATAATGCCTTATTTGGTGTGCCGTAAGTTGAAAACGTTTGAAAATCGCTGTACTACTCAAGAGGACGGGATGTGGCGAGTTAATTTCGAAGGAAGAAACAAACACATTTGACTGAAGAAAATATGTGGTAAATAGCCAGTGCACTCGCCCAGACATAGAACCCTGGTCCGCCGTTAAAAACAACTCAAAACTTTGGCTGACATGTCCACAAGTTTACTAACCCACATCAATGTACACGTGGACTAAACATCAAGCTCACTAATTTAATTCTAGTTTGTCGGTAGGGGAGGTTGGGGGGGGGGGGTGAACTCCGGACGGGTGTACTGAGAGTGTCGCCTCCCCCTTCCTAAATGGCTTCTCACTCTTCCACGCAAATGCGGGTACATTTACTCTAAAATTATACTTTCCTCGTCTCTTTGTAATTAACCTTCTATATTGTGTAATTTATAATATGAGCATAGCAGTGATGGGAAGAAGGATGTGTAGCAGCTATTACAGATAGTTGATAAAGTGGCGTGAGGTCCTGTTTTAACTCAGCCGTTTGGCGTTTTGTCTAGCTGTTTGTTCCGCGACTTCTGACAAATACGTGGACCAATTTTAATAAAATATGGCAGAGGACTTCTTTGAACCTAGATCAAACGACCTGTATATACAATTTTTTTTTTAAATTTGTGGACGTCTTAAATCCACGTGCAAACAATGGCTATTCTCTAATAATATAATGTACTATTAAATATATGTGTAAAACCCGAACGGGTAGTAAGACGTGGTGCTAGTAATAATAATAATATTAAATATAGTATTATCTAATTGGTTTTCTGTTTGACTTAATCACTAAGGAAAATTATCTACTTAAAATCCTAGGAGAAATTATAGGAGATATTTTAACTTGGAATCCAAAGAAAAATCTTAAAGAATTTAAAAACTAGGAGGACATGACATAATAACTTAACATGATGTAGCCTACTTAGCTTTTTTTTAAACTGAGGAAATGAGGTCTAATGTTCACAGAACTGCTTGTTTTAAGGTGGGAGTGTAGTAAACGCGAGTTCAGGGCAGTGTTTTTACCGTGTTTTTTTAACAATACTTTTTTCGTCAAAATAAATCAAATATTGCTCAGTGAAAATAAAAATTTTAATTTTCCTCACATGATGGTGATATCAACAGCTGTTATATCTGTCAAGGATGTCCTGGAATTTAATGACAAACTTTTTATCTTAATTTAAAAAGGTTTCTCATCTAATACCGCTATGTTGATGACAGATATTCAACAACTGTTGATATAAACATGCTTGTGAAGAAAATTAAACTCTTATGTTTGTACTGGAGCCATATTTGATTTATTTTGGCCCAAAAAATGTTTTGCAAAAAAAAACCTTGCAAAAACAATTATCGTTTCTCGTCTCCCCTTCACTCCCATCTAGTCACACAAAAACTTGTCATTATCATAAGTTTTTGCTAATTTTGAATTAATTTACACTAAAGAAGCATGCGGTCTAAGGTGTCAGGCTCACCACAGAATAGATTTACTGTAACGAGGAGGTCAAGGTTCGAATCTTTGCCGTGTGTACTGCGGGTGGTTTTCCCCACATATGATTTTATCTCTTGTGGTTTTTCCATCCACTCTCTATTAGCTAAATATTTGCAGTCAACATTTCACTTCCCAGGTGGAAGATGGATGGTACTTCCCTGTAATTTGTGTCGACCCCCTACAGTTAAATAGCTGTACAACTAGTAATAACCAGTTAAGCCCTTCTGTGTTTTCAAAGATTTTCATGCACTTTTTTTTTTTACTCTTACAAATATCTGTGTATTTCCAATGTCGGCGAAAAACAGTCGTCAAGTGTTCTCCGAAACTAACGTTCCACGCCTCCGCAAAGTCAAAACCTCTTTTTTTTTTTTTTCCTTTTCAACAATTACTTAAAGCTGCCAAGAAAAAGGGGAGGGGGTTTAAACCAACCCTCCCTCTATCCCATCATAAAAATTTCGGGTATTAAGGACGCACAGGTGCATCAAGGTGTGCTGTTGACATCTTCTTTGGGTTTCTTTCTCACGGGAATTCTACGCAAAAATGTACTGCAATTAGTTGGGGCGGACCTTGGAATATCTGTTCTTTGTTGTTTTTGGTTTTTTATGGCCGAGTAAAAGTTTCTGAAACCATTTTATAGCTAATTTTATTTGGAGACCCAAGCTATTGTATCCAGAACTTATTGATTCGAGTCAACTTTGACCTACATTAATTTTAGAATCTAATTTATATTACTTTGATTAAAAGACACTGAGAATATTGTACTGTATTTTTTCATGTTAACAAAAATAAATAAATTACGCAATCAATGGCCCGTGCGAAACCAATTATAGTTGGATCAGCATGAAAGTACACTTATAGAATAGTTCAAATAGCTACGAGATCTTTTTTCATGCATTAACTTTTTTAAATACCGTGTCTTACTTACTACCCATTCGGATTATATGCCTATGTACTAAATATGCTAACGTATTAAGGATGAGGAAGGTTGAATTTAGAGGACGTGTACCCACAATTTCGTGGAGGGAAAGTGTAAAACCATTTAGGAAAAAAACACCCTAAGTTCACCCGACCAGGATCGAACCCCGATGATCTCGCCGTCTTTTGCGGTACAACATGAGAGTAGCGCGTTAGACCATGCAGCCACCGAAGCGTCAAGTGCCCAAATACACTTATTTTTCACACACAAAAAAGTACCCAGTCCACCATCACCCAACACGCCCATACACCCTTCAGTGCATTGTCTGAGATATACCTCTGGGCCTGGATTCACTAACGGGAGCAAATCTGCTCCGGCGCAAGTATAGAAATGGCGCAACTATTTGCTCCTGTTAGTGAATCCAGGCCCTGCTCTTCCCGAGTGTTGCCAACCTCGCTGGCTCAAATAAAACTAGGAGCTATCCTAGGGGAAAGTGTCAGCCAGGTGTGTGTGTGTGTGTCACGTGACATGTGTCGTGTCAGTGGTTTGTCGTGAGAGAGGTGTGTGTCCAGTCGTCTCACCTCCAGGGAGGTTCCCAGAGAGACAGATATACCTCTGCGACTATCGTGTTATCCTGATTAAAAACACTTACATTACCACTTGCCAGTAGTGTTTTGTTCTATTGGGCACCACCATCTCACCACGTCTCTCCCTATCCGTTCGGATTGAGCGCAAATGAGCTAGTTACGTTATTGTGTTAGTGATGAGGAAGGATCAATTTAGAGAAGGTGTACCCGCATTCATGTTGAGGGATAGTATAAAACCAACTAGTAATACCTTTTCTTAGTACACAAGACTGGGATCGAACCCCGATCTCCCCGTCATCGGCAGTTGTCTATTGCGATTTTGACGCCTTTTAAATCGTTCGACCTACCGAAGCGGTTCTTTCCAGTAGTATAGTTAGGAGTGGACAATAAGGGACGCCATCATCTTACTTGTTTAATCATAATCTCCGTATTACCTCCCACCCCCTCCTACATCCAATTCCCCCTGCAAAATCGAAGGGGGGCCCGGTTTTTGGTGAAAGGTCACTCCCTCCTTCCTGGCTCTGCCCCGGCAGGTCAGTATTTATCTAGATTCAAATATACGGCCGCGTATACTGAGGGTAGTTTTTACCATTCCTCTCTTTAGACAAATGATAGTCCTTTTATCTTGCTTACCCTCTTCCAAGGGTGTAGAAAGCTTAATTTCTAGGGGGTCTGCTGGAAAATTTTAGCCAATACATCCTTTTCTCGCCCCTTAATTATGTAGGTGCTTCTTCTTCTTCTTAAGTGGACAATTTATACATGTTTATATCCATCCGGAGCTAGTCATACCCTAAGCCAAGGGTCAGCAACGTGGCTCCCGTGGGCATTATGACGCCCTTTTGACAGATTTTTAGCGCCAGCCTTATATTTTGTATATTTTTTTGTTAAATAGTTTTGTTTGATAAATAACAGGATGGTTGTCAAGTCCTATTTGAAATTAAACTTCTTTTTTTATAAATTCATCATTAGTCCTCAATTTATAATTCCATTAATATCTTAATAAATAAGTTTTTAACAATAGACCCTAAGCCCACTTTGTAACATACCTCAAAATTTGAAGCTCAAATATTTAAATCTGAAGAATGATAATATTGTAGTTAATATTTTATTTATTACATTTAAAATATATATATTCTCAACTTGTCTCTAATAAATACATAAATAAAAGGTGAAAATTCAAATATAAAGATCGACATTTGTCTTGGCACCCCCAAAGTAAAACATATTTTCGAAAATAGCTCTTTATGCTTAAAAGGTTACCGACCCCTGCCCTAAGCCCTTTGGTTGGTTAGTGCTACCTACACCATCTGGTATGAATCTCATTAAGTGTGTTAGTTATACGTTGTCTTAAACACTGAATTTCTATGAGTGAGCGCGAAAGAGCCTATTAATTTTGCCGGGAAATGTATTTTCACATAACTTCCCAGGGTTCTTTTACATGCCACAATTGACGTGGGACTGGTGGCTTTACTTTTCTTCCAAAGTAAGTTGTGCAACGGATTTGTATCTCTCTGGAAACATCCGTCGATCCTGGCTGGATTTTAACCCACAACATCCCCCCCCCCCCAATACCCCGGAGGATGACTTATGTAAGCACAATATAGTAATATTTGATTGTACCATCTCGCAAACAAATATATAACTCGAATAGAATATTTGTGAGCCAAAGCTTCAGTGAAAATTTATCTTGGGTTCATAATCTCAGATTAAGCGCCTTGGAACCTGAACAAGCGGGCGGGCTGAATGTCAGACTCTTCTAGTCTGGGTCAACGACGAGGTCGAGGTTCAAATCCCGGGCTGGGTGTATTAAGACTGGTTATACTTAAACGGTTTCCCCCCCTCTCTCAACTCAATTGCAGATACATTCCTTCTAAATCATACTTTAGTCCTAGTCCTCTTTCCCCACTTTGATATGAGTGTGCGGATAGTTCAGACCACAAGCGAACCCAATCGGTTCGATCACCAAGTTTATAAAACTGGCAACACAGTAGGCATTCTCGGTAATCTTCATTGCAAGTATTTGCCAATGTATCAGATTGTCTGTTGTTTTCAATCGCGTTCAAACCCTGGATTTGTGCCGAGTTGTGTAAGCTCACAGAGGTAAGATGTAAGTTGAGTCCTTCATTACACCTGACAGTGTCTTCAGGAGGTTTCCCAGTTGAAGCGGTCAATGCGACAAGGATATAAGGAGCATTATGCACACACTACAACCCAGTTGTTTCTTAGTGTAACCACCACGTTATGTCGACTAGACATCCCAAGTTCTCTACCGACAAGGGTGGATTATCTAACTGTCTTCCGAGCTTGAGACACCATTTAGGTGCGGTTACTTCGTCTATATGAGATGATGATGATGTTGATGTTGATTATGTGGTGCCAGTCTATGGGCCAGTTTCATAGTCAGATTTAATACGCCTCAAGTGCGGCGCTATACTAAATACAAGACGTCACCTACCTGAAATTGAATGGAATGGGCCAGTTTCATATGCGAAACTGGCCCATTCCATTTTGGTCTAGGTAGGTGTCGTCCTGTATTTAGTATCGACTCGCACTTTAGGCGTACTAAATTTGACTATGAAACTGGCCCTTATACCTAGACTGAGCCCAATTAACCAGACCATGGCAAACATAAGAACAATTTCCCTTCGAGAAAAATACCTATGGTAAGTTACCGCCGGGAATCAAACCCGGGACCTATAGTCGCTATAGACCAAGAGGCCAGCCACAACGGAGATGACTGCTCTAGTAAGATTCTGGTAGGAAATAAATCTAAAATTATTATTTTTTTGCTGTCAGAAATAATAATACCGTATGAACAACCTACTTTGGTGGTCTAGTGGTTAAAGGCGTCATTAACGTAATAGCTTTAACTACTTATGATGAGGAGATCGATGTTAGACTCCTGGTCGGGTGTACTGAGGTATTATATTACCTAAATAGTTTTCCACTCTACCTCCATACAAATACGGGTACACTTCATCTATATTCAACCTTCCTCATCCCTAGCACATTAGAGTAGCTAGTAAATCGTGTAGCCCCAATGGATAGTAAGATTGTGCTTTTAAAAAAATTGTAATTACTTCGGCTTTTTTTTAAATCGCAAATCTTCGAAATTAACATTTTATGTAAATCATTTGGCCAATAATTTACATTTTATTTTTAATGTATCAGATTCTAAACGGGGTATCTATATTATTTTTTTTATTGGGCCTGACTAAAAAAACTAGCCTACCTTATTATTTGATTTGCAAAACATTCTACAAGAAAATATTCAAATCAAAATCAAAATCTTGTATTTGCACAAGATTTGTTGTTGTAAATAACAAAATTTGCACCTTAAATACTAATTTAATTATTAAATCTCGCTTGTGTAGTTTTCCTTCTGAACCGGGGTGTAATGTGTGATACCTACTGCCTTGATAAGAACACAATGCACCTACAACGCTGACTTCCGCACATTAGTCTTTCTTTTTTTTCTTTTTTCAAAAAACAACACAGATCGGTCGGTGTAGCTGGACAGATACAAATGCTGCGGATTAGCAGATATATATATATATATTCAAGTTGTATGTGCTTGCGCTAATATATAGTTGTTTTCTTTGTAGATTGTAGATATATGTATATAATGGTTATCATTTTTTAAACATTTTCCCCATATAATTAGACGAAATATTTTTGCACTTTTAGAAAAATATAACTTACAGGTTGGCAATAAAATGTAAGTGTTTAAGTTACCGATTTTCTTTTACTATATAAGCTTAAGATCAAAATTAAAACACAATTAACAAAGTCACAAGGCTTAGATTTATATGCGTTTTTGAAGTGTGTAATGGTCCATAGCCAAACTTTGAAAGCTTATACGACAATTTGGGAAAAAAAAAGCGCGATATATTAGTAAAATCAGTAATAAACTTTATTGACAACTTGTATGAACAAAATTTTGTAGCCATTTTTTAATTATTGGGTTTAATCCGATTGTGACATTTTAATAGCCTTAACTTTCATTTTGACGTGAACTATATTTTGAAATAACGTACCACTTGTTAAATAACGCGTTACTTCTAGACGTCTCAAGGCACTGATAGGCGGCCCCTTAAGGAGAGGTCGAAGGAGAAGTGAGGAATGGTCAGTGTTGTTGCAGTTTTTGTATCAAAACAATTTTTTGGCCAAAATAAATTAAATATTTCTCAAGTAGAATCATAGAGTTTAGTTTTCTTCACATGATGATATCAATAGTTGTTAAATCTCTTTCAAGGGTGTTCTGGAATTTAACGACATCTTCTTTTTCTCTTCATTTAAAAAGTTTCCCGTCTAACGCCGCTATGATCATGACAGATATTCAACAACCTGTTGATATCACCATGTGAAGAAAATTAAAATAAATGTTTCTACAGGAGAAATGTTATATTTACCTTGGCAAAAAAAAAAGTTTTGCTATAAAAACTGCAAAAAAAAAACCCCTGACCTTAACTCGCGTCCCCTGCATTCCCATATTATTAACACACACACACACAAAGCCCTAATGTCTGGATTTTTTTACACCACGTCTTACTGCCCATTTGGGCTAGATGCATATCCATACGAATAAGGTAGGGATGAGTAAAAGATTAAAAGGAAGAATTGATAGGAAATGTACCCGTATTCTCGGGGAAAGTTAGTGGGAAAACGTTTTGGAAAAAATCACCTCAGTCCATAATTCCGGGTTTCATTTGTAAATGAGACGAGACTGGCACCTTTGTCCGGTCGCCCACCGAGGCGGGTTCGATATTTACCAGTTGAATGGCAGGACGAATCCATATACAAATAGTGAATAGCACCATCGGTAATCGAACCAGGGTCTCCTGTTCCTGTGTTTTGACCACTGAGCCGTGGGCTGAAGCAGCTCCCTGTCCTCCTAGACGTCAGTGTGTCGGGTTTCCGCAGGTTGTCGGAACTGCCAGTTAGTTCCGTCACAGGTGTAGTGAGTGTCAACAAGGGATCATTGCATCACGCCGCACTAGCGTTATTAGACACCTCGACTAGGAGCTCTTTCAGCATCTCCCCCCCTCCCCCACACACACTCCCAGGAACCCTGTTGACCAAACCTAGGTGGTGTTTGGTTCAACTCCAGTGGCCAGTGATAGGTGTCTATAACTGTCCTCTCCTTGTAGGTGGTGTTTGATTCAACCCCAGTGGCCAGTGATAGGTGTCTATAACTGTCCTCTCCTTGTAGGTGGTGTTTGGTTCAACCCCAGTGGCCAGTGACAAGTGTATCTAAGTGTCCTCTCTTTGTAGGGGGTGTTTGGTTCAATTCCAGAAGCAGAGAATCTCTTTGAGGAACAAAAACAAAGGCCTACATTTATCAAATCTCACATTCATAATTCAATAGTACCTAAATCAAACTATTCCAAACAATTTTTTTAATCAAAATCTTTAAACAAAAGAGTGATGGATAGATTGTAATAAAGCCCAAAATTAAAATATATTATAATAAGCAAGCTGTACTTAGTTATTTGTTCATAGTAATTGATTTTTTTTTTGTGTGTTTTACTTTCTAATGGTAGGAATTCATAGGACAAAGTAACTTAATATAATATATCAAATTTAATACAACACACCCAACACTTTCTTCACTAACAATTATTGTTCTGGCTAACCAGTTAGGAAATTTCATTTTATGGGCGTATTCCAAACTTAACCCACCGAACAAACACAGAAATCAAACTCAAGACCATCAACTTATCATTTTGGGGAAAGGGAACAACCCCTATATGTTGTTTCTGTGTTGGTGGTTGCACGTTCCAAAAGGCGTTAAGACTCTCATTGAACCCGGTCACATTATTGGGAAGTTCAAGGTTCAAGTCTCGGCCGAGTGCTTTTGGGGTGTTTCAACCCTTGTGAACTTCTTCACTGCTCTTCTCCCGTACACCCTCTATACTGCGCATGCGCACATATTCTTCTGATATATTTACTTTTTTTTTTCTTTGTTAATTTTTACAAAAAAATCAAAATTGTATGTTTGGGATTTGACTGCAATTTGCTATTAACAACTTTGAATCATCAATATTCGAGTTTACAAAAATAAAAATAATAAATTGTAGATTTCCTCCCATTCCCTCTTCAACCCCTTTATTTTCAGTTTCTTCTATTCAATAAACTTGTGAAAAATGTAATATTTCTTTTTGATGGGTTCAGCAACAACTCCATTTTATTTTTTGTTAATTTTTCAGGAATTTTTTTTTTTTTTTTTTTGCAAAAGTTGTCTCTTGAAACTGGTGATAGAATTATGTTCAGATGCTTTAAAATTCCCTCCCACAAGGTTACATTCCTGAAAATTTCTCTCTGAGGAGTGGGGGTGCCACAACCTCCCGGCAGAGGGGACTATAATTTGCCCCCCATTTGAAGCACCCACATAGGTGCCCTTGACTACACTGGATATCATCTCTGAGGTAACTGCCTGCTTACTATTGGGAAACATTGTGTTCCTTCTCTTATTTTACGTTGTCAATAAGACAAGTTCTGTAACGCTGGTTAAGGAACGGCTACACGGAGCCGCACCGCACCGGCGCGGACGAATCGTCGAGAAAGCATTGATCCGCATTTTTGCGGTGCGGTGCGGACCGTGTAGCCACCTACCACCAGAAATAAGATATTCGGGAGCTTCCGAACTTTGTTTTCATGCGAACCCTTAAGCACTGTAGGTATGGGGGAAACAGTGAGTTTACTATATCGGTTATCACAGTGACCTTGATTTTAAAAGATCGGTGATTTATACCAGTGATTATTCACAGTGATTGGCAGTCAGTGTCAGCACTTGTAAAACTAGGCATTTCTTTCACAGCCGTTGCACGTGTGACGCTGTAGTCATTGTTTCCAACATTACGTACAAGATAAACAATATTATATACAACTTATTGAACAACAAACATTCTTCTTCTTTATTAGCTAACTTAAAAATTTAACTTAGTTTTATGAAAAATAGGTGAAAAAAATATATGCAAATAAAAATAAAAATATAAACTTATTCTTGGTTTAATAAAGTGAATTAGTTAAAAAAAAATCCTACGTGATATTATTGTAAATGAATTTAGGTACGGTGCGGTGCGGGTCGGCTCCGTGTAGCTATAGCTTTAGTCGAGGTTGCCAGTAGCTCCTTATTACCCCAGCACAACACCTCCCGACATTACTGAGAGTGAGGAGATTTGGCAACAGTTAACTGAGAGAGAGCGCTAATATAAAGCTTTTCTCCATAAGACCTGTAGCTACCTCAGAGGTGATATTAGGTGTAGTGGTGGGGAAACTACTCTCCTAGATTCATTCGTCCATAATCCTCTTATTGAACTCCCACAAAACAGTAGACTTCCGGGAATCAACCCCGGTACTATTGGAGCAACGGTGTCGGAACTAACAATGACAATTCTCCCTACTATATAGATATATTGATTAGGTATTTGATATATCGATTAAATTACATCGATATATTGGTTTATGTCGGAACAAGGGATGAAACTTTTCCCTAATGTAAAAAAACAACCCTCCATGGCATCAGACCGCGAGCGAGCAACACCGACCGAACGGCCGCCACATGTTGGCGAAGATAGTGCCAACATTTGAGGATAGAGGGTGTCATGTGGTCAGGAAAAGAAACTCCCTTCCATTAATCTCAGTTTTCTAGACCGTAACCGCTACTTCTGTATTCAAGTAGCTCTTAATTAATTGTCCTCACAAGGCTGAGTTGACACGGTTCCAGACCCGCTGCTTCACAGAACAATCTGAAAGCGCCGGAGATCGAACCCAGGACCTCTGGATCTATGACCAGGAGCTTTGACCACTAGACAAAAGGCGGCTTTTCCTAATGTTTGAATATATTTATATTAATTGAAATAAAAGTATAAATGGAAAGTTACGATGTGTCGATAGAATTTTATCGATATATCATTTTTTTCCGATATATTGAATTGCATTGCTGTGCGCGAACGGGAACGATGGCTGCTGTGTAGTCCAAGGTTTTTTTAACACCACATCTCACTCACTACCTGTTCAGGTTGTATGCATTTAATGTACTAATTACTCTAAAGTGTTCGGGATGAGAAAGTTTGAATTTAGAGGGAGTGTACTCGCATTTACGTGTAGTGTGAGCGTGGATAGTAATTTAGTTAAAAAACACCCTCAGTACACCCGACTGGGATTTGAACCTCCGATATCCCCGTCACCGGCAATCCAGTCTATTGCGAGAGTAATGCCCTGGACCATGCGACCACCGAAAAGGGTTGTAGTTCTATTCTTAGTCTCTTTTCACTTTTTAATGTTTTTATTTGGGTGTTGAAAATATCAGACAAGTTTGGTAAAAATATATATATATAAAATTTACTCATTTATTTAAAAAAGTAGAGAAAATAATCGGTCAATATGTTTTTTAAGTATGCTTTGTACCGCGTCTTACTATACATTTGAGCTATACGCTTAAGTATTAATTGCTCTAATGGGTTGGGAAGGTTGAATGTAAAGGAAGTGAACCCACATTTGCGTGGAGGGAAAGTGGAAAAACCACTTAAGGAAAACCTCCCCCAGTTCACCCAAGCTAGATTCGAACCTCGATCTCCCCATCTTTGGCAGTTTAGCTCAACACGAAACTTGCGCGTTAGCTAACTACGCCTCTGAGGCTTTTTTTAAAAGTAAATCGGTATAATATTTTCATATCATATATTGTTGTATCTTTTTTTTCCCTTCATTTATCTGAACTGAATGATTATATCAGCACACGACTTTATAAACAAACTTAAATCTAGAACAGTCACAACATCCAGCCCCCCAGCCGTTAACTCATGACTGTGGAAGGAGCAACCCCCACATTTCACCAACGGCCATGCCAGGAATCAAACCCGGGACCCTTAAGCTAAGCATACAGACACGCTACCGACCAGACTAAGGTGTCAGACCGTTCCCATCCCTTGTCGGAAGGAACCGCTCACCACCGTAAGGAAATGAAACGCGACGCGCTGTGGTAAATATATCAACATCGTGGACAATGAGGTAAACAAACATATCAACATTGTTGACACTGCATGTGTGTAAAAATAAAAAACAGTGAAGAAAATGTGATGAGTGGGGCGGATTAGAAATTAATAGTGTCAAGGCACCGAGTAACATCAAGGCCATCACAACAATGTCGTCAAGGTCATACAAAGAGAGAAAGAGAAATAGAAAATAGTTCGTCTCTTGATCCCGTCTCAGACATAGGTCGGAAGATTCTCGAAGAAGTGTGCCGCTTGATTCAGTGGCGTGTGAACGGGGAGGGGGTGGTTTTGTGTACGAGTGAACATTGTTTTAGACAACAGCTTCGGTGGGGGGGTCAAGGTACCAACCAAACAGAAGAAAAAAAATGTAGGTTTTTGTTTTTAAGTACGGCTGGTTGAAAACTATAAATTAATTCAAACAGTGAAAGAAGTTTTAAAAAATTCGTGTCTTTACATGGTAACAGTTCTTTTAACAGCGATAAATATTATGAACTGAAAATTGACTAAACACGTTTAGCGATTGTTATTTAAAAATAATTGTGTGTGTCACGTCTTACTACCCGTCCTGGTTATCCGTATATTTACTCTAATATGTTAGGGATGAAAACGGTAGGTCTATAATTGATATTAAATGCAGCCACATAATGTGAATTTATACTAGTGTGTAATTCTTTAGGAAAAAAAAAAACACACCCGCAATATACCCGGCTGGGATTCGAACAGTTAGTCTTTTACGTCACTGGGTATTCACTGTATGGTGAAAGTGACAGTTTTAGGCATGTTCAATCTTTCCCCGACTAAGGGCCGCATAAGTTCTCGGGGAATTGGCGAGGGACATACATGATATTTAATTATTTATAATATCTAATTCACAAATATAGTACATACACATACACACATACCCATACCTATATCTATCAATACATCCATCATAAATATTACATACATCACACAAGTAACACTATAATTACGATTCTGTGAACTACATGGAAGCTAGCAAGCATTTACGTCAACAAGATCCTGATTTTTTTTTTTTTTTTTTGCCATTTGAAATACAGTTTAACTTTTTTTTTATTCTAAGTTCAAGAAACTTATAAAAAATTCGAAATATTAAAAATTTGAATTAAATGTTTTCATGAGTATCTAGGCGGTCGGTAGACAATAAATCAATGATCTCAAAATAACCTACATGTAATCATACACATATTATATGCTATACAAAACACACATACACAATACATACATAAAAAAAATCAAGAAAAATTCTAACACAAAATATACAAACTTGGAAAAATTTGCAGATGAAAATTGCAGACATAAATCACAACAGATGAAAGCCGAGCCAACACATCCCCTATATTAGGCAACCCGCTCGCCACCGGTGCATAATTCCCCGCTTTTTCATTTACCATATGTCAATAGGCTAACTCCAACTTGTGACATTCTCGGCATATGGGGCGGTTTATAGTAAATATAGTTAAGTTAGGCCTGAAATGAGTTCAAACTCGATAAAATTAACAATGAATAGGCTTTGAACTATCTAAATATTTCCTACCAAAATTAAAATTAAATATAATTTTTTACCATTGATTTAAATATAAATTTCACGGGGAGTCATGGCGGGTTCGAATTGTTCAATTTTTCGTACTAACCAATGTTGAATCAGCCAAATCCTACTGTATTTAAATTTAAGCCGGTGGGCCACACTAAAGGTACTAGGGAGCCACAAGTGGGCCGTGGGTTGGACATCCCTGCCTTAGAGATTAGACCATACAACACACCGTTACGGATGTATAATTACTTTATTTAAACATAACATCAGGTAAACGTCCCATTCATGGACATGCTAAGCGATGCAATGACAATATCTGAGTTTCATTGTCTTAAATAAAAAAATTACACTGTGTTACTCGACTTGTTATTAATATAATGCACTTCAACATACTATTTATGTTTACTATACAAATAGAAAAATCTAAAATTTATAACCATTTGTTTTATAATATAGATTTTTATAACAACTACACAATGTTCTGAAAGTGGATACGTCGAAAAAACAGAATGTACTAGTAATCGTCATATTGATGAGCCAATAATGGACAGTTAATCTTGAACACTTATTGCAGTGAATTAAATCATATTAATTAATACATTCTGCACAGTAATACTTTTTCAAACTAGGTGTTACTTTTGCACAATCTTCATGTTGCCATAATTTACATGACAAGCACTGAATCATAACCTTTTCAATTCATTCTTGACATATATTGCAAAACCATCCTTCATTGTTGATGGCTTTCTTAATTTTCTTGGCTTTCATTTTTTTCTTTCTTTTCTTAACTCTTGTCTTCTATTTTCGCTTTCTTTCTTGAATCTCTGGTTCATTTTTTTTTCAAATACTCTTTTTTCATGATAATCATGCCAGTGTTGTGATGTGGCAACAGAAGGTACTTTAACTATTATCTTTGATTTTAGAGAAGCTTTTTTTGGCGTTTCCGACCAAAAAAGTATACTTTTAAATGAACTTGGAATATTTTTCAAACTGTCACATAAACGTTATGTTGACGGCTGTGGCCTAACTATTTGAGAATTTTATGGAGGCATTTTATTGTTAATTTCTTTTCTGTCAGATAAAACTCTTCCTATTAAAATTGGACTGTACAGTTTTGTAAAAAAAAAAATTCTCTTAGCTTAGCTTTTTCAGCACTGAAACTAAACTGGATATCATCTCTGAGGGAACTGCATGGTCTAATATTGAGAAACGGCGTTGCCATTATCTTGTTTTGTGTGGTAAATATTACTTTAAATATAAGACAAATTTGGCAATGCTGGTTCATCTACATTGCCAGTAGCTCCTTCTAACCCCTGCACACCACCTTCTGAAATAACAGACACAGAGAATATTTGACGATCGTTAACCGAGAGAGAGAGCTAAGATAAAAGATGTCTCCATAAGACTTGCAGTTCCCTCAGTGGTGATAGTAGGGAACGCGAGAAAATATCACTGTTTTTGCAGTTTTTATTGAACATTTTTTTAATCAAAATAAATCAAATATTTCTCCAGTAAAAACATAAAACTTAATTTTCTTCACATAGTGATACCAACAATTGTTGAATATCTGTCATGACTCACATGAGCATAACGGCATTAGATAAGAGACTTTTTAAATAAAGAGGAAAAGTTGTCATTAAATTCTAGGTTTCGCTATAAACCACTGTCGTTTTCTTATGAATTGTGCACTGTACACTTTGAACTAACTACTATTAGTTATACGTTATGCATGAATATAAATCCAGCCTAAGACTTAGAATAGTTGTTGGGCTCCACCTGGTATCGACCTAGGCCTGCTGTCTACTCCAGTAGTTGTCCAATGTCCATATATCATCCGCTCTCCCTACCCCTCACGTCACCAGTGTTGACTGGAGAGCTACCGTCACGCCTGGAATATGCATGAGTTGGTTCACAACCCCTACCCTTCACAGGGATGTTGATGGGGTGGAGAGGGATGCGACTCTTCAGCTACTTCAACTGCTCTGATGCTCTCTTTGGCGACGCGACATTTACATGCGGCTACAACGAAGAAACAATAAGAGGGGGACTTGAAATACTTATCACAAAAACACTGTCAGAATGCACTTGGACTGTTTTTTTTAAGCTAAGATGGAGGGATACGTTAGTTAAAAGATAAGTCCACATTTTTACGGTTTTTATATCAAAACATATTTTTGGTTCGTCATTATCAGATCATAAATCTTGCTATTGGTTTGCTGCAGCGCTCCACTTTTGCTTATCCTGTGCCCAATTTTTTTTTTTTTTACTTCTTTGTACCTTCTTCCGTCAACGTCGTTCGCTATCTGATTCGTGTACCCAGTCTTGGGTCTCCTTCTTGAATTTCTCCCTTCCACATTTTCTTCTATAATTATCTTCGTCAAACTATCGTGTCTCAGTATAAGTCCTACTACGGTGACTCTTCTTTATTGTATAGCTTTCCAAAGTTTCCTTTCTTAATTTGCTTTTCTTAGCATTTCTGTATTTGATAAATCCATTTTTTAGTAAAATAAATAAAATATTGCTTTATTAGACAAGTTTATTTTAAATTTTCTACGCATACTAATATCAGCAGTTCTTGAATATCTGTCATGGACATAGTGGAATTGGAACATAAACTTGTTAAATGAGAGTAAACAGTTTTTGTTGTTGGTATTCAAGAAATGTTAATATTACTATGCGTAGAAAATTAAAATAAACTTACTTCAAGACACATTTATTTATTAAATGAATTTGGCCAAAATGGTTTTTTCCTATGAAAACCCACAAAAAAATTACTTTAGTTCGCGCTCTGTCCCCCCCAACTTTCTTAAAACTCTTACAATACACAAAATGAATGCAATTACAAATTATAAAATTAAATGGTACGATGCAACATACAGACTTTCTTTATCTCAAGAGACATTTTCTAAGAACTCGTAAAATTTGTGAAACAAAATAACATACATTGTTGCATAAACACACCAAAGGGCATAAATGAAGTAGTATACATTGTTACAGAAACAATGAGAAAAGAAGAACATATCCGTCCACCAGAGAAAATTAGAGTTAATTTCATATTTCAAAGACATCCATAAAAACTATATACAATGCAGATGTTTACAGCTAGAAAAAGCTACTAGGCCTATTTCACGTATTCATACGTCAAACCATGTGCTCTGAAGTTCTTTTGATAGATATTATCAATACATATATAATGACAGTAATAATATAATTAAATGTTATCAATGTTCACGAAAAACTAAAGTTTGCATTTACTAAAAGGTTCCACAAAAATCCATTCGTGAGAAAATCAAAGTATACTTTGCGGGTATATATTCCCGAAAATACCAAGAAATAAAAGATCACTCTAGCATAGATACAAAACTATAATCGGAACGGATGCATTATTTGGCGATAACACTATGATAATTATATCGTAATCAAATTGTGGTTGCTTTATAAGCTTTTACTAGTAATTATGGTTTAGGTAACATTTGCAAGATTTCACATTTAAAATCGTTTTATAATTAAATTGCATTACTAATCATCACATTTCGAGTGATTATTTCTTAACAATATCTGAATTTTCTTTCATGAGTGGGCAATTCGTCCTTCCCACTAAAGATTATATTGAGTAGGAATGGTCACGTCTTCCTAATCTTTAATTAAATTTCCAAACTTATTTACAGATTGGTTCGGTATTTATAATACAGTTACTTGATTTCACTTATCGAATAAACAAGCAGTATATAATATATCAGTTTATTTTAAGTATGTTGACAAGTGCTTTTATATCCATTTATAAGTGAAAACAGAAATATATTGGCTACATGGTGTAACAAGGGGTGAGGAGGGTGGGTACATCATTTGGTCACGTAACACAGATCTTATGACTTACTTAAATTCTAATATTGAAAAAAATTATATTACTGTAAAAGTCCTCAACGTTAATAAACAAACTTATATATATCTTCTTATTCTAAGTTACATTAAATCTGAGTCTCTCGTTTAGTATCACGAAAGCTTCTCTATGAAATAATGGCCTTCACTTTTATTTTCATCACTGCATCTTACTGCCTGTTCAAGTCATTCGCACATATACTAACTACTCTAATGGAGTAGAGATGAGGAAGGAAGAATTTTAGAGTCAATATACCCGCATTAGCTTGGAAGGAGAGTTGAAACCATTTAGGAAAAACCCGCCTCAGCAGACCCGTTTGGGATTCGAACACCCGATCTCCCTGTCATTAGCAGTCTAGTCTATTGCGAGAGTGACTCCTTAGACCATGCGTCCACCGAAGCAGGTGACCTTCACACTCTTGATGTGAAAAGTTATGTAGCACAGGTTGAGTAGGAGAGGGGTTAGAAAAAAAATGCATTAGTGATGTTACATGGGCGATGGTGGTCAAAGAAGTTAAGTAAAAAGAGTTACGTGGTTATTGGATGACACCTTAGATTAAGGATTTTTTTTAAATGTTAATGGTTCATGGCCATTGCAGAAGATGATTTTCCCTAAATCTACCTCCCCCCCACCCCTCAGACAATGTCTTTATCATGGTAGTTAGTTTAAGTTAGTTTCTAGGGGTCAGTTAAGGTGGGCATGTAGGGAACTCAATTTAAGGTAAGTTTTTTTGCAATTTTTATAGCAAAACTTTTTTTTGTAAAAGAAAATCTAATTATTCTCCAGTAGAAACATAGAATTTAATTTTCTTCCAATGTGATATAAACAGTTGTTGAATATCTGTCAAGGGTGTCCTGAAATTTAATGACAGCTTGTTCTCTTCATATAAAAAGTTTCTCATCTAATACTGTTATGTTCATGACAGATAGTCAACAACTGTTGATATCACCATGTGAAGAAAATTAAATGATATGTTTCTACTGGAGAAATATTTTATTTATTTTGACCAAAAAAAATCTATAAAATCTGTAAAAACACTGCACTTAAATCGCGTTCCCCTCACCCCCCTCTGGTAACAACAATAAATATAAATTTGGAAGTAAAATTATGTTTTAACACACACGACTACCAATTGTTTCTAAAAATATTGTTATAATTTAATAGACTTTTGGAAAATTATTACTTTGAGTAAATTAATAAACTATGCATATTTTAATTTTTTTTAAATACAGTGTACAACAGGAAGTGTCTGTGTGCAGGTTGAGGATGAAGGATCTTCTCATGTTTTGTATAATACAGTGTACAACAGGAAGTGTGTGTGTGTGTGTGCAGGTTGAGGATGAAGAATCTTCTCATATTTTGTATAATACAGTGTACAACAGGAAGTGTGTGTGTGTGCAGGTTGAGGATGAAGGATCTTCTCATATTTTGTATAATAGAGTGTACAACAGGAAGTGTGTGTGTACAGGTTGAGGATGAAGGATCTTCTCATGTTTTGTATAATAGAGTGTACAACAGGAAGTGTGTGTGTGTACAGGTTGAGGATGAAGGATCTTCTCATGTTTTGTATAATAGTGTACAACAGGAAGTGTGTGTATACAGGTTGAGGATGAAGGATCTTCTCATGTTTTGTATAATACAGTGTACAACAGGAAGTGTGTGTGTGTGCAGGTTGAGGATAAAGGATCTTCTCATGTTTTGTATAATAGAGTGTACAACAGGAAGTGTGTGTGTGTGTGCAGGTTGAGGATGAAGGAGAAGAGCAAGAATGCGGCCAGGAGCAGGAGAGAGAAGGAGAACGCCGAGTTTCTCGAGTTGGCCAAACTTCTGCCCCTGCCTTCCGCCATAACGAGCCAACTGGACAAGGCCAGCATCATCAGACTCACCACCAGCTACCTAAAGATGAGGCACGTCTTCCCTGATGGTGAGTTTTCATAGAGGGAGAGGGCTGTCTAGGTGCCGTACTTAAAATATGTCTGGAGTTTGAGGGGGAGTGGGTCCGGGGGCTTCAGTACTTTCTTACGTTTTCTCATACGGCGGGACCAGAATTCATTGTTCATAAGGTGTTTTTTTATCAATGTTTATGGTGAGACAAAATAAAAAATAAAGGTCAGAAACTTAAGAAATATTTCATTTTCGTTTATTGACCAAACCCACGTTAATCAATAATATTATTTTTTTATATAAATAATTGAAATATAGACTTAATATTTTTTCCACTATTACCAATACTTATGTCTAAAAAGAACCAAACTATTAAATTTATCTAGTTAGTCAAAGCTTGAAAAATTACGTAAAATAGAGGAGGGTGGGGTGATGGAAACTCTTACGATTTCTTACCTGGAATTTCGTCTGTCTGTCTGTTTGTTCCGAGATTACTGCCAAATGCGTGGACCAATGCTAATGAAATATAGCAGGGCCATTCCTTGAACCTAGACCGAACGTTGTATTATATTGTTTTTATTTTGACACTTATTCCGTAACTGAAGTCTTGAAACACTTGAACTTCTGTCATTCCCTATGAATATATTATAATGTAATATTGAATACAGTGTTGATTTGATTTCTGTCTAATTTGATCACCAAAACTAAATTATAGGGGCTATTTCAACTTGAAACCCAAAGACAAATATTATGGATGCAGTAATGATAGTAGCATGGAAGGAGCGAGGTCTACTGTTCATAGAACTACTATTAGGCCTAGGACTGTTGTAACGATAATAACATGGAGGGAGCGAGATCAACTGTTCACAGAACTTCTAATAATACCAGATGTTCAAAACGGGCCTGGTACCAGTGGCAAATCGCGGGGCCCCCTCTATTTGTATATTTGTACTACTCGACTTCAATGGTGGTGTAACCTTATTCGTCTAGGGGGGCAGTTAGAAAAAAAGAAAGTGTTTTTAAGGGGCTTTATCCTCCAAAATAAAGGGGTACCTGGGGACCTTCCTTCAGCAAAGATTTGAAAATTGTATACACCAAGATGATACTTGGATTGGTCCTTTTTCATAATTTATTTGAAATGTTAATGTCTCTAGAGACTATTTATAGTGTTATTTACTTGGACTTTTTTTGGTGGAAAATTAGAGGCCTATTATAGAAGCTATTTGGAGTTCGATACAATGCCATTTTTCAGCTTAATATTTTAGAATATCAGTGAGAGTGTAATAAATATATAGGGGGGTTATTTTATTCCAAGGGATGGCGGAGTTTATTCCGGTAGGGGGGGGGGATTATTAACATCGGGAGGAACGCCTCTTTATTCCACCATCACTGCTCAACTTAGGTTTGTAAAAAAAATTTAAACGTTTTTGTCACTTTTACCAAACAAAAGCAATGTACGCAAATTAATACGTAGCTGAATATTGAAATGTTACGCATGATGAAATACTTATATTTAAATTGCACTTGATTCATTTCCCGATAGACTGGGCCCAGGGCCATGGAATTCCCGTGCCCGGTACCATGGTACCAATAGTTTCCCCTTCGTGGCGGGCCTGATTAAGACCGCAATAACAAAAATACCAGCTTCGTTGCCCGCGTAGTCTGACGCGCTAGTCCGGCAGTAGACTAGACTGCCGATGACGGGTAGACCGAGGTTCAACTCTCAGTAAGGTGTATTGAGGGTGGTTCTCCAAAATGGTTTTGCCATCTCCATGCAAATGTGGGCACACTTCATCTAAATATAACCTTCCTAATCCCTAAAATCATTAACGTAATTAGTACATAAGCATATAGCCCGAATGGGTAGTAAGACCTAGCAATAAAAATAAATAAAAAACGACAATATCGCGTTATTTAAAATGTATAATAGCACAATATGATAATAAATGGTACGGCGCACCGCACAGACTTTCTCTCTCTTTCTATAAACTCGTAAGATTTCTGAACGGAATAATGTACATTGTATCATCACCACTCCACATAAGAACACGCATAAAATAATATACAATGATATAGAATCAATGAGAAAAGAGGCGCATCTTTGTCCACATAAGAGCATTTCAAACAGTTTAATGTCTTCCACAAGGGCCAACACTTCGTATTAAAATTTCGATTTCTGGTTAAAATTTTAACATTTTATAAGGTGTTGCAGATCTTCAAGTCATCGCATTGATATTTAATTATTCATTTATACATTTTGACCAATAAAAAATGTAAATATTGACTATTGAGTCTAAAATGGAGATAGATCATTGCTGTGCAAACATTTCTCCTAAGAGCTTTAAGGAAAAATAACATACTTTTTTAGATACTTATATTTAATTACTCTATGGCATTGGAGAATTATTGCGTTAAGATTTAAGTAGTATATGTTTACAACTAAAGCTCACAAAATTGTGTTAATATATTTGCAAATATCTCAGAAACTGCTGCTTTTATAAAAATATATGTCAAATAAAAGTTTTTTATTTCTAATAGTCCTACAATTTTGCAATGATAAGTTGTTTAGTTTCTCCAATAGTTGTGGAGATACGGAAATTAACGCTTCTGTAATGTACCCTAAAAATCATTTTCATAGAAAAATGAAAATAGCCAGTTTATTTATAATCTTAATCAACGCCTAGATACGAATTTTAATCAAAATCGTTTGAGCAGATTTTGAGAAAACCAAATTTTTCTCTTTTCGCCCTTCAGTAAACTACCCTTAATTTTAAGTTTTTATAGACACACAGACAGACGGCATTGCAAAGACTATTTTTTAGGGTTCGGGGGGTCATGATACGTCGAAATCCATCAACATTTCAGGTTAGTTTTTTTTACGATCGCAATACTTAAGCTTTAATGTCCAAAAAGCTAAAAATATATATATAATTGCGTATAGAATGAAAATTATTGATTTTATAAAAATATGTTTTGAATAACATATTTGTATTATAAATATATATACATATTTGTAATGCTAAGTAATTTCATATCTCAAATAGTTTCGGAGCTATTATAAAAAATGTTAATTTACGCATCAGACCGGAGCCCTTAAAGCGATTTTGCCGAAATATTGAGAGTAGCCATTTTGTTTGGAATATTTATTAATGTTCATAAATGAAATTTAATCAAAATCGTTAGAGCCGATTTTGAGAAAATCGACTTTTTCTCTTTTTTCCCATCAGTAAACTACCCTTAATTTTAGGGGTAGATATCCAATTCCAAAAACCCCTCGGGGCAACCATATGAAAACCCTAGATATCAAGTTTCAGCTCAATCGGTAAAATAGTTTAGGCTCTAGTTGGAGGTACAGACAGACAGACAGACGGAAATTCAAAAACCACTTTTTCGGATTCAGGAAGTCATGAAACGTCAAAATTCATCAAAATCTCGAGTTCGATTTTTTTGACGATCACCATACTTTCTCTACCTGTAAGATAGAGAGAAAGTAAAAAGTGAACATAAATATGAAATTTATCTTTCACTAACTTTATTGGCAAATCTTTAAAATAATCGAATCAAGATTTATTATTTTTTCAAATCGAAGTGGAAACAGACCAATTTTTGAGGCGTAGTCCAAGTGTCCAAAGCTTCGCACACCCCAACTTTGCACAATCTGCTCACACCACTAATTCACTTATGAGTTCTCACGAGTTATAAATCAGCAACCCCCCTCCCCCTTGTACCGACATATCACGAGGGTTGCTACAAGTAGGACTAAAGACAATATTTAACTGTGTATTGGTAGGCACGTTTCAGTCTTGATCCAGGGCGCGCTCACAAAGCTCGATAAACAGAACTGTCTCGGTGGAACCTATGAGGGTTAGGGGTGGTGTAGGGGGCTAATCCGCCACCCATCATTGGCACACTCGAACCCTCTTTGATTGAGAGTGGAGAAATAAAAGTTTTTTTTAATCTTGGTTCGCGGAGCTTTAATCTACTTTTCTATGTGTCCTTCCATGGCTGATACGTTTTTAAAAAAATATAATTTGAGCAATGTCGTGTCCTAGAGTATTTCCAAAGTAAGCATTGATTGTTTAAATTGTGATTTTTTTTTATCACCACCTGCTACTACCTGTTCAGGTTATACACCTACGTACTAGTTACACCAATTGGTTAGGGATTAGGAAAGCTTAATTTATAGGAAATGCATCCGCACTTGCGTTGAGGGAGAGTAGAATACCATCCAGGAAAAACTACCCTCAGTGCACCCGACTGAGATCGGACCCCGATCTCCCCGTCATCGGCAGTCTAGTCCAACACGATATTAGCGCGTTAGACCACGCGGCCACCGAAGCGGGTTTGTGAAATGTTCTCTTCAATCAGAAGAACTTTTATTTTTTTAGCGTGTGGCCTTACTGACCGGGAGAGACATGACGTCCAGGTTCGGTCACCTTAATGTGTCGACTGTTAGCCGCACTGGTGACACAGCGTTGACCAGGGTACACCATAGGAAGTTGGATATGCTCGCCCTGAGGCGTGCGTAGCGCACGTGTGCTGGGAGCCGTGTGCTTGTCGGTAAACCGGTCGTGCTCAAAGGCGACTCGGTGCGAGCGGAACGTTTCGTGTGGACCGGTGTGTTGTCGCCTCGCTACGCACTTCGCACGCATCATGATAGACAGCGAAATTTTTACGTCAACAAATCCAACTTTATTTAGAGTAATCCAATATTATGGGATGCGAAGAGTTCGGAATATTACAGTTAAAAGATATGATGCGTGGCGCGAAATTTCCGTCGAAGTAATTATTCCTGTCACCCGCCTAGGTGGCGTAGTTAGCTAACGCGCTAGTCGTTATGATCTAGACTGCTGAGGACGGGGAGATCAAAGTTCGAATCTCGGTCGGGGGAATTGGGGTGGTTTTCCCTTAATGATTTTCCACTCTCCCTCCACGCCAATGCGGGTTCACATCCTCTAAATTCAACCTTCCCAATTCCTAACCCTTTAGTATAATTAGTACTTAAGCATATAACCCGAACGGGTAGTAAGACGCGGTGCTAAATAATAATAATACATATTCCTGTCAAAGAACTGGAAAAAAAAAAGTCAAGTCACACTTACAGACGGTATAAATTATGTCGTCAACTGACGTTCGTTCTGCATGATGGTTTCATTGCCCACAGTGAGCATGCGACCATCAGAACTATCTTGTGACGTATACCTCTAGCCGAGGCGTGTGTTACGAGCCGTGCGAAGCGCGCAGTCTCGCACTGCCCATACACGGCTTTGAGCCTTACATAACCCTAATTTACCAACCCCTGGCAACCATTGGGATAATTCCCCTTAAGAAAAACATACATAAGGTACCAGTCAGGAATCGAACTCTGGACCCCTAGGTTCATATCCAGGTGCACCGACCACTAAGGGGGTAAATATAATCTTTCTAATTCTTAAAGCCATTAATGTAATTAGTACATAAGCGTATAACCCGAACGATTAGTGAAATGCGGTGTTAAAAAAAGTTTTACTACCAGCAGAAAAGTTTTATTTAAAACTATCATATTTCGCTGTGTAAGCATGATTTAAAAATTGAGATAAAATACATTTCTAAGATCCTAATAAAATTCAGTTGGTATCGAAGATTGAGACTGATAGATCGCCAAAGTTAGTTTCATGTTGGTAGCCCTTGTCCCGCATTTTTAGTGCGCGGGGTTGGCGCCATCTCGACGTTCCATCTCTACAACAATGCACCCAGTCCCTCATCCAGTTACTCTACACCTCATTGTTGACAAACTTGTAATAATAGGATGGTGGTCTTTATTTCGCAACACAATTAAAAAAACATGGAGAAATAATGGTAGGTACCTTTTTTTTATGGATAGGCTTTTTTTATATGTACCGGTATACGATGATCGAAGAAGCATTGAAAGACGACGAAGGACAATATATTTTTTTCTCTGTCTCTCATTATACGAACTCTTATGTAGCGACACAGAATATAATGGGCTCCATATTGTGTCGTTATTTTAATATTGTATATAACGTGGCTTGAAGTTGACGTATAGAATATTCATCGAGTCTAATGAATACAGATTTCAAATTGAAAAGGGAGAAAATGGGGACGAAAAAAAAAGAGTCACCCATGACGTTTCAATGATTGAGTGGCCTAGTTAGTTTGGAAAGGAAGTTTGTGATCTGTAGATAGTTTTCACTGTAGTAAGTGTTAAACCTAAATATACGTGTCTGTTTAATATATTTTCACATACAAACATATAGAGATGTTATCAAGGTTGCCTTAAAAAGATGTTTATATCATAACTGAAAACCTTTATATTTTATTTTACTAAAGAATTATTTTTAAATATCCTATGTTTTTACTAGGCTTGTAGGATTGTGTTGGTAACATGTTACAACTATGTTCGTTTTTTCAAAACAAACTAGAAATTCAAACTGATACTCGCACATTTCATGTGTACTATTTATAGTATTTACACAATCGATGATGGTGGTTTTATTTCTACTAACCGGCCGTATGGTATACCTTTTAAATAAATTTTAAATCCATGCTCCTTCTTTCTTTCAATATAATAGAGACTTAATTTGTAATACTTCAAAGCCCGTTATCTCAAAATCGTTTGGTTTTGCAGGTTAGATTACTTTGATTAAGTTAAGTTAAAGAATATACATAAGTTAAGGTTGCTCCAATAAAAGTTATAGGGCCTCTTATGTCTTGTAGTTGTTAGCTACTCATTTTGTTTTTGAGCTAGCATTTTTTTGTTGTTGCTATTATTCAGTTAGTAAACTGTTGTCGTCTTGTTTACTGTTTTGAAATATTAAGCTGATAATATACACAACAGAGAGTTTTTGATAGCAAAGTGTTGACAAATATAGGCTATTTGGGACTAAGAGAAAGGAACTAAAAGGAGAGAGGAGAAAGTTACATAACGAAGAAATTCAGTTTGTACGCATCCCTAAACATGATAAGGATAAAAAGGTGCGTGGGCTGAGGTGAGGATGGAGGTTACTCAGGTTATGATTGATTGATGAGCTTAACATTCTGGTGACCATGAACTCTCGAGTTCCTCAAGGCAAAAGAGTTAGTGACTATCAATGCCCCTCTATCAACAAACTGGTGTTCTTTATTATTGCCTAGCTATCACCAAATTAGTGTTTATCAGTGCCCAGCTATCACAAATTAATGTTTATTAGTGCTCAACTGTCACCAAATTAGTTTTTATCAGTACTCAACTATCACCAAATTAGTGTTTATCAGTGTCCAGCTATCACCAAATTAGTGTTTATCAGTATCCAGCTACCACCAAATTAGTGTTTATCAGTGCCCAGCTATCACCAAATTAGCGTTTATCAGTATCCAAATATCACAAATTAGTGTTTATTAGTGCCTAGCTATCATCAAATTAGTGTTTATCAGTGCCCGGCTATCCCCAAATTAGTGTTTATTAATATCCAGTTATCACCAAATTAGTGTTTGTTAGTATCCAGCTATCAGCAAATTAGTGTTCATTAGTGCCTAGCTATTCCCAAATCAGTGTTTATTAGTATCCAGCTATCACCAAATTAGTGTTTGTTAGTGCCCAGTTATCACCAAAAAACACTGATTATCACTGTCCAATGTCCATCTATCAACAAACTACTGTTGTTTGTTACTGTTCTGCTTCACAAGAAGGCTAGTTTCCCACGATAAAACCCAACACACTGTCAACGAGCTGTTAGCGTTGTAAAGAGAGGTCAGTGACAGTGGTTTGTTGTGGTGACACGTGACATGACGGACAGTTGAGAGACCACAGACAAGAACACCACTCGACAGGACTAGAGGACATCGAGTAGTGTCCATCTTTGTTATGTGGGAGGGTGTTAAGCTGCTGCTGTTGTTTTCAGCAAAGGGCAGGTAAGCCCTGTTATTTTGACTGAGGATTTCACAGACGCTCACCCATGAAAGGGTTAATTCTCACCTTGGACAAACATACAACTAAAAAATTGGGATTAGCAGTACTTTGTCAACAGGCGTGAAGGGAATCAGGAAGTGTTTTCTACCTTCGCTAAGCGTCTTAAGGTGGGAGTGTAAGGGAAGCAGGGTAAGGTCGTCAGTGTTTTTGCAATTTTTGTGGCAAAACTATTTTTGGCCAAAGTAAATAAAATACTTCTCCAGTAGAAACAAATGGTTTAATTCTCTTCACATGATGATATCAACAGTTGTTAAATATCTTTCATGAGCATAATGGGATTAGATGATAAACTTTTTAAATTAAGAGAAGAAGTTATCATTAAATTACATGACACCCTTGACAGATATTCAACAACTGTTGATATCATCACGTGAAGAAAATTAAACTCTATATTTCCACTGGATCAATATTTTATTTATTTTGACCACAAAAGTCACGTGCCTGTTCTCATGTTTCCTACATCCCCACCTTAAGTATATATTGTTTTTAATTGTGTGTACATATAATAGCCATGCAAATATCTGCTACTACTCACTGTTAACACAATAACCCCCCTTTATGTAGGCCTACTACTCACGCAAACATGTGCTACTACTCCCTTGTTTGTGCACAGGTCTAGGGGATGCGTGGGGAGCTGTGCCACCCCCAATCAACCCTCGAGAGTCCATCAAGGAGCTGGGTTCTCATCTCTTGCAGGTAAATACACACATCTTATTCGTTCATTTTATTTTATATTTTATTTTCTTAAACACCGCGTCCAACTTCACGTTCGGTTATATACGCATATGTATGTACTAATTACGCTAGTGTGTTAGGGATTAGTAAAGTTGAATTTAGATTAAGTGTGTCTGCATTTACATGGAGTGTTAACTATTTATGAAAAACCACAATATGTACACCCTACCATTATCTGGATTATTTTGATGGATTGTTAATTGTACAAATTGTGGTTAGATTTATGATCTCGTTCACCCACGAACACATAAATGAATTGTTATTGAGGTGGGCTGTAAGAGATATTAATTTGTGTATTTGTACAGTTTTTATAACAAAAAACTTTCTTGTCTAAAATAAAATAAAATATTGTTTTGGTAGAAACGATTAATGTGGAAGTGTAGGGAACGCGAGTTAAGAGCAGTATTTTCTTTATTTACTTTTACATCCATAACATTTCCCGGCCTGTGGCAGTTTTTTATCAAGCCATATATTTTCCACTACCTGCTTGCTAGACCTGTCGTAGCTCCATATTCCTTATAATATAACTTAAGACTAGGATAGGCACAACATCCAGTCCCAGGCCATTAATGTATCACTGTGAAAAGGTAAACACACATTTCACCAATGATAAATTTTTCAGCTATGCCGGGGATTGAACCCGGGACTCTTATCTTAGTAGACAGACACGCTACCGACTGAGATAAGGTGTCGTGTAGCAGTATTTTTGCAATTTTTAAATATTGTTGTTCAAAATACATCGAATATTTCTCCAGTAGAAACAATAATAATAATAATAATAATAATATTTATCATCGTGTCTTACTACCCGTTCAGGTTATACGCTTAAGTACTAATTACGCTAATGGGTTATGAATTGGGAAGTTTGAATATAGAGGAAGCGAACCAGCATTTGCGTTGAGGGAGAGTGGAAAGCCATTTAGGAAAAACCACCCCAGTTCACCCAAGCGAGATTGTGAACCTTGATCTCCCCGTCCTCGGCAGTTTAGCTATACATGACTAGCACGTTAGCTAACTACGCCACCGAAGCGGGTGGTAGAAAAGTAGAGTTTAATTTTCTTCACATGGTGATATCAACAGCTGTTGAATTTGTCAAGGGTGCTTGGAATTTAATGACAACTTTTTCTCTTCATCTAATGCCATATGTTCTTGAGAGATATTCAAGAACTGTTGATATCAACCTGTGTAGAAAATTTAACTCTATGCATTGTCTATACTGTAGCAATATTTTAATTATTTTGATCAAAAAGGTTTTTCCAAAAAACTGTAAAAATACTTACCCAAACCATAATCTCTTCCACCCAAATTAATATTATAAATTATATACAGTCCATCCAGGATAGGAATGGTGGTAACTGACGGCTAGAAAAAGTATTGTGTATCCATTCGCCAAATCAAATGATCTACAAGACCTTATGTTGAGCAGCTGTCATTTTGATAATAATACTTTTTTTTAATAATTTTTTGTAGTATAATTTTATATTATTAAGCTTTGGTGATGGAGATAACCGTTTGGACATTTCTTTTCTTCTGTGAGTAACGTTTGTAGTTCACTTGGAAATTATTTTAATATGAGAGCTTGTACAAGATAGATTGCCTTTACTCAAAAACAAAGATGGTGCACTGATGAAACTAATTTAAGCTGGTGCCTTACGACTTTATATTTTGACACTAATATTTTGTATGAATTTTACTTTAAATTATTAAAAACATTTTATAGTTCTATACTTTTATGCCATTTATAAAAATATAAAACTGTTAATATAGTATATTTTAATTCATTATTCATTTCACTAACCATATTAACACAACCACGTCACAAAAAGCATGCAATTTTTATTCAAACTTGTTTGCTCTCTTACTACTCATTAAAAAGCCAAATATACAGTAATCCTTAGGGAAGCGTTTGATAACACTTTTGATTGATAATATAGTATTAGTAAGCAAATTAATAATTATTTCAACCATTGTTTTTAACAAAAATATTATGTTGTCAATTACCATCACTCCTACGTCGGATGGATTGTAGCTGCCCCTACAAATTATAAGACGGTCTTTAGAAGAGCTATAAGATTGATATGAAAACACTTTAGGCTGCCATTGTTAGATCTCTACGAAAGTAGCTCAGACATAAGGAACCATGCCCATCTCCTTGCCATACCCAACGCTCACCTAACCTATTCAATTTATATAGGATATCAAGGTGATAGGTACAGCAAGGAAATAGGCTTAGGTTTAATAAGGAGATAAGTATAGCAATGAGATAGGTATAGCAATGAGATATAGCCAAGAGATTGGTATAGCAATGATACAGGTATAGCAATGATACAGGTATATCCAAAGATAGGTATAGCAATGATATAGGTATAGCCAAGAGATAGGTATAGCAATGAGATAGGCATAGTAATGATATATGTATAGCCAGGAGATAGGTATAGCAATGAAATAGATATAGCCAGGCAATAGGTAGGCCTATAGCAATGAGATAGGTATAACCAGGAGATAGGCAATTAGATAGATATAGCAAATATATAGGTATAGCAATGATATAGGTATATCCAAGAGATAGGTATAGCAATGATATAGGTATTGTAATGAGATAGGTATTGCCAAGAGATAGGTATAGTAATGAGATAAGCATAGCAATGAGATAGGCATAGTAATGATATAGGTATAGCCAGGAGATAGGTATAGCAATGAAATAATATAGCCAGGCATAGGTATATAGCAATGAGATAGGTATAACCAGGAGATAGGCCTAGGTTTAGCAAGTAGATAGGTATAGCATAAGAGATAGGTATAGCAATGAGATAGGTATAGCCAGGAGATAGGCCTAGGTTTAGCAAGTAGATAGGTATAGCAAAGAGATAGGTATAGCAATGAGATAGGTATAGCCAGGAGATAGGTATAACAAGGATATAGTTGTAACAAGGAGATAGGTATGATTTATCATTTAAGTCTCTAAAATTTCGCAAGGTAGCCCCTTGTGCAAAGAAAGTAGATAGCCATGCAAGCAGTTGTGGCGAACTGTTAAGTCTATGCATTAGGGGCTAATACAATGTTGTTTTCAGACGCTGGACGGGTTCATCTTCGTGGTGGCTCCTGACGGCAAGATCATGTACATCTCCGAGACGGCTTCTGTGCACCTGGGACTTTCGCAGGTGGGAGTGGGAGTGGCTGGCATCAGAAATGTTCTCCCTGATTCTAGAACTGTACTTGTCATTGAGACTTTAGTATGGCAATGGCATTAGAACTGTTCTCCCTGACTCTAGAACTGTTCATGTCATTGGGACTATAGTATGGTCATGAAATCAGAACTGCACTTGTCATTGGGACTATAGTATGGTCATAGCCTCAGAACTGTACTTGTCATTGGGACTATAGTATGGTCATGGAATCAGATTGTGTCTGTCATTGGGATTATAGTATGGCCATGGAATCAGAATTGTACTTGTCATTGGGACTATGGTATGATCATGGAATCAGATTGTGTCTGTCATTGGGATTATAGTATGGCCATGGAATCAGAATTGTACTTGTCATTGGGACTATGGTATGGTCATGGCATCATAGCTGCACTTGTCATTGGGACTATAGTATGGTATGATCAGAACTGTATTGTCTTTGGATATATATGATCATGGAATCAGAAGTGTGCCTGTCATTGGGACTATAGTATGGTCAGGGTAATCAGAACTGTACTTGTCATTGGGCTTAGATGGTATGAATCAGAATGTACTGTCTTTGACTAAATGATCATGGAATCAGAAGTGTGCCTGTCATTGGGACTATAGTATGGTCATGGAATCAGAACTGTACTTGTCTTTGGGACTATAGTATGGTCATGGAATCAGACTGTATTGTCATTGGACATAGATGGTATGGCACAGAACTGATTGTCATTGCAACTAAGTTGGTGAATCAGAAGTGTGCTGTCATTGGGACTATAGTATGGTCATGGAATCAGAACTGTACTTGTCATTGGGACTATAGTATGGTCATGGCACCAGAACTGTACTTGTCATTGCAACTAAAGTGTGGGTATGGAATCAGAATTGTGCCTGCCATTGGGACTATAGTATGGTCATGAAATCAGAACTGTACTTGTAATTGGGGCTATGGTATGGTCATGGAATCAGAACTGTACTTGTCATTGGGGCTATGGTATGGTCATGGCATCAGAACTGTACTTGTCACATTGCAACTAAAGTGTGGGCATGGAATCAGAACTCTTCACTTGTCATTGGGATTATATTATACCCATCAGAACCGTAGCCTACTTGACATTGGAACTGTAATATGTCCGTGACATTAGAACTGTACTTGTCATTGGATCTATAATATTTCCGTGACCTCAAAACGGTTCTTCTTGACATCAGAACTGTACTTGTCATTGTAACTGTAGTATTTTCGTCACATCAGAATTGTACTTGTCATTCGAACTATAGAATGTTCATAATTTTAGAACTGACTAGCCTGACACCAGAACTTACTTGATGAAAACAGAACTATACCCTTTGTGCATCCATTTAATTCTCCATCTTTGACAGCGAAACTAGCGCCGCACTGCACTTCCTGGCACTAAAACTATACCAACTTAACCCTCGACTAACTATCTTATATTTCCATAGTAATCATAAGGTATTTCATTATTGAAGTGACTACCCCTACAACAAAGATAATAAAGACACTGATGTGTAGGACCTACAAGAGCGCTGGGGAAGTTTTGAGAGTCTCGTATTTGAGTCAAGAGCAAACATTTCAATTTTAGTTAGAAAATGATTGGTTCGTATTTAAAAAAAAAGTTCGAATTGCTATTAATTAATCTATTAACAGTAATAATATTTCCTAAGAAAACCAAAATAGTATTTGGAGGGTTATATAAAACACTCTTCAAACATACAACATTTTTAGCACGGCCATTAAAAAAAACCCTCAAAAATCAGTTATAACAAATACCGTTCATTTTAAAATAACCTATATAAAATCGAGTTTTAATGTAGTCCATTAAATGATTGCATCTGCATCTTGGGGTACAGACAGACATGGAGACAGAAATACAGTCATACGGATATACAGACAGACATAGAAAAGAGAGAATTTTAAAAACAACCTCTTCTTTGAGGCTCAGGGCACATGAAACGTCAATATTCATCATAAGATTGATGTAGAAAACGTTCTCGGTCTAACAGGCCTATTTTTTATGTACAAGAAAGTTAAAATGTTTTGATACATATTTCATACCGGCAAAATAAATACTTTTTCAACGATTCTTTTAGTTAATAGACACAATTTTGTGCAGAATAAGTAGGATATATTATTAATACAATGAATTCTGTTTATGAAATGTAATACATTGAATTCTTTATATGAAATTTAATTTAACTAAAATATAATGACCTTGCTATAAAGACAACGTCTTTGAATATATTTTTTTAAACGAGACAATGATTCTTGTGTAAACATACCCCTTATTTAGAAAAAAAAATCCATTTCTACACAAATAAAAGTCGGTAAGCAAACTTTATTTATCTCTCTTCTTATTTGAATATAACACTTTACTTTGTGTACAATACTAATGGAGAAGGAGAAAAGTAAGCGGTATTCAGTTCGTAGGGGTGAAGAGGGCGGAGTGGGGGTTTAGAGGGGTGGTGAGGGGTTGAAAGAACAACAAAAACAGCTCCACTCGAGTAACAACAGTTTTGTTTGGATTTACTCCGCCATTTTGTCTGGCGTCGGTCGATACTTGCAAAAATTCAACGCAACTAAACACCCGCGTCAGAAGGAACTTGAAATATTAAGTTCCGAGCAGCCAGTGAGATTAGGTAAGATGCTAGCGCTCCTGTCTCTGTGACTCTTTCTCTCTTCAGGTCATCTACTCTCGATTATGATCAAACATAAAAATGTGAAGAACTTTATTTAATATATATGAATACGAATATAAACGAATGAATATCCCACAGATAACACCAGGCCTTTTTATTGGATAGGATTTGAAAATGAATAAATCCACAGTCCCTTAAGGCTGAAGTGTAAGGGACACGGTTTTTTTTATAGCAAAACTTTTTTTTGGTCTAGATAAATAAATCAATTCTCTAAAAGAAACATAGAGTTCAATTTTATTCACAGGCGATATCAACCATTATTGTTGAATATCTGTCAAAGGTGTGCTGGAATTTAATGACAACTTTTTCTCTTCATTTAAAAAGTTGTTCATTTAATGCCACTATGCTCATGACAGATATTCAACAACTGTTGTATCACCTTGTGAAGAAAATTAAATTCAATGTTTCTACTAGAGTTATATTTTATTTATATTGGCAAAAAAAGTTTTGCTTTAAAAACTGCAAAAACACTGGCCTTAACTCACGTTTTATACATTCCCCCCTTAAAGCTGATAAATAAGACAGAATTTAACATTTACTCTCGACTCCATAGTGACCTTGAATTATCTATGTTTAGCAACTAAAGTAAATACTAGCTCTTTGGCCTTTAGGAACTCGAGAAAGTTAATGGCCGCCGGAACGTAAGCGCGCCAATCAGCCCTATCCTGAGACCCACCCTCCTTCAAATAAACTTTCACACTATACTCCCATCGAATTCTTGGTCTACCTTAGAGTCTTGTATCTTCAGGTTTCCCAACTAAAATGTTGTGGTAAACACTTGTCATCACCCATACGCGCCACATAATTATCCTTAATATGTTTGGGGAGTCGGACAAACCATTAAATTAAGTTCTTCATTAAATAACTTTCAACATTCTCCTGTTCTTTCAATCCCTCCTAATCCCAAATAAACATCATACCTTGGAAAATATTGATTTATAACTAATTTAATTTTTTCTTATTTAAAAATAGTTTTATTATTTCACTATTCAAAGTAGTTATTTTTATTAGATTAAAATTTATGCCCCTCTGATATTTAAATTGTTTGGGTTATTTTATTCTTAAAAACGTCTATTTCCGTCTTTGTAGGGGCTATTTTTCTCCATTCACACCAGGACGATTCTTTGATAATTATTTCTAGTAAGTGACCTTTATCAATATCGTGAGAATATTAAATCAAATTTATAGTAATTATGTTTAAAAATGAGGTGGCTCAGTGGCTAAATAATTTTATATAATTGGTGATTGATAAAAATAAAGGAAAAGGAAAAATAAACTATCAAAATTATAGAAAGCCCACCCCAGGAAAAAGAAAAAATGTAGGAAGAATCCAATGCACAAATATTACATCTTTCTTTCTTATATATTCTAATAGTAGAAATAGTCAAACACACACACACACACACTAATTTAACTCAAATTGAGTAATATTTTGGCATTGTTGCCTTTATCAAACAAAAAGAGAAGAGTAAATACACTTTACACAAACACTTAAGTTACTCCATTTTGAATTCAAAAATAAACTATTAGAAAAACACTGTGCCAAGTGTTGTAGAAGTAAATATAAATTTCTCAAAACTTTGGTTGTGGTTATTCAATATAAATAATATAAGTTAAAATAAATATTAATATTTAATTAGAAAAAAGGTAATAAAAATAAAAAGAGAGTTGTTCTTTTAGAAAGAAAGAAAGAAACTATCTTATATTAAGGCCTGGCGGTAATCTTGATTTGGTAATCCATCGGTGAGCCAGTTCCCACTGTCTGAGCTGTGAACTGTATATTATTATAGTAACTTAAGTGTTTTATCTTAATTTTTATTTTTATGTTCTCTTTTTATTAGTTAATTAATACAAGGAAATACATGTCTTTGAATTATATTAACACTGTACCCTTCTTTAGAATAACTTTATAACCCGCTCCGGTGGCAGCATGGTCTTAGGCGTCAATTTCGCAATAGACTACACTGCCATTGGGGGAGATCAAGGTTAGAACCTCGATCGGGTGTATTGAGGGTGTTTTTCCAATATGGTTTTCCACTCTTCCTCCACGCAAATATGGATACACTTCCTATATATACAATCTTCCTAATCCCTAAAACCATGAGCACATTTAATAAATAAGCGTATAACCCGAACGGGTAATAAGACGCGGTGCTAAAAAAATATTTCTGAAAACTTCCCTCTGGTAATTTTTTTTAAACATTATTGACATGCAGCGACATTGGATGGTTAGTAAAAAGTTAATATTTTATGCTAAAAACCCAGAAAAAGGTGTAGTTATTTAGAAACTATTTTATAAAATTTCAAATGAGCATAGAATAAGTCTAAAAATATCATTAAGTTATTTAAAATACTTGGAAATACAACAGAAAATTAAAACAGTTTTTGGTTGGTCAAGAACTAGATAAATTTAAGTATTAAAAATAGATTATTGGATGTGCTATTTTCCTTTTTTTTATAAACTTTATTTTGATGTATTAATTTATATCAATAAAAAATAATTTCTTACTGATTTTAGTATAATTTAAATAAAATATTCGAGAGTTTGTGGAACGCTTGAAAATTATAAATATTGAGGAAAGTTATTAGGATTTTGAAATACAAACTACCAGTTTTAGGTGCAGCAACTGATAACTACCAGTTGATATGGTGTAGTTGTACATTTTGTCTTTAGTATAAAGCATATTTGTTTGGAGTATAGTTAATACATATTTTGTCTGTTAGGGTGTAGTTATAACCAACTTGTCTTTCGGAGTGTAGTTGCTGCATGACCATACTTGTTAGGGTTAGTGTGACACACACACACTTCCTAATTGGTGGTTTGTTAATAGTTACATCCTTGTCTGCAGGTGTAGTACCATCCTTGTCTGTGGGGTGTAGTTGTACCATCTTTGTCTGTGGAGGTAGTGTACCATCTCTTGTCTGGTGGGGTGTAGTTATTCACCATCCTTGTCGTTGCAGGTGTAGTTATACCATCTCTTGTCTGGTGGGGTGTAGTTTGCTACCACACTTGTCTAGCGGTTGCAGTGTGTATCATACTACCATCTCTTGTCTGGTGGGGTGTAGTTTGCACCACCACTTGTCTAGCGGGTTGCAGTGTGTATCACACTACCATCTCTTGTCTGGTGGGGTGTAGTTTGTACCATCTCTTGTCTGGTGGGGTGTAGTTTGACCACATTGTCTAGCGGGTTGCAGTGTGTTCACACTACCATCTCTTGTTGGTGGGGTGTAGTTTGCACCACCACTTGTCTAGCGGTTGCAGTGTGTATCACACTACCATCTCTTGTCTGGTGGGGTGTAGTTTGCACCACCACTTGTCTAGCGGGTTGCAGTGTGTATCACACTACCATTCTTGTCTGGTGGGGTGTAGTTTGCACCACCACTTGTCTAGCGGGTTGCAGTGTGTATCACACTACCATCTCTTGTCTGGAGAGGAGTGATAGGCATGGTTCTAGCGACAATTCTCGGTCTCGTACAGGTGGAGTTGACGGGAAACAGCATCTACGAGTACATCCACCCAGCGGACCACGATGAGATGACATCAGTGTTGACCAGCACCCAGCCTGTATATCAGCACACGCACATAATACACGGTGAGACTACAACTACCCTCACATTGGGTACAGAACCTTACCTAAATAGTGTAACTGTGTGCCTTCATGTAGGCTTGTACAGAACTGTACCTAGCTAGTGTGACTGTGTACCTTCATGTAGGCTTGTACAGAACTGTACCCAGCTAGTGTGACTGTGTACCTTCATGTAGGCTTGTACAGAACTGTACCTAGCTAGTGTGACTGTGTACCCTTTCATGTAGGCTTGTACAGAACTGTACCCAGCTAGTGTGACTGTGTACCTTCATGTAGGCTTGTACAGAACTGTACCTAGCTAGTGTGACTGTGTGCCTTCATGTAGCTTGTATAGAACTGTACCTAGCTAGTGTGACTGTGTGCCTTCATGTAGGCTTGTACAGAACTGTACCCAGCTAGTGTGACTGTGTACCTTCATGTAGGCTTGTACAGAACTGTACCTAGCTAGTGTGACTGTGTGCCTTCATGTAGGCTTGTAAGAACTGTACCTAGCTAGTGTGACTGTGTACCTCATGTAGGCTTGTAAAGAACTGTACCAGCTAGTGTGACTGTGTACCTTCATGTAGGCTTGTACAGAACTGTACCTAGCTAGTGTGACTGTGTGCCTTCATGTAGGCTTGTAAAGAACTGTACCTAGCTAGTGTGACTGTGTACCCTCATGTAGGCTTGTACAGAACTGTACCTAGCTAGTGTGACTGTGTACCTTCATGTAGGCTTGTACAGAACTGTACCTAGCTAGTGTGACTGTGTGCCTTCATGTAGGCTTGTAAAGAACTGTACCAGCTAGTGTGACTGTGTACCTTCATGTAGGCTTGTACAGAACTGTACCTAGATAGTGTGACTGTGTACCTTCATGTAGGCTTGTAAAGAACTATACCTAGCTAGTGTGACTGTTACCCTCATGTGGGACTTGTATAGAACTATACCTAGCAGTGTGACTGTTACCTCATGTAACTTTATAGAACTGTACCCAGCTAGTGTGACTGTGTGCCTTCATGTAGGCTTGTAAAGAACTATACCTAGATAGTGTGACTGTATACCCTCATGTAGACTTGTATAGAACTATACCTAGCTAGTGTGACTGTATACCCTCATGTAGACTTGTATAGAACTGTACCCTAGCTAGTGTGACTGTGTACCTTCATGTAGCCTTGTACAGAACTGTACCTGACTAATGCAACTGTGTCTTATGAACCAGAGTACGAATTCGAGAAGGTATTCTTCCTGAGAATGAAGTGCGTGTTGGCCAAGAGGAACGCGGGTCTCACCACGGGAGGGTACAAGGTGAGTGCCAACGTTTATTGATAAATTAAAACTGGAAAGTTATATTCATGCTTGTGAGATCTACATTCATCTATACACTCTTTTATATAAGTCGCTGGACATCATTTGACCTTATTATTTCCTTTAAGAGTTCAATTTTCTTCACACGGTGATAACAAACAGTTGTTGAATACTCTCAAGTGTGTCCTAGAATTTAATTACTTTTCCTCTTCATTTAAAAGTCTCTCATTTAATGCCGCTAAGTTCATGACAGATATTCATAAACTGTTGATATCAACGAGTAAAAAAATTAAATGCTTATGTTTTTACTGAATTAATATTTTATTTATTTTGGCTAAAAAAAAGTTTTGCTATAAAAACGGCAATAACACTGCCCTTAACTCGCGTTCCCTACAATCCCACCTTTAATGGGTTATTGATGCTTTCTATATTTCCAAAATAATTTTTTAAAAAGATTCCTTAAGTAAGGTAAATCTAGTGGTATTACAATGTTCCTCTTAGTCTGGTCAAAAAGTAACAGGTGTGAACCAAGTTTGCATTCCTCTATCTAGAAGCTCATTCTTCGCAAACCACCCCGGCCATAAAATATCAAAATGGTACTGCTTCTAGAATTACCCTTGGGTGCGCAGGTGAAATAAAAACACCCACTGTTAGGAGAGAACTCAAACTATTCCGAAATTCCCGGTAAAAGCACGTCTTAACTTTCCAAACCGTTTACACAGCGCATACTTTTGTTACTAACCTCTTCCCACTTTCTTTATTGAATCACCTCGCGCACAACTGTTATATCCACTACAAAAAAAAAACTTAACCTAAAAACAACCCTTCCCTCCGTCCCCTCCTGCCAAACTCTTTCATATTTCACAACAAAAACAAGTTACATTTCTCCTATCCATTTCATTCAACTGTTTTTCTTTTGACTTCTAGGGTTTTTTGTTTTGTTTTTTTAAAATCTCTTGAGCTTATTGTGGTAGTCACGAACAGGTATGTATAGTTTTACCTGGCGCGACTGAGCTGGCATAAATTAGCTTTTTTTAAAAAAAAAAGTGCTCTATAGAAACTATCCACCCCTCCACTTTCCTTCAAGGACTCTTCATAGGACACGCCCCTCTTTTGCTTCCCCTACCCTCTCCGTTTTTATTTCCTCCAGCCCCCTCCCCCATCGTATTTCCCCTTCCCTACCACAGGTAAAAGTAGATGCTATGATATCACAGACGAGTAGTATGGCGGTGAGTAGGGTTGTTGATAGCCCCTGGCTAGGTATACACGCGGACGTACGTGGCTGTCAAGTGGGCGACAAAACAACAGGCGCTCTTTCTGAAGATCATGGTTGCGGTTACATTGGATATGTATTCGCGCGAAGTCGAGTTCTAGCGAATATCTCCGTATTCATCCGGAAATAGAAAATTGGATACGGTTACACTACATGCGAATTAATCGGCTGAATTGGGCTCTGGTTACAGTGGAACTGCCTTCACGTGAAAATAATTTGGAATAATCCTTTTAGTTAAGTACTGGTTAAGAGTGTGCTATGAATTAAACTTTAAGAGTTGTATTTTTAGAACATGATCATCATTTAAGTTAGTAAACCCTTTATTTTCTCAACTCAATTTTAAGAAAGTAATAAGTATTATATGAATAACTATCCAGTCAACCCAACAAATTTGATGAATACTACCCATTCTCTTCTTTTAAACTCCACATGTATATTCTTTCACATTTTTACCATTCCCAAATCGCTGAAATAACTAGTTGTTGCGGGAGGAAAAAAGTTTGAATGTCTAATGATTCGTGCGACTAATTCTCTTGTAACCCGCCTCGGTGGCGTGGTTGGCTAACGCGCCAGTCGTGTTGAGCTCTACCGTCGAGGACGGGAGATCGAGGTTCGAATCTCGTCGGGTGAACTGGGGGTGGTTTTTCCTAAATGGTTTTCCACTCTCCTTCCACGCAAATGCGGGTTCACTTCCTCTAAATTCAACCTTCACAATTCCTAATCCATTAGCTTAATTAGTACTTAGGCGTATAACCCGAACGGGTAGTAAGACGCGGTGCTAAATAAATTCTCTTGTAATGTAACTGTCCACGTTGTGCAATATATACATGTTTGTTTCATTCGGACGAATACGGTCGTATTCGTGAGAACTTGGACTTCGCTTGAATACGCTTCCACTGTAAACACAGCCTTACTGTTTTTATTAGCAGGTAGGTGGGTTTATGCACAACTACTTAAGGACAAATGTGGTTCACCTCGGTAAAAAACAACCATAAAAATATGAAAATACGAAATATTTATAAATATTTAAAACTTAGTTCGATTTATTTGATACACAAAACAAATATTTAGTGAAATATACTGAAGCTTCAAGACCAAAAGTTTCCAAAATTATTAATCTATTAAAACGAATAAATACTTATTTAACTTTTTAAAATTATTTTAACTTTCTATTTATGTGGGTATGGACAGTATTAATTCAATATATGTTTTGTTTCTAACAAACGTTAAATTAATTAAGTTGCTTATTTCCCAACTATGATGAAGCCCTTTAAATGGCATAAGGACTAGTTTTAAACTGAATATTTTTTCAAACTGACCAATTATTGGCTAGTTAAGTTAAGGAATTCACACAAAGATGTTTATGAACAATTATTGGCTAGTTAAGTTAAGGAATTCACACAAAGATGTTTATGAACAAATAATTACATTTTAAAATTACGGTTATATTATGGTTTTTATTTGGAGTTTCAAGGCGTACCAACCACGCACCAACCTGAGGGCTATATAAGCTTAAGTTTGAAATGTTTCCACACATTTTCGCACGCTAAGACATTATTTTAGTTGCCCTAAGTTTTCATAATGTCCCTAGGTGCTTGGCCTATCTAAAAGATGAAACTACTCCCATTAATGGCTAGTAACTTTTGATACCAACTTTGTAATACCGTCTCTAGGTGATCCACTGTTCGGGCTACCTCAAGGTGAAACAACTCCCGCTAGACGTGGCGCCTTACGATGGTTGTTACCAGAATGTTGGGTTGGTAGCAGTGGGTCACTCGCTGCCCCCCAGCGCCATCACGGAGATCAAGCTGCACTGTAATATGTTCATGTTCCGAGCGAGTCTTGACCTTAAGCTCATCTTTCTTGACGCCAGGTGAGCCTATTTTAATACTTTTGTCACGTTCAATGCACATAAATTAAATTATTACTTCACAGACGGTTTTATGTTCATAATTATGGAGATTAACTGCACTCATATTGAGTGTAGGGATGGGATTCAGTGGCGTTGCGTGTTGATATGTTCCCATCACTCAGTAAAACAATTTATGTGTGATTCGTCAAATGGGGAGTTATTGGGTGAAAGCATTTAATAGGTACAGTTTTTAGAAAGAAAGCTCCCCGTCACGCCACTGAAGGGGTGGGAGACTCACAGTGATAAATCCCATGTGGGTAATCAGCCCAAGTACACCCCGTTGACCCTGAAAGGTAGCAATCTTACCTTGACATAATATACTATGACTCTATCTTATGAGCCATGCCATGGTGGATGCAAGGTAATCTTGCTATAGTCTGATTTTGGTTGAAAGAACATTTAAAAAAATACAAACATATTTCTTTGTGGCCAACATTGATAACATTTTACTATATTTTTAGTGTTGCTTTGTTATTGATAGTATATATATAAAGTGACAGCTGAAAATAGAATGATTTGATGTACGAATATAATTATATTAAAATCGTTTTAGTAACTTTAGTAACTAATGAATACGGTTCTTCCTAGCAAAATCAGGGTGTATCTTACAGGATAAATTAAGGATACACCCGGTCACCACCAATTATTGAGTTTATTGAACAATTAATGCCATAGTCCATGTGACCATCGGTGAGGATTTCAACACAAAATCAAAAGTGAAGATAAAGTGTTTTAAAATATAGTTCTGCGCAACCAGTTGGTTTCGAACCCATGCCTACCTTCTCAGAGAGACATACGCCCCTCATCCCTCTGACTGGAGGTTTTTTTTTCCCTAGACCCAGAGCTCTCTAATGAAATTTGATCGAGCTATATCTTTCAAATAAACTTCGTTTACAGACCAATTTTTACAGGAAGAGTCTTTTGGAGAATACAAAGCATATATTTATGCGGTCAACATTAATAACATTTTACTATATTTTTATTGTTATTTTATAGTTATTAATAATGTCTATCAAAAGAGACAGCTGCATATCACATGACTTGACGTAAAACTACATGAAAGTAATTCTAATACATTTTTATACCCGTCAAATAAGGTTCTTCCTATGATAATCGAACTGTAAATGAGTGTTGGTTTAAGAAAGCTAACAACGCACGACACCCATCTAGTGGACCACTTTAATAAGAGGGGTTGAATGGGTGAGGGCAGTAGCCCCCTGGACCCCCCCCCCCTGTGAGAAACTACCGGCTGCTTGAGACAACACCGGGTGAACATTGAAGTGTCCTGTTTCCCAAGTTCACATTCATTGGATCACTTTTTTGAGAGGATAGGATGGGGTGTTTGAAATATATTTTGGGAAGTCTTAGACTTCAAACCCAGCCGACTGCACTTGTGGCTTGTCATAACTACTCTCTTCGTGAGAAAGCTGGAATCTTTTCTTAATATTCAACCTCCTCGTCGCGTTCTACAAGTTGAAATGAAAGTCATTAAGGACCAATTCTCTCTTCTTGTTTTCTTAGCACCGCGTCCTACTACCTGTTTGAGCTATACACCTATGTACTAATTACACTAATGGGTAAGGGTTAATTTAGAACAAATACACCCACATTTGCGTGGAGGGAGATTGGAAAACCATTTAGGAAAAAACTTCAGTGCACCCGAACGGGATCGACCACCGATCACACATTCTTCAGCAGTTTAGTCCAACCCAACAGGAAAGTAGCGCGTAGACCACGCGGGCACCAAAGTGGTTATTTTGTCACCGTGTCTTAGTATCCGTTCGCGTTGTTCTAATATATTAACTACACAAATATATACTGTACTGCAGATGATGGGGAGATCGGGATTTGACTTTCATTTGATTGTACTGAGGGTTGATATCAAGCGATGTTAGCTGTGTATTGTTCTTATAATAAAGTTTGATATCAGGTGATGTTAATAGTAATGTTCTTATAATAAAGTTTGATATCAAGTGATGTTAACAGTATTGTTCTTATAATAAAGTTTGATATCAAGTGATGTTAATAGTAATGTTCTTATAATAAAGTTTGATATCAAGTGATGTTAACAGTATTGTTCTTATAATAAAGTTTGATATCAGGTGATGTTAATAGTAATGTTCTTATAATAAAGTTTGATATCAAGTGATGTTAACAGTATTGTTCTTATAATAAAGTTTGATATCAAGTGATGTTAACAGTATTGTTCTTATAATAAAGTTTGATATCAAGTGATGTTAACAGTATTGTTCTTATAATAAAGTTTGATATCAGGTGATGTTAACAGTAATGTTCTTATAATAAAGTTTGATATCAAGTGATGTTAACAGTATTGTTCTTATAATAAAGTTTGATATCAGGTGATGTTAATAGTAATGTTCTTATAATAAAGTTTGATATCAGGTGATGTTAATAGTAATGTTCTTATAATAAAGTTTGATATCAAGTGATGTTAACAGTATTGTTCTTATAATAAAGTTTGATATCAAGTGATGTTAACAGTATTGTTCTTATAATAAAGTTTGATATCAAGTGATGTTAACAGTATTGTTCTTATAATAAAGTTTGATATCAGGTGATGTTAATAGTAATGTTCTTATAATAAAGTTTGATATCAAGTGATGTTAATAGTAATGTTCTTATAATAAAGTTTGATATCAAGTGATGTTAACAGTATTGTTCTTATAATAAAGTTTGATATCAAGTGATGTTAACAGTATTGTTCTTATAATAAAGTTTGATATCAAGTGATGTTAACAGTATTGTTCTTATAATAAAGTTTGATATCAAGTGATGTTAACAGTATTGTTCTTATAATAAAGTTTGATATCAAGTGATGTTAACAGTATTGTTCTTATAATAAAGTTTGATATCAGGTGATGTTAATAGTAATGTTCTTATAATAAAGTTTGATATCAAGTGATGTTAACAGTAATGTTCTTATAATAAAGTTTGATATCAAGTGATGTTAACAGTATTGTTCTTATAATAAAGTTTGATATCAGGTGATGTTAATAGTAATGTTCTTATAATAAAGTTTGATATCAAGTGATGTTAACAGTATTGTTCTTATAATAAAGTTTGATATCAGGTGATGTTAATAGTAATGTTCTTATAATAAAGTTTGATATCAGGTGATGTTAATAGTAATGTTCTTATAATAAAGTTTGATATCAAGTGATGTTAACAGTATTGTTCTTATAATAAAGTTTGATATCAAGTGATGTTAACAGTATTGTTCTTATAATAAAGTTTGATATCAAGTGATGTTAACAGTATTGTTCTTATAATAAAGTTTGATATCAGGTGATGTTAATAGTAATGTTCTTATAATAAAGTTTGATATCAAGTGATGTTAATAGTAATGTTCTTATAATAAAGTTTGATATCAAGTGATGTTAACAGTATTGTTCTTATAATAAAGTTTGATATCAAGTGATGTTAACAGTATTGTTCTTATAATAAAGTTTGATATCAAGTGATGTTAACAGTATTGTTCTTATAATAAAGTTTGATATCAAGTGATGTTAACAGTATTGTTCTTATAATAAAGTTTGATATCAGGCGATGTTAATAGTAATGTTCTTATCCAACTGTCTGGAGTTGTTTTTATTTGGGACCTCCTGACCTTACTTGGACTGGTGGGACTTTGTCGAAATGACCACAAAGGCGTAATCAGATATTTTTTTTACAGAGTGGCTCAACTGACGGGATACGAACCCCAAGACCTTATTGGAAGAAGACGCTCTACCACTACATCCACGGCTGTGACATCCTACATATGAGGTGCTCGCACAGCATATGTGAGTCAAACATAACCTTATATTTTCACTATTATTATCATCATAATCTGGAGGGTAGGCTGGGGGTATTTTTTTCCTAGATGGTGTTTCCACCTTACTCTAAGCAAATATTGGTACATTTCCTCTGAATTATACCTTTGTCATATCTACCTCTTTTGTGTAAATGTACGGATAGGCTAGACAAGGAGTAAAAGACGCGATGCACAATCAAAACAAAGATATGGTGAGCCAATACACAACCCTTTCTATTTCAAAATTATTTTTTTTAGCACTGCGTCTTCTACCTGTTAAGTTATACACATATGTACTAACTATACTAATATGTTAAGGATGAGAAAGGTTGAATTTAAAGGAAGTGTACCCACATTAACGGGGAGGGAGAGTGTAAAACAATTTAGGAATCACTTTTAGTACACCCGACCAGAATTTGAACCCCGATCTTCCTGTTATCGGTGTTATCGGAAGTCTATAGTATATTGTGAGAGGGACGCCTTAGAACATGCGGCCATCGAAAAAGGTTATTATCAAATGTTATTGAGTGGAATAGCTACGTCGGCGATCACGTAATTTTAATTAAGGCTTAGCGCTCGCAATATACTTGATTTCCGGTGATAGTCAAGGTTTAAATCTCGGCTGGGTTCACTAGGAGGCGTTTTTCCACATGATATTTGGCACTGTGGTTTCCCCATTTCCGATCCAGGCTTATACGTACAGTACTTTCTCTAAACTCCCTTCCTATATTGATGTAATAAAATTTCCAATATAATATAAGTTCTACTTTTTTTACTGGCCATTTTTCAGTTACAAGCCGCTCTTAAAAATATTTTAGTGTGCATCTAGTCTATAAAAAGAAGGAGAATCAATTTTCCTCCCAATATTGCCACGCCCATTACAAAACACTCCTCCTCCTCCCCTCCTCTCCCCTCTATTTCGACCAAACCCAGTTCTGCCTCTCATGTTCAGGGCTCTGCAGCTCCGATAACTTGTCGTACACATGCGCAATGCGGGTCGCTTTGTGTCAGGCGCATCGTAAGCCCTGAACTGCCAAGCTATTGTAATGGGTGGAAAAAAAATAACATACCCTTGAAGACACATTTATTTCAAATTAAAAAAAAGTATCGCCTTAGTTTATTATCCGGGTGTGTTAGCTTTGAATGTAATGTGTTCTAGAGCTCACACCATTGTAGCTTATATTTTAAACATTAGAGAGTTTTTCAAAGTTTATTTGTGGGTTTACATTTTCATTTAACACATCAAAGAGATTGTACAATGTACAAAGCAGCTTATAAATGAACTAACTACTCGATAGTTAGCAACAGACTGATGCCTGGTAGAACTGTATTCAAATTGTAGGTTTACCTTGCATAGAGATCGTAAGCAGTGCTGCTGAACCATGCAGAGATAGTATTGGAGGATCAGGCATAGAGATAGTAATCAGTGATGTCAGACCATGCATAGAGATATTAGGTGCCGATTGAAGATCATGCATAGAGATAGTAAGCAGCGATACCTCCACCAAAGGCTAACCAATGGCGAGGTGGTCGTGGACGTGTGATTTGTGCATTCGTGATATTTAGTTATCCTGCAAACAATACCACCTAAATAGAAAACTTACATTAAATTATTAACAATAGTTAAATTAAATTGGTAAATTATATCTAGTAACTTTTTAACGGTCAGATAAAGCTCCTTCTATTAAAATTGGACTGTATCTTGTTGGTAGAGTTGGCAACTGTTGCCGTCCAGAGTCACATTTTTTGTGTTTAAATAAATCTACGTGATTTACTATAAATAAAAATAGGCTATTAAATGAAAGCTATACTGTGACTAAAACTGACAGGAATGTGTGGTGTGTTTCAGTGCTATTTAAGGGTCAGGTTACCACTAGGTACTTCCGGTTCCTGACCAAGGATGGAGGTTGGGTGTGGATGCAGAGCTATGCTACCATCGTTCACAATAGTCGGTCCTCTCGGCCCCACTGCATCGTCAGCGTCAATTACGTCCTCAGGTAGCTAGTGTCATGCATGGGTGAGAGTTTGTCAATTGCGTCATCAGGTGAGAAGTGTCAATTGCGTTCTCAGTGAGAGATGTCAATTGCGTCATAGTGGATAGTGTCAATGCTCTCAGTGAGATAGTGTCGTTACTCTTAGTGAGCAGTGTCAATTCGTCATCAGGTGAGATAGTGTAAATTGCGTCATCAGGGAGAGAGTGTCAATTGCGTCCATCAGGTGAGCTAGTGTCAATTACGTCCTCAGGTGAGCTAGTGTCAATTACGTCCTCGGTGAGAGTAGTGTCAATTGCGTCCTCAGGGAGAGAGTGTCAATTACGTCCTCAGGTGAGATATGTGGATTTGAACAAGCTTTATTAAACTCACAAAATCCCGAGACCACAAGAATTCTGAGAATAAAATATGAAGATGAAAGAATTAGGTAGCTGAAATACAAGAGAGGCGGAAGAATGTAGTGTCTGTAACAAGAGGAGTCGGAAAGATGAGGTATGCCTGTAATACAAAGGAGGCCGGAAAAATGGGGTTTGGTAATACAAGAGGACATGGGGAAGAATGAGACGTGCAATACAAGAGAGATGGAGATGAGGTATTGTCTGTAATACAAAGAGGACGATGGGAAAGAATGAGGTACTGTCTGCAATACAAAGAGGAGGATGGGGAAGAATGAGTTACTATCTGTAACACAAAGAGGACTGGGGAAACTGAGGTATTGCCTGTAATATACTATTTCTTACCTAAGCTTCTGATTAACCAACTCTGTCCGGTTTTCTCGCAGCGACATGGAGGCGAAGGAGCTAGTGTTGAACCTGGACCAGATAGGGGGCCGCGAGGAGCCGGTGACGTCCCTCCCCAAGAGACCACCCCCACCCCCAGCGCCAAGACAAGGTCGCCGCCCTCCAGGCAGGCCAAGTACAGGCCGGCCGCCCCCACCAACAATCAGCCGGTCGTGGCGCCGCACGGCCCGGAGGACGATTATAGCGACTCTAGCGGCGGAATAAACAGTTACGGCGACTATCACGTGCCCACGCCGCAGTTCCTACAGGTAACATCACGAGGAGTCTAAGACAGCACCTCGTCTTCGGGTTATACGCATGGGGTTTATCAACTACGCGAATGTGTTGAATTTAGGAGAAGTGTACCATAATTCGCATGGAGGGAGAGTGGAAAACCCCATAGGAAAAACTAACGTCGGAATTTTAGTACATTGTTAGAATGACGCCTTAGAGCAGCGTTCTTTAGCCGGTGTGCCACGGCAAAGAAGCTAGAAAAAATTTGAGAAGTAAAAATAAAAAATTTAAATCCTTAATCAACATTAATTTTAAAAATAGCACATTATTTGAGTTTTAGCTACTGAGCTACTAAACACAATCTTAATACTTTTTTTTTATTTTGCCGATAAAATTTCATCTTAAAAAACTGATGTGTTTGGACAATTTTATCGCCGTCTTCAATGTGCCGTGAATTGAAAAAGAGTTGAAAATCACTGTTTTAGACCATGCGGCCACCGAGGTGGGTGTGTCATAACTAAAGAGTGTATTCACGTCAATAAGCGTCGTCAAATGTTAGCAATTGGAGGGAACAGAACTATTTTCACATAATTTAGAAAATAAGCCCGCTTGGTGGATGGATGGTCTAAGGCGTTACTCTCGCAATAGACTGGAATGTTGATGGTGAGATTAGAGTTTAAATCCCCATTGGGTGTACTGAGGGAGTTTTTTCTAAATGGTTTTTCCCTCTCTTTCCATGGAAATGCGTTTACATTTTCTCTAAATTTAATCTTTCCATACTTAACAAATAAGCATAGCTATAGTATAATTGTGGTAGAATGAACAGTAGATGTTTAGTAAAACAATTTTAATATATTCATACGTCACATGTGATCTGCAGCTGTCACTTTTGATAAATAGTATCGATACCAGTAAAATAACACAAATTATATAGTAAAATGTTAATAATGCTGACCACAAAAAAAATTGAATTTTCTAAACTGGTCTTCCAACCAAAATTAGGTTGCATATGCGTGCAACCCATACGGCTATTAAAACGCGGTGACAAAAGAGTAAACGCCTGAGGATCGCGAGTGAGAACCCCACTATGTTTGAGAAAAAACCCCTGGAAACATTTCATGCCCCACCACTGAGTGTATCTTATTTTCCCACAGGGGTACGCGGAGGATGCGTACTACTCTGACCTGTTCTACTCGACCTACCCCGACCCCGTGGCGGCGAACCAGAGACCCTTCAGTTCGTCGTCCAGCAGCTCAAGTAGTTCCGAGAGTGACCACCATCACCACCACGCGCTGCCTTCTATCCACGCCAGCTTCTGTCCCGAGCCGCAGCCGAGTCAACAGATGGCAGCAGCGCAGCAATTCCCCCTCCCTTGCAGCTTCAACAACAACACTAGCGCCCCTTACCACCACCACCAGGACTACAAGGCGCCAGCCACCGCTGCCGCCTTACCGCAGCCGGGGTATACCTCCGTCATTGTGGACACGCAACAGTATCAGTTGGCAAACGAGTACGTGCATTGACTACAGCAAGACCAGTAGTTAGAGTTACCGCAGACAATCTATACCTGCTGATTTTCTAACACGTTTAGTGACTACAGCAAGACCAGTGGCTGTGGTTTTCGTGGACAATCTATACCTGTTGAGTGTTCATTACATGCAGTTACTGAAGTCAGACCACTAAAGTTAAGACTTTAACTACAACAAATCAATTTTGGTATCTCATAGACGAATCATTCGGCAGGCAAATCTTAACCCAAGACAAGTTTAAAAGAACAGGACCATACAAACTTTAAAAAAATATTATCTCAAATCAATAACAGGTAACTAAACCGCATATAGCATGCAAAAGACAACATAGATACATGATCTTATACATTTATAAATTATACTGGAGATATAGGGAACGTGAGGCAAGGTCAGCGATTTCGCAGTTTTTATATACTTTTTTTTTGTCAGAAGAGATCAAATATTGTTCCAGTAGAAACAAAGAGTTTAATTATCTTCACGTGGTGATATAAACATTTGTTGAATATCTGTCAAGAGTGTCCTGGAATTTAATGATCATGTGAAGAAAACTAAACTAAATTTAACTGGAGCAAAATTTTATTTATTTCAGCCAAAAATATTTTTCCCTTTAAAACTGCAGAAAAAAAAAACCTTTTCTCGCGTCCCCTACACTCTCTTCTTAAAGACATTACCTGCGAGGTTTAAACCAAAACGAATCTGATGGACAAGTTAAGAGGTTTCTTGAAAGTATACCATTATTTTATGTGTAAATAAATTACATTCTTATGTGATCATCTTAAGGCTGACCAGTGTAATTATCGCAGTCCAGTAAATTGTATCGTGGCCGTGTTATAACTGCCACTAATTTCTAAGTGGGTTGGGGGGGAGCGGGACAGTTTATACATATTATATAAATACATTATCACACATGACCAAAGAAGTTGCAAGATTTTTTGTTTTTGTTTTTTGTAAATAGCGGGGGAGAATTATCTCCCTAAATAATAATAAAAATAATACAATGATTTGTTTTTCAACTCTCACGAAACTTTAAAGGATTACCTGCTATCAAATAATTCATTCAAAAATAATGATTTTACTTATATAGTTTTTTTTTAGATATTTAAGATATTTATTTGTTAACATTGTTGATAATAATATTAATAAATGTAAGACAGCATAGATTATTTTTCATTGTACTGTACGTGTTTGAGCTAGACAATAACTATATAATGGGTCCAGTTGAGTATATTTGTAATCATTTCTGCTAAATGTTTATACAATTGTCACTTCAATTTTTTTTAATATAGTTTGTACTTTTGTTTGGTGACTCGATATGTTAACTGTGTCATAGTCGGTTCTGGCTTTCAACAAATTATCTGTGTATATATAGGGAAATAGAAAAAAAAAGTTTTAATAGAAATTTGTGATAAGCATGTAAGTAACATTTTAAGATGTCTTCCATATTGGATAAATTATTTTTATCTATTGAGAAATTAAAATAAAAACTATTCACTATCGTTAGTAGTTAAATAAGTAAACCCACAAAGATTTATTTAATTCAAATGTAATTTGTTTAAATGTGTTCCACAAACGCTATAAAAACTAGTATTTCTTAAATCATGTCATAAAATCTTGGTTTGAAATGCCACAGTATTTAGAAAAGGTGTTTCATTACACCATGATTGATTGACCTAATTTAAAAGAGGGCGTGGATTAAGTCATACTGAAATTTTACTCCGAATTACAGCAACGTTGGAAAATTAAGCAAATTTTAAAACTTGTCCGTTTGGGTATTTCGGGTTCTTTCTCTTTCACTCGTTTGTCCTTTACTTAAAAAAACTAATAAACTAATATTGGTTTGATTTATAAATGTTTCAAAAGTACAGTATTGGGAAATTTTAAATGGTAGGTCAAATATTTTTTCCAACAATTGGTAAACAACTTTGGTTAATTTAAGCAAATACGTCTTTTTCATATGATGAAGTATTTGTGTAAATATAGAAAAATGACGCACGGTCATGGATTTGAACCCTGATCTTCCAGTTCTACGTGCCAACAACCACTCTACTAAGCTGATAGGAATATCCGTCCCATGTCACTCAGTAGAGATGTCGGCATGTGAAGTTAGAAGGCCATCGTTCAGATCCCTGTTCCTAGGTGTAATTTTTCTATATACATGTAAACGTCTGCTGTTTTTGTGTTTTATGGTTTTGAATTTATTTGATCCTGGAAAGAAACTTATCTTAGTCCCAAATGAAACTGGTTTATCGAAACTAATTAAACTGGGTGCTACCTGAAACTACATCAAGTTTTAGTACTGCAGTATTTATCAAAATGTGAAAATAATAGATATTTGCGTCAAATGGAGTAATTAATAGAAAAAAACCAAAAACTCTTTTTGACATTTGCTGTCAATTGATTTAATATATTTAAGCAAATCATATATTTAAAAAAACTGAAAATATAATGCTTTAAAAGCGAGGTTATTTTAATTATATCTTCCTTAATTCTAGAAACGAGTGGATAAGATTAAATAATAAAATGTGAAATGAAAACAATATAATATCGAATAAGAAAGATAATTTATTATTTTACCATTTTTATATATAAATTGGTAATAGGTTTTCATGGTACGTAAAGATATATACACCCGTTAAACAATAGGCCTATAACTTCTTGTAATGTTCATTGTAAATACAATTATACAAAATGTAAAATAGATAAATAAATGTATTTTTCTCTTGTATTTTGTTGATTTTATTTTGAATTATGACTATAGCTTTTATACAAATACTAGTAGCTTTAGTGTGGGGAATGCAGGGAGCGCGAGTGGAGGGCAGTGATTTTGTAATTATTATAGTCAAAATAAATTAAAAATTTCTTCAGTACAAACATAGAGCTTAATTTTCTTCACATGTATCAACAGTTGTTGAATATCTTTCATCGTCATAGCGGCATCAGATGAGAAACTTTTTAAATGAAGAGAAAAAATTGTCATTAAGTTCAAGGACACCTTGACAGATATTCAATAAATTTTGATATCAACATGTGAAGAAAATTCAACTTTTTGTTTCTACTGGAGAATTACTTGATTTATTTTGGCCAAAACAAGTTTTTATATTTATTTATTTAGAACCGATCTTACTACCCGTTCGGCTGTACTTTTCAGTAATAATTGGTTAAGATAGGGAAGGTTGAATTTAAGGGGGACCCGCATTTCCGTGGAAGGAGTGTGGAAAACCACCTCCAGTTCACCCGACCGAGATTCAAACCTTGATCTCCCCACCTTCAGCAGTCTAGCTCAACATGAAACTACGCCACCGAGGCAGGTCATTGTAAAATTACTGCTATTAACTTTAGTTCCCTGCATCCCCACCTTCACTGTTGGTTAGTCTTGATGGAACTAACACCGACCAGATACGGAAGACGGCTTCCGCTTTACCTGGGTGGGTCAATAGTTAAGATTGTTTGACCCCCTGCCTAAGCCTGGCATATTATGTTTTGCTTGTCAATGTTGTCTCTACAATCGGTAGTCAAAACCAGAAATGTCATGAATAGATCTTTCGAATCTATATTTTCAATTATCAATTCGAACACAATAAAATTAACGAGTAAATTTAGGTAAAAAAAAACAAATGATTCTTAGTAATAATGACATTGTGTACTAGAAAATGAGATAAAATCAAACTATCAAGGAGTAAAAAAGTATATATATAGTTTATAATATGTAATTTTACCATTTTTAAACTGCTTAAACATTACAAACTATTTTCATTTAACACACGATAAATATTGCATTGTGTACACCGCATAATATGGGTGTCTAGTTAGCCTATACTAAATTTCAGCCCAATATTCAAAAACATAAAATAAGTTTGACCCCTTACAGCTCGTCAACTGTAATGATTTGAAGTCATTGAATCATTCATTATTTATAGCTTGTTATTATTATTATTATTATTATTATTATTATTATTATTATTATTAGCACCGCGTCTTACTACCAGTTCGGGTTATACGCACTTACGCTAATGTGTAATGGTAGGGTGATTATGAGATGAAATAGAGGACCTACAGTTTAACGTGGAATCCGAACCACGGTGGAGGCCTGGCATTCCTCACATTCACAAGCTGTGATTAATACACATCTTGTCAGAGGTGAAGGAAGGGTTTGGCAATCAGATAAATCTGTACTGGTACCGAGGATTGAACCTCGGACCCTCAGCACAGAAGTCTGACACCTTACCCCTAGACCACCAGGTCACCATATAGCTTGTTAAAAGTGTGCAATAAAGTGTTGATGGTCGAAAGACATGGGTTCATGGAACTGGTAGTTTCGAGAGGAAATCACTCATTGCTCGTGTCTTGTGGCTCGCAAACTGCACCCCTCACACTCTCCCCTCATCATAAACCCCCCAGTGACGACTCATAGTGAGACAAACCACCCAAACACAAGGGAAGGGGGGGTGTCACCCGTCATGATAGACCCGTTCACGCGCGCCGTCCTATTATTTCTAGATCATTCATCGCCTGGGAAAAAACTAAGGAGAAATATCGTGATAATAAGCGGGGGACAAGTGAATAACAGGTCCCCCGCTGACATTTACAGGGGGACGGGGGTTAAGTCAGAGCGCATGCGCCTCCGAACTGCATTGGGACAGATTGTCCGAGGTTAATTGGGGGCGTGTGATTTTTTTTTTGCAAATTCATGACGTCATGATGATCCTTGTTTCTTAGGATACGTTTGTGTACCATCCTTAAGGTGTGAGTGTAGGGGACGCGAGAAAAGGTTATTTTTTGTAGTTTCTTTGAGCAAAATATTTTTTTGGCAAAATAAATCAATCATTTCTCCAGTAGAAGAAACTTGGAGTTTAATTTTCTTCACAAGGTGATATCAACAGTTGTTGAATATCTGTCATGACTCACGAGCATAGCGGTATTAGGTGAGAAACTTTTTGAATGGAAAGAAAAAGTTGTCATTAAATTCTAGGACACCCTTGACAGATATTCAACAACTTTTGATATCACCATGTGATGAAAATTAAACTCCTATGTTTTTAATAGAGAATGAATTATATTGAACAGAAAACGTAGTGATATAAAAACTGCAAAAACACAGAGTTTTTCTCGCTTTCCCTTAGCTTTCATGTGACGTTCACTTAATGTTCACATAACGTAAAAGTTTTCCTCGTGTTTTTAAATGGAACTATTATGATGCAGTTAGCTTTCAACGTTCACTTAAGAGTTGTCCAAGAGAGAACCTTCACGTTAAGTGAATGTTAAGTGCAGGTACCACGTGTTTTAACCAACCAATCATGTTGCGAGTGACGTCATCACAGGTATTTAGTACTTCATTTGTTGGTGTATGGTGTGCAAACGACTTCTTTGGTATATTATTATTATTATTATTATTATTATTATTATTATTATTATTATTATTATTATTATTATTATTATTATTATTATTATTATTATTATTATTATTATTATTAGCACCACGTCTAACTAACCGTTCGGGTTATATGCACTTACGCTAATGTGTAATGGTCTGGCCTGGCATTCCACACATTCACAAGTTGTGATTAATACACGTCTTGTCATTGGTGAAGGAAGGGTTTGGCAATCAGATAAATCTGTGGCTGGACCAAGGATTGAACCCCAAACACCCCAGCAAAGAAGTCTGATACCTTAACCCTAAACTGCCAGGTCTTCTTTTTATATAGTTTGTCGACGCGGTGCTAATAATAATATATAGTTTGTCCGCGTTTAACGAATCTTAAACGTTGTAGCTTCTTGTTACACCTTATTCTGTATAATCGGTAAATCTTGTATTGCAATTACTTGCAGCATAATCAGCCCTAAATATTTGGGTTTGATTTTAACAATTTGTTTTCAAACAATTCAAATCCATTGTCTGTGTTTCGCTCGAGCTGTTACGTTAAATTACGTGTATCCTGATCACTTCGTCACATTAAGTTAGCGTTATGTGAACGTTAAGCTGATCGTGATCCCGGAATGAGGACATGTTTGTGTAGCATCCTAATGGCTGTTATTACGTGTTTTTTTTGTCACGAAACAAAATTTGCTTTCTCATAATTACTAGCTCTATTAGCCCTTTAGATCAGTAAACACGCCCCCTGCAGTTGGGCTTGCCTACAGCTCGCCTAGCCCTGCAGTCAGACGTGCCAACAGCTCACCTAGCCCTGCAGTCAGACGTGCCAACAGCTCGCCTAGCCCTGCAATCAGACGTGCCAACAACTTGCCTAGCCCTGCAATCAGACGTGCCAAAAGCTCGCCTAGCCCTGCAATCAGACGTGCCAAAAGCTCGCCTAGCCCTGCAGTCAGACGTGCCAAAAGCTCGCCTAGCCCTGCAATCAGACGTGCCAACAACTTGCCTAGCCCTGCAATCAGACGTGCCAAAAGCTCGCCTAGCCCTGCAATCAGACGTGCCAAAAGCTCGCCTAGCCCTGTAGTCAGACGTGCCAACAGCTCGCCTAGCCCTGCAGTCAGACGTGCCAACAGCTCACCTAGCCCTGCAATCAGACGTACCTACAGCTTGCCTAGACCTGCAGTCTGACGTGCCAACAACTTGCCTAGCCCTGCAGTCAGACGTGCCAAAAGCTCGCCTAGCCCTGCAATCAGACGTGCCAACAACTTGCCTAGCCCTGCAATCAGACGTGCCAAAAGCTCGCCTAGCCCTGCAATCAGACGTGCCAAAAGCTCGCCTAGCCCTGTAGTCAGACGTGCCAACAGCTCGCCTAGCCCTGCAATCAGACGTGCCAAAAGCTCGCCTAGCCCTGCAATCAGACGTGCCAACAGCTCGCCTAGCCCTGCAGTCAGACGTGCCAACAGCTCGCCTAGCCTTGCAATCAGACGTGCCAAAAGCTCGCCTAGCCTGCAGTCAGACGTGCCAACAACTTGCCTAGCCCTGCAATCAGACGTGCCAAAAGCTCGCCTAGCCCTGTAGTCAGACGTGCCAAAAGCTCGCCTAGCCCTGCTGTCAGACGTGCCAACAGCTCGCCTAGCCTTGCAATCAGACGTGCCAAAAGCTCGCCTAGCCCTGCAATCAGACGTGCCAACAGCTCACCTATCCCTGCAGTCAGACGTACCTACAGCTCGCCTAGCCCTGCAGTCAGACGTACCTACAGCTCGCCTAGCCCTGCAATCAGACGTACCTACAGCTCGCCTAGCCCTGCAGTCAGACGTGCCTACAGCTCGCCTAGCCCTGAAGTTAGACGTACCTACAGCTCGTCTAGCCCTGCAGTCAGACGTACCTACAGCTCGCCTAGCCCTGCAGTCAGACGTACCTACAGCTCACCTAGCCCTGAAGTTAGACGTACCTACAGCTCACCTAGCCCTGAAGTTAGACGTACCTACAGCTCGCCTAGCCCTGCAGTCAGACGTACCTACAGCTCGCCTAGCCCTGCAGTCAGACGTACCTACAGCTCGCCTAGCCCTGAAGTTAGACGTACCTACAGCTCGCCTAGCCCTGCAGTCAGACGTACCTACAGCTCACCTAGCCCTGCAGTCAGACGTACCTACAGCTCGCCTAGCCCTGCAATCAGACGTACCTACAGCTCGCCTAGCCCTGCAATCAGACGTACCTACAGCTCGCCTAGCCCTGCAGTCAGACGTGCCTACAGCTCGTCTAGCCCTGCAGTCTCCATGTAATCATCCCAGGGATTATAGGTATTTAATTGCATTGACGTTCCCAGACGCATGCACTATTGTTTGTTAATGAATCTGTGCCGAGGCAGTGTTTGATTTGTGAGAGCTGTGCTTAATGGAGCGTACCATTGGGGGCTGCATTGTCCTCTCGTCACCACAGCCACCAGTGAGAGAGGTACACCTCGCTGATCAACATTTCACCACACCACTTTATCCTTGTCAGCATTTTTCCCTGACATCATCGCTCTTTGAAGTTACACGTTTTGTTAAGCTCTGGTTTTATCTTTATCTACGCGTTAGTTACATCTAAAATCCGCTTCAATGTCTGAATAGTCTAAGGCGTCCCTCTCTTGTTAGACTGGCCTGCTGATGACGGTTGGGGGGGGGGATCGGAGTTCTAATAACACTAGGGCTACTGAGGGTGCTTTTTTCCTAAATGGTTTCGCACTCTCCTTCTGCGCAAATGCGATTGAATCTTCTCTAAAATTCTTCTTTACTCATCCCTATCTCATTAGCGTAATTAGCAAATATTCGTATAACATGAACAGGTATTAAGACGAAATGATAATGAAATTTAAAAAAATATCCAAATATTGATCAAAATTCAACTATAGGACACACAGAAGTGGCTTCGTGTTCTAAAGCGATAGTCTGGTCTCGATCTTATCGACTTTGACCGTAAGTAAGAGGTTCTAATCCCGTATGGGTCAACTAGTGGTAGGTTTATGCATGCAATTTTAACTCTGATTTTACCTATTATTTAGTCACGCTAATGCAATTACATTTCCTAGAAAGTACCCTTCCATATAAGACACGATTAACTGTTTGGATCCACCAGTAATAAATAAAATAGAAAGAATAGTTATTTTGTGATCAGTTCCATGTTTCTAATTGAATTGAGTTTGGAATTTCTCCTTGAATGTAAAGTTGATATTGCCCCTGTGAGTTATACAGAAAAAAAATGAAAACTTTATTAAATATAATGTCATATTCATATATAATAACCGTTGATCGCGTGCTTCAAGACATCAGTCACGCCATAGATGTTAAAATAAATATAAATACGTCTGATGTGATCGATCAATTGCTTATAATTTTAAATTCAAATCACCTGAGATGTGCTAATAAACAAAACACATTTTTTGGGAGGCCCCCATATTCAAATAGATAGCCAGATCGAAAAACCATATTCATAGGTTGTTCGGTACAGGTTCAAGGTATATTCCCTACAAATTTCGTTAAAATTGGTCCTTGAATTCGACAACTATCACGGAACAAACATCCGGATGGACAGACGAAATGCTAAATTGTCAAGTTAAAACAGGACCTCACTACACTCGTTCAATATGGTCTATACAGCGTAGGAGTGGTGGTAACCGACAAGTAGCATAATATTTTAATTGCAAACATCCTTTGAAAGTCAATAATGTGGAAATAGTTATAATTTTCTTGGTAATACTATATCAACGATCAAAAGCATTAATAAACGCTCATAATAATACTTCCATAATGATTACTGTATAGTTAATTTTTTTAACTAATTTAAAGAACCAATAAGATTAATAAAACTACTGTTTATTTTGTTTCATGGTTTTGGCAACAAAATATAGGTAATTATAATAAATGAAGTCATACATTAAAAAGTATTACATTCATACTTTTATCTTCTTATAACTGACCAGAATAAATTATATAATAAATAACTTATAAAAAGAGCCATACAGAATTTTAGTTCCATTTATAAACAGATTTTATTTTGTAAACACCTTACACATGAACAAAACCAAATACGGTTTGTATGACGTCATCAACCCCTCTCATTTCGTCCGGCTCGCCATCTTTATAGGTCTTGCAGATAATATTGCTTGGTGAATGGATACATAAAAGTAGATCTGGTTACTTTTGCTAGCTGCCATTTATCAGCACTCCTTACGATGGATATGTTGTTACTGTATAATTCTAGGTAAATCACTGATTAGTTTTGTTCGCTAATCTAATAGAGACATACATCCCACCATACATAAATGTACGACAAACAGCATGATATCATATTGCAGGCGCCGAAGACTTTTTTTTTGTTAAAACTAAAAATCAATTCTAAAAAATGTGACAGTTACTTTTATACAATAAGAGCTAGCAATTAACGCACTTGAGTCCGGATCGGTAGACCTAGGATCAATTCCAGCCGAATACACTGTTAAGAGTCTTTATAACGACGCTTATTCCTCTTTTTTCAGGTGAATATTGGTGCATTTCCTCAAATAGTTACTGTCTTACATTTTAAATCTGAGCAATTTTCATCATTTGCTTCTGAAAAGTTGTAACTGAGTAATCCAATTTCAGATGGTGTGGCGAATTTCACTTCTCATTCGCCACACCTGTGGCTATATTGAAAAATATGTTGCTCGCCTATGACGGGGAGATCGGGGTTCAAATCCCCATCGGATGTACTTAGGGTGGCTCTTCCTAAATTGTTATCCCCTCTCCTTCCACGCAAATGTGGGTAAATTTCCTCTTAAATTCAACATTTCTCATCTCTAACACATTTAGCGTAAATTGTGTGTTTGTTTGAACCGAATGGGTACTAAAACGTGGTGGAACAAATATAGCTTGATTATATTTTTACTAACCGTTTGGGGTATACGAACATGTACTACTAATTACGCTAGTTGAATGGGAAGGATAGAATTCCAGAGTAAATGTAGCTGAATTTGCGTGGAGGGAGAGTGGGAAATGGTTTAGGAAAAACTACCCTCAGTATTCCGACCGGGACTATCAATCTGAGCTCCCCATCACCAGCGATCCAGACTAACACGACTGAGACCACGTTAGACCGCGCAAACACCGGTGTGGGTGATTCAAATATTTAAAATATCCACCCGTTTCGACTGTATTTGACATTTTGGTCCTTACCGCACTCACCGAATGACCTTTCTGCGAGGTGAGGGATTGGTGATGGTAGAGGTAAACACGTATACCAACGTTGAGCAACACAAACTCAACCCACTCCGCTCCGATCAAACCTTGTCGAACAGAGTGTGCCCTCTATACCTCTAGGAGAGGCGTGAGAGGGAGAGCGGCTCGAACATTTCCATGGTGACGGCACACACTCCCTCCCCCCTTCTCCCTCCCTCTGGCACTTTTTAACCCCTCCCTTCTCCCCCCTTCCCCCCACACTCTTTACAGAGGGATCTGATATGTTTGTTCAACGATTTGATACCAATTATGAGGGTGATGGGAGGGGAGGAGGGAGGGATTTACCATTATTCCTTTCTTTTATGGAGAGTGTCTTTACTACTTGAAAAAAAACTCTCGGTAGGAAGATCGCGGGAAGAGAAGGGAAGTTTGTTCCTACTATTAGGTGAAGTGGGGACACTGCTTTCTTTTGTAGCAAGGGATAAGAAAAAAATCCTGCCGCACGCGCGCTTTATAAAACACGTGAAGGGGGGGGATACAAGGGGGGATTGAATCTTCATTGGTTTATTTCACTCGTCCAAAGTACCTTTATTACATATGCTACTCATTAATATCTCAAAACCCACTTCGGTGGTTGCGTGGTCTAACGCGCTACTCTCGGAGTAGACTAGACTGCCGATAACGTGAAGATCGAGGCGCTAATCTCGGTCTGGTGTATTGACTGTGGTTTTTCCAAAATGGTTTACTACTCTTCCCCTACGCAAATGCGGGTACACTCCCTATAAATATAACTTTCCTGATCCCTAAAACCATTAGCGTAATTAGTACACAAGGGTTAAACCCAAACGGATAGTATTACGCAGTGCAAAAAAAAAAAATCTCGAAGCTTTTATTTTTTAAAGAAATGTTGGTTTCAATGTATTTTTAAATTTTTTTCAGCACTTTTTTTAACTTGCCTGTTATAGCTACACGCATTTGTACAAATTGCGCTACTGGGCTAAGGATGAGTAAGGTTGGATTTAAAAGAAGTTTACCCGCATTTGCGTGGAAGTAGAGTGGAAAACAATATAAGGAAAACCACCTCAGTACACTTGACCGGTATTCGAACCCCGATCTCCCAGTCATTGGTAGTCCAGTCTATTGCTAGAGAGACGCCTTAGACCAGTGGTTTTCAACATGGGGTGCGCGAAGACATCTTCAAGGGTACGTAACGCTAACAAATATATATTTACAAACATATACATTATATAAAATTTCTCATTTAAAACTTATAACTTAATACATTATTTTGCATGATGTATTTTTATTTACTTTAGATATTTTTTTCAAGAATATGTATACTGTATCTTGCATTATCACGAACAACTTTGGGGTGAAGATAAATTATATTTGGGGCTACGCGAACAAAAATAGTTGGACAGCACTGCCATAGAGCAGTGTTCCTCATAGTGTTGGGGATGGAGGGCCGCCAAATGGAAGCTGTGAGCATTGGAGGACCACCGGGGACCTGGAAGAAAGGGCTGGAGTGTGTTTGAAAGTTATGCTGGAAAAACATTATTTTTAGAACAGTACATTTTGCAAATATACATAAAATAAAAATATCAATTTATTGGATTAAATGTCGAAACATTTATCATATTATTTACATTGAATTAGTAAGTAATATTTTTTTGGATTTAAAAAAATACTTTAGACCTAATAAATTTCGATAAATACCGATAGTTATTCAGATTTGTTAATTTACTTATTTTTCTATGTGACTTATGTCACCGAGGAAATAAATAGGTCATAGTATGAATATTCATGTTTAATATTTTTCATTTCAAATTTTTGTATTATATGTGTCAACACTCTTTAATTATTTATCATTACTAAACTTCCTGGGATCCTGCGGAACATCAATGGTCCGAGGACCACACTTTAAGAAACACTTTCTTATAGATCATTCAACCACTGAATGTGTAATACCGTGCTATATCTGACGATTGGTTTTTTTTTAAAGCTTATGCGCATAATATATAATAATTACTCTTATGGGTTAGGGATGAGGAAAGAAATATTTTAGAGTAAGACTACCCACATCGAGCAACCACAGGTAACCCTGCCCCACCCACTTCAGTGGTCGAATGATCTAAGGCGTCTCTTTCGCAATAGACTGGATTGCGTGCGGAAGGTTCGATCCAACGGGTGTACTAGAGTTTTTCATAAATATTTTACACTTCCTCCACACAAGAAATACACTTATTCTAAGTTACCTTCCTCATCTTACAAAATTATGTATTAGGCTAGAAGTTTTATGCTACATGCCCGACACAATGAAAAGTACAATCTAAAAAACTTCCTCACTAAAAATTATATTGGTAGGGCTAGGCCTATAGCCCGGATGGAAGGGGAAGGTGGGCAAAGTGAACCAAGAGGAAAAGTGTACTTTCCAGTGCTGCTGCCTGTTGACGATTGCCATAAACCTCTTCTCCATCACCAGTTTATATAATAGAACAAGTATGGTGAACATCGCAGCAACATGTAAACAGTGGCTGCCATTTATTTATTCTTTGTCTTCACACTCTTAGTAAGTTTTGAACCTCACTATTTTGTGTATTATGAGCACATTTATATAAAAGTAATGTTGATATTTTATTTATGAGCTACCTAAATATCAAGTTAACATGTTATGTAACGATATTCACTTTGAAGCTGCACTTTATAAAAAAATTACGGTTCATGACAAAATGGCGTCATGGGGCAAAGTGAAATATCCTGTTCCCACTTTGCCCCATCACTCATTGTTCCACATCACCTCACTTCACTACAAGCAGAGCACAACTGCCGATTATAATTTATTTCCTTCCCATTCGAACAGTCTTCTAGCTGTAATTATGTCCAGCCACCAGACATTCTATAATCAAGCCATCCAAAGTACTAAGCTTCGGTAGAGAAAACAGATTGGTACTTTGTCTTCTGCTGAAAGACGAACCACAACAACGGCTGCAATACGTCTTAGTGCTTATGGACAATATAACTCCCCTGATGATATTCCCAAGAGCAAGACACAATCCAGAATTGGGATGGATCTAAACAGAAATATTTTGTCCTACCTGGTTCAACCACTTTCTAAGTCATATAAAACCTAGGCAAGATGATCCTGTATTATTAATCCTAGACGGACATGCAGCAACACATACGAAAAACATTGAATTCCTCGAATCTGCGATGACAAATAACTTCTATGTGTTATGTCTCTATCTCTTTATACGTTTCACCGTTTACAACCACTCGATGTATCTTTCGTGTATCCTTTGAGTGTTTTCTATACCAAGTAATGTGAAACCTGGTTAAAAAACCATCCAGGAAAAGCGAAAACACTTAAACAAGTAGGATTCTTGTTTGGAAAAGCTTATTTACGAGCGGCAACTCCTAGTAACGCGATAAGTGCATTCCAGAAAACTGGAATTTATCCAGTTTAATGAACATATTTTCCCTGAAGAAGCCTTTGCGCCAAGTGAACTACTAACCACCTTTATCTGAGGAGGTTGGCCAGAACCTTGAAAATGCTTCAGAAATCACGCCTGAAGTTGAACCAACAGCAGGTCCCCCACCACTCCGTCAAAGAGACACAATGTTGCAGAGCTGTGGTCTGTACACGACTTCCAGGATACAGGTGATAGATCCACTACAGTTCGTCTAACACCCAGTGAATAATTTACCAATCCCTCAATTAGAAGGCAACACAGGAGACAATAAAAGTAGGCAACACAGAAATAAGGGTCAGGCAGATGTCCTTACATCAAGCCCATACATTCGTGAGCTAGTAGCAAAGACTCTAAGGAAACCCGATATTAGGACTAAGAAAAGAAAGTTATTCAATGCTGAGTTTTCTTCTAAGAATGTAATTGGGGCCAAACAAAGCAAACGGAAAATGGGCATGTTAAAACCAAAAAGGCGCAAAAAATAGTCAGGTGGAAACTGTCATATGTGAAGATGCAGATGTAGAAGACAGTGTGGAGTGCGGAATGTGTGGTGGGGAGTGGGGTTAAGAGCAAACCGGGAGAAGGATGGGTGAAATGCCAAACTTGTTGGTCTCATGAAGATTGCACCTCTTTTGATGCTAAGATGCAAACTAATTCCATTTGTGACTTTTGTAAATAATGTTCTTAACATTTAATTTTATTGAGAAACTTACGTGCAGCTAAATGTATTTCTGAATTATTTTGTTCTACTTTATGTATAAAACTAATAATGTTTCTCTTTTTATTGTATGTATATCGTTTCTGTGTAAATGAATGGTAAATTTTGCATTTACATTAAATAAGTAAAGCTCTAATGACATTGTTTCTCTTTGCCCCAATTCCTGATCCACTTTGCCCCACCAATGGGGTAAAGTTAAACGAAAAATCATACTTTTTAAACTAAATTATTGTATAAAACCATATAATATTGGGCTTATTAAGTAGCATGGTTTTTTAAACATAAGGGTTAAGGAAAATGAGGATATATTATCGGAAGTTGTAACTCAATTTTTAGACCCGATATCTAAAAAAAACCTGAAAATAGCTTTCGCTTTGCCCCACCTTCTCTATGTCCTTGATACCGAGGTGGGTGAATATAGAACGGTTTTCAATAATTTTTCAACTTTAAAATAGATTTAAAGAGACTAGCGCTTATTTTTGTTACTTAAGAGGGAGGTCTTCCGCTAGTTACATATCTTGAATAGATACATTTATTCACTACATAATATGAAGAAAATAAGCCATTGAAGTAGGTATCGGTAAATTTTGGATCCCTTTGTCGTTGAACTCTTTGTGTGAAATTAATAGTCTGTTTTCGCTATATTTAACAGTAACTTAAAATTCAAACATTCACGAACAACAATGACATGAGACGCTAGCCACAATTGGAACTGTAACAATATGCGCATGCACGCAATTATATTTGCAGTGCGAATACGGAACAAGAAACGAAACTGACGTATGCTCATGCGCTTCACAATTTAACCTTGCACCTGGTAAGCTGAGCTCATCGGATACACCTGGCCTGTATATGGGTAGGTAGTTTTTTAATATTAGAAAATTAACACTCGTCTCAGGACTCCAGGCTTAGTTTATTTAACCTTACCTTGAAAATTTTATATTCGTGATTACTTCCTTATTTATCTGATTGCCAAACCCTTCCTTCACTGCTGACAAGATATGTATTATCACAACTTGTGAATGTGTGAATGCCATGCCTCCACCGTGGTTCGGATCTCACGTTAAACTGTAGGTCCTCCATTTCGTCTCCAATCACCCTACCATTACACATTGCTTAAGTGCGTATTACCCGAACGGGTATTAAGAGCGGTGTTATAATAAATAAATAATAATAATAATAATAAGCTTCCTTAATACCATACTTTGAATAAGACACAGGCGCAAGAACTACTTCGGTCGTAAGCCCCTTGTTCATTGTTGAGTAAAAAAAAGTCACATTCCAATTTAAAATTCAAATTGCCGCCTGGATACAGTGCTACCAAAGTGTTAACATAATTAAGTTTATGGAAAGTTTTTATAAATAATTCATTCTACTAAATCAAATTCATACTAAACTAGATTCTAGAAGTTTTATTTACATAATTTATTGTATCCAATATTGTTTCAAATAATATATAAAAATTTTATGTTTTTGTATAGGGATACTTAGGTCTCTCTTTAAAAAAAAATGACAATCGTATTCACGAACCCGCCGGCTTAAATATAGCATTTAATTTAAAAGTAATGTCCTCTACTATCAAGTATCAACTTACTAAGAAATCTGTTTGAATAAACCAAACGTGTGTATATTCACTGTTTACTCTAAATGACTGATTAGGTAAGGTATGTAATATTAAATCAATGAACTATAATATACGGTAACGATTGATTGTGCTTATTAAAATAATTTATAGCAAATAATTCAATTTTCAGGATACACTCTTTGATCCGTTTACAGAAAAATATTAAGGATGAACCAGTCCCAATCCTTTGTTTACACAGGAACATGCAGATTGTGCCTAACTACTAATGACTGTTGCTTTCATATATTTAGCAAATGGGGATACAAAAGACAAATAAAAATATGATTAAGAAGTTGTTACCCATTCCACAAGTGAGTAAATATTTTGTATTGTTGTTACATTATAAATTTAGCCCAAATATTTAATTAATGTGTGAATGTGCTATTTAAAGTTTACTCATAAACAGTTAGGCCTTATATAATGAGTACTTATTTGGCCTCTTTTTAATATAATTATGTTTAAAAGTTTTTAAAAATTAAATCCTTCAGTGAAATAACTTGAGTAGGCCTATATATTAAATTCATTTGAGTGAAGATCATTAATTAAATATTATTTGTGTAATTTTGCCAGAAATTAGATGCTAAATGCTGTAATAACAATTAATGCTACCTTTGAATTAAGGGTTAACAGCATTTTAATGCGAATTACCTATATACTAACAATGCACTTGTCTTTGTTTTATATCAAATGTATTTTTAATGGTTGAATGGCGGCTTAAGTGCTTGTACACTAACATCATAGTGCCCTTGACCTTGAAAAGAAAACTTCACAAAATAATGTGGGGACCTCAAATAGTTACAACAATAATGAATTTGCTCACACTTAAAAAGAGGTCATGGACTTACCGGAAATTACATTTAGTTTTTTTTAAATACAGTAGAGCCTAGACATGTTAAGTAGTGCCTGAGTTGATACAGTCAATTTTAGGGGCCTACTCCTAAAACAACTTGTGCCAGTGGTTTAATGCTCTAAGGCGTCACTCTCGCAATAGACTGGACTACCAATAATGGGGAGATCGAGGTTAGAATACCAGTCGGGTGTAGCCTACTCTAGGGTGTTTTTCCCTAAATGGTTTTACCTTTTCTCTCCACAAAAAAGTGGATACACTTTATATAAATTCAACCTCACCCACCCCTATTTACCACATTAGAGTAGCTGTAAAATCTGAACAGGTAATGAGACGCAATGACAACAAAAAAGGTAGGGCCTATATTTCTATACAAATAAAAAAGGATAATTTTTCTTTTTGTAATTTTTTTATATTTTATCCAGGCGAATGTTGCTAAATTTCCTTTCTACATCTCATCTCTATAGTTGTTTAAGCTATGGATAATCACGTTAAATCATGTAGTGCTGAAAAAAGTAGGTAAACACTGTTCCCTCGATATTCTCACAAAAATTAAGTTGAGTGCAAAAATAAACATGTAAAAATACACACATATTTATTTTAAATTGTAATTCAATTTATAATTAGGCCTATGGCTGTTTCAGGTACAAGAAAATGACTACTATTCAAAGTTTATCTGCTTGGAGTGTTTCTCAAAACTGAATAATTTCTTTGAGTTTAGCAAAACTTGTGTAAATTCTGACATAACAATGAGGAATATACATAACCCTGAAACCCCTCTGTCACAGGTGAGATGATCCAGTTTAACACCTCAATTATTGCTTGGAGAGTTTTAGCAGCATATATAATCCTAGATTTGTTCACATTAAAGAAAATAATGTTAGGCCAATTCAGTGGTGTAACCAGAAGGAGCTTCGAAACACTTATATTATCCCTCCCACCACATTTTTTTGCTTATACTTGAGCTTATTGACAAAATGTGTTGAAGCAACATGGAAAAAAAAACAACACATTAACAACATTTTCATTAGATACTTTGTTTACTAAGCTTCTAGTTACACCACTGCTTGCTTTCATGCATAATCACATTTCAAGTGAATAGTTGGTCACCTACAAATGTCAGAATTCAGTTAAGATCCCTGGCTGTCCCTTAACTAAGTTATTCGTTGATAAGCTTGCATTACTGTCATGGGGCTGTCCATAATCTGTGTCACGCTAAATTTTTTCTCCCCCCTTGTCACAATTTTGTGAACCCCTTTCTAATATTACATCATATCATCACACATACCACCTCCAATTTAAGTAGTATTATTAATTATAGAGCCTATATAATCTTTTTATTGAAAATGGCTCATACATGTTTGCCAAGCTTGATGATCAGAGTCCTCATTCCTCGTCACGCTTGGTCATGCCGAGAACTTACTCCCCTCCCTCGCCCCCCTTTTTCCTGTTATGCATACGTAGTATATGGACAGCCCCCATAACTTATATTGCTAATATTGGTTATAGTGGTTGTGTTTTGCAAAGTTTGAGTTTATACCTACCTTTACAAATTTAGGTGTAGCTTTTTTTTTTTTGTAGTATCAACCTTTCTAGAGTATAACCATTACAAACAGATCAAACAAAATGTATTTATTTATTTTATTGGACAGGACGATGACTCTCAATATGCTCTCAAAAGAAACTCTCTATCCCCCGATAAAAAGAAATTTGCTTCCCAAACGAAGCAAACAGTGCACGAAGAAGATTGTGCCTCCAGAAAGAGTGACATTAGTTGCTCGTCATTCAGATATGAATCGAGACCAACAGCACAGTCAATCAACACATATTATGTGAGTGTTTATTGACTTGTTAACAAAGTATATTGATTTTCATTTTACTTACAGTATGTTTCTACAACTGTGTTGTTGTTGACTTGAGGGAGTAAAATAATAAACAAAAAACAACAGTTCAGGGCTTTAAGAGCCCGTCAGACTTTTCAGATAACACCTAACTTAGGTAAGTAATACAGCTCTAACCAGACTTGGCATCGTGGGTGTCGTATTCAGTAGTCTACTAAAAAAAACAGTGGAATCAGGACCAGTGAAACCTTTTTTACATATAATTAAAAATACAACCAAATTGAAACACCCACATCGGTGACCACATGGTCTAAGGTGTCACACTCACAATAGACTATACTGTCGATGACAGGGAGATTGAGGTTCAAATCCTGGTTGGGTGTACTGAGAGCGGTTTTTCCACTATCTCTCCATGCAAATGTGGTTACACTTCCTCTAAATTCAACATTTTTTATCCATAATATATTGGAGTAATTAGTACATCTAGGTGTATAAACCAAACAGTTAGTAAGACACGGTGCTAAAAAAATAAAAAATAAAATTATCAATCTGGTCCAAATCTCACTGTTGTCAAATAAAGACTGTGGAAAACTTACTTCAATATATTTTCTGGTTTTAGCTTAATCTTGTATCTAATTTACCACGTAATCGGCTGTGAGACGGGCTTTTAGTTTTACAAAAACCATTTGAAAATAATACAACCACAATTCAAGTTTGTTTTCTTCACCCCTAGGATTCAGATGTAACAAAATGCCAGAAAAATGATGAAAGGTGTTTACACTATGCTAGCCAACGTGCGAACATGGCGGTCAACACCATAACTAAGGCCTGTAAGAAAGAACAGAACACTTTCAACGGTTACATTAGTGATAAAAATAGCAGGTAGGCAAATGTACATCACACAAAATGTAACCACATTCACATAAAATGTATTAACTGTTGTCCGACACCCTAACTCAGTCGGTAGCATGTCTGTCTACTGAGCTAAGGGTCCCGGGTTCAATTCCTGGCACTGCCAAAAAAGGTATCATTGGTGAAATGTGGGTGTCCCCTTTCACAGTGAAGAATTAACGGGTGGGGGGATGGCTGTTGTGTCTGTTTCTAGATTTAAGCTAGTTTATGTCATATGCTGATATAATCAGTCGGTTCAGAAAGTGCACGTTAAATACCTCAAATAAATGAAAATGAAATGATTAACTGCTAAACATATTCATAATTATTTATAACTATAATCTTAAGGGTTTTTTAGTCACACTAATGTGTTATATATGGGTAAGGTTTCTTTTATTGGAAGTGTATTTGCATTTCTGTGGAGAGAGGAGAACCATTTAGGAAAAACCACCTTCAGTTCACCCATTCAGGAATCAAACCCCAATCTCCTCATCAAAGGCATCAGTAACACTCAATAACAACCACAAATGTGTTTGTTACATGCAAATTTAAAAAATAATTATGTGATTACTGTAGTATAATTTTAAAATATTCATTAATAATTATTTTCCTAAAAGAAGAAAGTACAGGCCTAATTACATAAAAGTGTAATACATAACTGGATTCTAATTGTCAAGCCTTATTATTGATTTTCATGAAATGTTATATTTCATTGTTCTTGAAAGAACTTGGATACAGCTACACCACCGCTTTTGTGAAAGTGAGACTTACTCCCAGCAGTCAATCTGATTACTGCTCGAACCTGACCTGTTTTTATATGCTCTTATCATTCACAGCGAAGAGGAATTTGATTTTGACAAGCTCTTCACTGCTGATAATTTCACTCCCTCAGAACAAGACAGATGCAATGACGATGACAGTGCTTGTGACATGTCAAAGAGTCATGACAAGAAAAGGCCACATAATGGGGATGAACATCAATACAATTTGAGAAATAGAAAGATGCACGGTAAGTTGATCCAAACATAAAAATGTTGGGCTGATAACAGCAATTTCAGCTCCTATATGATTAATATACAATAGAGCAAGTCCATCTTTCTGCTAACAAAAGCAGCTTAGAATCTAATATTTGTTATTATAGTCATAAAACTTAAACAATTTTTATGAATATATTTAGAATTTGATTTGATTTTAGCATGCACATTTCAATTATAGAAAATTTCAAGAATTTTTTTCTAGCACCACGTCTTACTACCCTTTTGGGTTATATGCTTATGTACTAATTATGCTAATGGTTTTAGAGATTTGGAAGATTGTATTTAGAGAAAGTGTACCTGCATTTGTGTGGAGGAAGACTGGAAAACAATTTTGGGAAAACCACCCTCAGTATACTTGACCGAGATTCGAACCTCGATCTCCCCGCTATCGGTTGTCTAGTCTACTGTGAGAGTAGCGCGTTAGACCACGCGACCACCGAAGCAGGTATGAGGTAGTTTGAATTTAAAGAAAGTGTACCCACATTTAAGTGAATGGAGAGTGGATAACCATTTAGGAAAAACCACCCTCAGTACATACGACAGGAATTCGAACACTTATATCCCCGTCATCGGTAGACCGATCTATTGCGAGAGTGTCATCTTAGACCATGTGGACACCGAAGTGGGATGAGAATAGTTTTAAGTACAAAATGTTGACCAACAATAAAGTAACACCTAAATATCCAGAAGTCCTATGTAAGTTATCCTAGTAGTTAAACCAGCTTTAAAATATAATACAAAACTCAAATTTATAGAAATATAGAAAAATATATTTCATACATATTCATATTGTCTTATGTGATAGTTGTGTGTGTGTGTGTGTGTGTGTGTGTGTGGTGTGTGTGTGTGTGTGTGTGTGTGTGTGTGTGTACTTCCCCCACTTCCCACCCTTCCTTTCCTTATTACAACATTTTGACAGATCTTAACTCAACATATTGGGCCTACCAAAACACCCATCAAATATATGTTTAATCTTTTATTACTAACCCATTATTTTGACACTTTTTTTTTGCTAAATAATATTTTAACCAAACTCAGTAGCCCATACATAATATATAATATAGTGATTACTCCCTATGACACTATTAATTTATTATGATTTTGTTCTTAACTTTGCCAAGACTACTCAAAGTTTTTACATTTTTAAAACTATGTTTGGTACTCAACAGATACTACAAAATTTTGAGAAATAACTTAGTTACAGCCCTATCCGAATTAATTTGTGACAAAGGTGGTTTGAATTAACAAAAATTCAAATAGTTAATTCAATTTTTTTTTTTAAACTTTTCCATGATAAATTAATTTTAAGAAACTATTATAGTAAGAAAGACTAAACTTTTAAAATGAGAGAACATAAAAAAAGGAATAAATGTAATTATAAATCATAATATTAATAATAGATATAAAAAATGGCCAAGTGAGCCACTTCAGAGTGTGGAGGCTTACGTCTCGGTTGCGCTGATTCAGTTGATTGGAAATTCAGATAGTAGTAATTTTACTGTATCTCAGGTGATTTCAATCAAACATAATATATACATATTACTCACTTAAAGAGTCCATTGAAACAATAATTTACTTGCAGACAATCGACAAATCAGTCCTTTTAAACTTGAGCCCTTCAAACTGAATGATGAGTGTCATTCACCTCACTATAAGAATGACTTGAGGAAAGATTCCATGACTCCTCAATACTGTAATACATTCAACTGCAAAGAATCGTGCGGCAATATCACACCGACATCAAACAGATGTATCATGGGCAAGAAATCAAACAATGATCCAACCAAAGACGTGTCTCCACCTTGCTTGTGGAGAAAACATTTCCACCAAGTGTCCAATAACGAAGGTAAGGGTGTTAGAATTACTCAACCACTTTGCACTAATTACTTTAAGTTAACACTACTATCGCCCACTCCAGTGGCCGAATGGTCTAAGGTGTTACTCTCATGTCAGACTGGCCTTCTGATGATGGGGAGATCAGGGTTCGAATCCTGGTTGAGTCTCCTGAGGGTGGCTTTTCTTAAAAGATTTCTCACTCTCCTTAAATGCAAATGCGGGTATATTACTTCTAAAATGCTTCCTTCCTCATCCATACCCCAATAAGTAGTTATAATATATGCATATAACCTGAATAAATAGAAAGATGCTGTGATTAAGAAAAACACTACTATATTTGCTTAAAGCTTAGATACCCTTAATATCTTGAGAAGGCTATATTGTAGAAAATAAAAGACAAATTTATAACTTACTTGGTATGTTCCTTTTTTTACAAACTTTCACTCAAAATTAAAATTGTTTGTGCTTTCCACTTATGTTAAGACAGAGATGTATGTGCAGAGGCTGGGAATGAAAAAAGATTTTTTTATAATAAAATTACCACCCCACTGAAATGAAAGTTCTAGATGCTAGGTTAACACTCCTGATACTAAACTGGAAGATCAATCCTGATAAGCCAATAAAATGTTGGTGCAGTTCCTTAAAGTTCAGTTTTATCATCCTTTTCCCTTAGTTTAAGTCAAGTTGCTGATGGCTTATACTTTCAGGGTTGGTAATATTTTCTTATTTCCATATTACCTGTGTTTTCCGGAAGAAATTTCCATTTTTCCAGGCAGGTTAAATTGTAGAAAATAGTAATAAAATTACCTTTTTCATCAAACTAAGTGTGAAGTCAATTAACTTATGTTTGAAAAAAGGATGATTCAAGATGGCTAGGTAAATACATCGTCTGTCACTTCATAACCCTTGTTTAAGGGGTATTAAGATATGTCTGAAACCGACCGCTAAATTCTTCGGTTTTTTATTTCATCTCCATACCCTTCAAAGACCTATTATTTTAAGCTTTCAGATAGATGTCCCAAATTAACAAATATTCCAGGGTTTTTACTAGGTTTTACAAAATTCTATGTTTTTTGCCAGTCACAAAAAAATTACCATGTTTATCATGTCTTATCCATGTATATATATTTAAACAAATTGAAGGTGGTGAGAATTCTTCTAAGCCTCAGCAAACCCCCGAGCCCCGACAATCAAACCCGTGGTTGGAGTCTGGCACTACGCCTGACAGGAACAGTGGCATTGTGGCTAAGATATTGAAGAAAGAAGAGAGCAGGTGTATGGTCATGGAAACAACTCCCCCGTATGGGTGGAGGGGTGTGGCCCCAATCACATACAAAACCCCAACTTGGGTAAGGTTTTAATATCACACAGTCATGTATAATGTCCTGGTGGTCAGGTTCTGAGGTTATCATTATTGTTACTGGAGCTAATTTCACATTAAACCTTAATATTAATATATTTTCTTAAAAGGTTTTAAATAAGGGTCCACCAGCTTCGAAGGTCGAATAGGCCAAGGCAGCGGTTCCCAAACATTTTGAATGGGTTACCACCCCAACAATTTCCGTAATTTGGAGTACCACCAAGATAATGTTCCATATTTACTATTTGGGTACATTTTCAATGCTGCCCAGGGATATAACACAGACTGTGCGGCTGTCTGAGCTTGAACAAATGTTGCCACCCCTCCAACTACTGTTTACATCTTTTACTTTTGGTCAAACTGGGTCCGAATATGTTTTTAAGATTTGATGAAGCCATATCTTTGTACGACATTAATTTACTTGTTTTGATTAGCTTCTCACATTGTAACCCCAGGAATAATAATTGTATGTACCAGTGGTAGTATGCATACCACAGTTTGGGAACTGCTGATCTACGGTGTTACACTTGCAATAAACTGAATTGCTGGTGACGGGTAGATCGGGGTTCAAATCCCAGTCGAGTGCAACTGAGAGGTTTTTTTCCTAAATGTTTTTTCACTTTCCCTTTATGCAAATGCAGGTACACTTCCTGTAAAATTCAACCTTCCTATTCCCTAGACCATTAGGGTAAAGAAAACATATGAATACAACCCAAGCAGATAGTAAGATGTGTTAACAAAAACAAACAATAAATAAGGATACATACGCTTATACAATTTTGAAAAGATTTTATATGTGGATTAAACATGTCAAGAGATAGAAATACAGTTCACATTATTGAAAATTTTGCTTTTTCCCTTCACTGGAAAAAATATGGAAACTTTTAGTATGTCCGACACCTTAGCTCAGTCAGTAGCTTGTCTGTCTACTGAGCCAAGGGTCCTGGCATGACCAAAAAATTCGTCATTGGTGAAATGTGGCTTTACCCTTTCAAAGTGATGAATTAATGGCCGAGGGCTGGTTGTTGTCTGTTCTATATTTAAGCTAGTTTATAGGCACTGTGCTGATATGTCAGTTCAGAACATGCACATTTTAAAAAATGTATGAACATAATCACCTTATTGTTTTTCCAAAGAAAACTTAAACTCTCAGCGAGAAAGGCTTGTTTTATTTTAAGTTCAAAAAAAATTAAAATTGTAAGAGTTAAAGTATTGTATTACAGCATTTTCTTTATTTTTAGATGACAAAGGTGAACCAAAATGTAAGTTTGACCAACCAAAGGAAGAAGATAAAATGAATGTGTTCACACCAAAAGAAACAAACAACACTAGGTACACCCCTAGAGAACACAATTCTGTCAACATAACCCCTTTAATAGGCAGTTTACGCCCAAACTTGCTGGGTGACGGAAAGAACTACTTGAATGTGACACCTCCGTATAGATGGGGTAACCTCCAGAAACACAACGAGACCTCGGAGTAACGTGAAATGAAAGCGTACTACAGACAGTAAACCTAACATCGAATATAAAATAGTGACATGTTCATTACCAAGACTTGAACATCGGATATTGTGAAAAATTGGAACCATAATGGCCCGTTACTTGGTTCTAAGTTTAGTTTAAATGCTATTTTCATTAACCTAGCTACTTGAATGATTTTTAAATACCTATCCATACTTTTAAAACATTAAATATATATTATATAAGATAGGTTGACAGCAAATATGCACTTAGTTAGCAAGCATTTTGCTAAATTGTGTAATTTAAGAGCTCGTATCTCTGTGAGAATTATGTGTAACCTAGATTTGTAGTACAGCTCTAATCAGGTGTCTCAGCCTAGTGTAATAACCTGGAGTCATCATTAGGAGACAGTCAAATTAAGACCATTAAAATAATTTTACCATGTTTAAAAAAAATATATCATTTAAAACCAGTTATTTTAAAATGAAAAATCTATTTTATTCATTATAATTTTGCTGATAAAGAATACAGGAAGAAATTTTAATAAATGTTTAGTTTGGGCATAATTATGTATCTATTATCCATGTTAATTGGCCGCAAGGCGGGCTATTAACTCTCAAGACACATTAACTTAATTGCAGCATTCCAATCTGTTTTCTAGATGTCGATAACAGTGCCAATGTTTTCGAAAAACTGATTTAGAATGCATAATTTTAACAGGAGTTTGATTATTTTACTTGTCCAATATATTTCTGAACGCTTTCTTTGTCCTTTGTTTTATGTCAGTTTATGTTGGATTTTAAAGCCTGCCTTTTTTCCCTTTCCCTTCTCGTATTTACTCAATAGTTTTTCAGATTTATTTTACTTTTCTTGTTATTAAACATCATTATTAAACTTAAGAACAATGCTCTGAGGCTAAGTATATATTTACTCTTTAATGTGAAATAATTATATGTTTTCTAACATAGTTATATAATATACTTTTTATGATTTTACACTTAAATATTCAGATATCAGTATATTTTAATCTATTCATGTATACATGAAAATAAAACACATAACAAAATTCAGTTTCACCAATCGGTATATCATGTATATAATTAAATGTAAAAAAATATTGTACTTAAAAAAAGTTCCTTGTAATTCTGTTTGTATCAATAAAAAATTGCTCCTCATAAAATTAAACTAAACATATCAATGTGTTTAATCAATTAGTAAAAGGAGGAAGTTACATATTTTTTTAATTTAAATTTAACATATAGCCAGCTTCCACATTTTACTAAGAAAATATTCAGCGGTTTAAAAATTATTTATGACTAAAAAAATCATATGTAAATAACTGTTTTCATTTGTCATGTATTACTCATCATGAGCTTTTATAAATACCTTCATTTGGGTATGGTTGTGATGTTTATCGAGATAAAATAGTTGAGCTTGCTTTAATACATTGTTGCTATGAACAAAGAAAGCTTGAATCTCATTGGAAATTTTTACCAAGAACGTTAAAAAAATTCCTATTTTTTTTAACATATTATGTATAGAAGTCAACTGGGGGCAATTTTGTATAATAAATGTACACAAGTGAAAATACAGATAATTTATCTATATAAATCAATATATGTTGTAAGTTCTCTGCAAGGTATTTTAAATATGGCATCAAAAGATCATGAATGCATGGGGGAAAAATCAAGTAACTTTGGGGATGTATCATTAGTTTAAACTCAGGGTGGCTACACATTTTTTATGATTAAATTCCCCGACTTTTCCAGGCAACATTAAAAAAGAAATCGCCAACTAAACTTTTAACAGTTTTTCTTAGTGAATCGCAATTTGTTAGTTTATTAAACTGATCACATATTTTCGAAAACAATCCTAACGAGAACTAAAGATAAATGTTATTATAAATTCTTTATTCAGAACTTAATGTTTTAAATATTATTTGTGGTAATGTACAATTGTGCTATAAAACAAACCTTGTATAGTATTTTCATGTTAGCATAATGCTACATCTAGACAATGTATTTATTTAACACTGAGAAACTTTTGTTTAAATTTTTAGATGCAGAGTTGGTTAAGTATTTAAAATTCCTGACTTTTCCAGATTTTCTCTGTTTGTAGCCATGGTTGGTAGCTAGTGTTTTCCAGGAAAGCTGGTCAGTCCACCTCCATGAGGTCCCCGCTGGGCAACTTAGGTTAAGAGCCCTTTTTAAAGTGATTCCTATGATTAGAGTTAAGGCCCTCTTTGATTAAGAGTGATTACTGGGTTGTGTCTTAACTCCCTGATGTGAGTGTCCAGCACTCACAGGAGGAGCCATCTCCTCTTGCTGACGGATGTCCGGCGGGAGTGTTTCCCACCTGTCTGGTGACAAGGGGGATCAATAGCAGGCATGGAGTCATCAATTCTTAAATTGCCCAGTGCGCACGTTTACATGTGTGACCACTCGAAAGCCACCATGACAATTGGAAAAAAATATAATGTCGGTGAATGTTGTAAGCTTCATTTAAAAAATTTAATTATTCATATGGATGTGCAAAGATCCCTTTTTCAATTAAAATTGAACCTTAATCGAATATATTAAGATATTCTTAGTGGCGAATTGACATTTTAATATTTTTCTGCTGGAAAGATTACTGTATTATGCTTATTTAAATAACTTTATGCACTAATATCATTTATAGAATGAGTTACTATACAATTGTTTGAAATATTTAACTCTACGCTGTAAATAAAGTTGTTATTTCTTCAGATTTTTTTTCAAATGAACATTAATTTACGATGAATATAACAGCTCAGATTGTAAATAATTGAATATTGATGTGTATTTTAATTTTTAATATTTTATTGGCAAAGCTTCCTAATCATCGAAGTTGGAATTTTAATTCAGAGCAAAGTAAAACCTGACATTTAAGGCCAAGTTTTCAAGGCCTCACACATCCCCTTATATTTAACGTTATCTAAGCTTCCATAATCTTGGAAAAGTTAAATATTTCTGCAATTGTCTAAACAGTATCATAAAGCCATGTCTATTGACAATCTATACACTCCTGTTTGACGTGTACCCCTTGTCGTAAAAGCCTATTTCCATCCTTTCCACTAAAGTGAAAGATAATATAATTCGGTGAGGAACTTAAATAGGTGGAAGTCTGGTGTTTGGATGCGCTTGAGCACAGATATCCTAATTGTTTAATTAACAATCAAACACAGGCTTTGTCAAGATTTTTTTAGCCAGTATTTAGAAAATGTTAAGACCAACTAAAATTAATACTTGTAGAATTTTATTAGTAATTAGAATTAAGGGAATTTAATGAGTTTTGCCAATTAGCGTGCGGGTTTTGAAGAGGTTTTTGACTTCCGTAAGAAGATTGAGTTCCAGTTTGGTCTGTGTCACCTTCTGTCACTGCATCACTGAAAAATGAAGTTGAACAAAATATATTGATTGGTTTTGATTTCCAATTAAAATCATTATAGGAATAACAATGAAATTGGGTACAATATAAATTACTAAGGTGTTCCTCTCGCAATGGACTGGACTGCCAATGACAGGGAGATTAAAGTTCAAATCCTGGCCAGGTGTTAAGAGGGTGGTTTGAAAATTAAGTTTTACAATCTCCCCACACACACATGTGGTTGCACTTCCTATAAATTAATCCTTCATTATCCTAAACAAATGAGTGTAATTAGCAGGGACTGGATTTTGATAATAAAAAAATAACCTATTACCAAAATTCCTAAAAAAATTCTTCAAATTTTCAAAAGATGACCTTAAAATATGAACAAAGAGTCTTGATAAACGCATACGACTAAATCAAACACGTGCTTTACAAATGTAGACTAAAAACCATCCAAACAACTAAACTCTTTCATTCTGCTAAATATAACATTGATTTACAAATATCTACTTCAGAAGAAATAGCCACCCCCTTTTAGCGCAACCCTCTCCAGTCTAGTTGCAGTCTCGCCGGGAATGTGTATTTTACAACCAAACAAGCAAAGAGGATACAAAGTTCATTGTGTCTACATTATCGTCTCATTACGACAAATGTGTGTTGAAAGATTTATTCATTTTTAAAAATATACTTAATACGAATGCCTTAAAATGGCTAAAAAATTCCTATAAATGCTTAATAATGACTTTAAAATGACGAAAACCAAAAATATATTACCTAAAATTCCAAAATGAAAAATGGCCTATAAAATATACATTTCTACAGCCAAGGGATCATGGACAGAGTTTATGTATGTATGAGCATTGCATATGATGTACCAATTAAAAGATAACATGTCATCAAAATCCGGGCCCTGGTAATTAGTTTATATGTAGATAATTCTAACAGATAGTGAGATGTGATGCTAAAAAAACACTTTGGACTAAGTACTTCTTATAAATCTATTCTTAAAGTCGGTTGTGATCCTAACAGGGCTCTGGTTGCATAGACCAATAAATGGAGCCCCGTAAAATTGGTGAGACACGATAAAGCGAAAAGTGCCATACAAAGATGGAATCGAGTACTTTTTCCTTTGATAGTTTTTAGATATGATTTACAACGTTTTTGAAAAGTGAAATAAAACAAAATTGTTTTGTTACACGAAATCCTCCTATAAAATTATACAACACCGCTTTTACAAAAAAATCTTTAAATAAACACAAAATTAAGCAGAAATTTTGACCCTGCTGTAATTTGATTAGTATTTTGTTGTAGTGTAAGCTAACTTTAGGCTACAAAATTGTGAAATATGTGGACAAACTTGACAAAGATTTTTTAAAGCAAATATATAAGGTTTCAATGATTAATTTTAATTTTGTATACATTAGCTCATTATGTAAACAATGCTTAAACACCTCAGATAACATGTAATTTTGAATAAACACGAAATAACACCAAAAAGTGAGATTTAAAAAATTAAATTTAACTAAAAATAGAACCATTTTTACGGGGCTCTACTGATAACTCATGTGTATCCTGTTTACTGCATCACAGTATTTACTGTTTTGAGTGAAAGTCTCGTCTGTATAACACTTATTTGGGGATGAAGATGGTTCTGCCAGCATTTGTTTATCGTGAAGTCCCCACCAAGTTCCCCTCATCACAACCCTAACCTACTTACTTGCTTAGAAGTCCACTTAATACTAGGGCCTTAGTGTTCTACAAGGTTTAAAGTGCAAGTCATGTCTTACAAACACGGCCGGCCACATCGGGTTAACCGAGCAGGGAGCTGTGGAAGTCTTACTTACACCTTGCCTGGGCCCTTGTAAATAGAGAAGCCCCTCTTGGCCAGCTCTTCCTCAGGTTGAATGCCCTCATTGTGGAAGGCATGTTTCTGGGGCTTTGCCACTCTCTCCAGCCTGATAAACAAAAACACAGCGGTCTTTCTTACACATTTAGAGTGTTCAGACTTAAGAGAATCTAGAGTTGGCAGACTTAGGCAAGTGGTTATAATGTCCGACCTGAGGGAGTGAGGTTCAGCAACAAATGGCTGAAGCTTATTAAAGATGATTTTTCCATATTATGGATTTGTAATCTCTCTAAGAGCGAGTAATTAAAATGCATCCTCCTTATTTTGTACCCTTTGGTTAGACGTTAAAATACTGATGGCAAGTAAAAATGAATTAGAGCCCCAATTATATTAATAATACTTATCACCGCGCCTTACTACCCATTCGGGTTGTATGCTTAAATACTAATTACACTAATGGGTTAGGTAGGAATTAGGAAGGTTTAATATAGATGAAGTGAACCTGCATTTGCATGGAGCAAGAGTGGAAAACCATTTGTGAAAAACCACCCCCAATTCAATGAGCGAGATTCGAACCTCAATCTTCCCATCCTCTGCAGTCTAGCTCAACACTAAACTAGCGCGCTAGCTAATTACACCACCGAGACGGGTCGATTATATTAAATGGTTAGAAATATATTTTCAGTTTTTTTACTAGAAAACTTTGTCCATTCAAATATAAAATACACAAAAATATGAAAAACCTTAATTAATGTTTTTGTTTGTGACATCCAGTAAAGAGACAGTTTTAAAATTACTTTGATGTTGTTTTTATAAAATAAAACAAATTAAATTGTTCAAAAAAATCAACTTTCCCCATATTTTATGACTTCACTAATTTTGTGCACACGAGTGTACATGGGTGAACACAAATAAATATTTAAAGAGCCCACCTCGCTACATGAATAACACAGAATTAGGTAAGTAATACCGCTCGAACCAAGTATTACATCGAGGTGCAGCTTTCTATATTAACTTTTAAAGAAATTGATTCCAAACCAGTGAAACATTTTTACCACTTTTTTTAAATAACTATTTTAAAATTATAACTTCTAAACTGATTCCAATTTTGCTGATGTCCAACGCATAATGCAGGAAACTGCATACACTTCAATTTCAATATACATATTCTGGTTCGAGTGTAATCTTGTATCTAATTTCACAGGTAATCACCTGCCAGAAGGGCTTTTTAAGAACCTACCTTAGAATGCCAGCTAAAGCTTCTAGTTTCACAGGTTTTTCAATAAAATAAATATTTGTTTATGAGTGAAGTAAAGTTTTTATTTTCAACATAAAATTGTAATTATTGAGAATAGCTTTAGTTAATTAGGGGTATGAAGAAAAAAATTGGTTTTTCCTCGAAGTATCAACTAATAAATCTTTTAACACTGTCATTATACTGTTTTAAAATCAAGTAATTAATATTCACAATATATATTTGATTTAATAAAAAGTGTTTTCAGTGGAAACTTAAACTTGACCCGTTTTAAAATGGGTATTAATTTTCTGTGCCTTAAGTTGATCAATGTACAAAGTTACTATACACAAATCTAGATTTGAACTGCATGGTCAATGAAATATATTCATATGTTTCGATTTAAAGACAAGACTTAAAGAAAGTATCTTGGTTGAATAGGGTTTGAATAATTTCAGTGGCTGCATGGTTTAAGGCATCACTCCTGTAATAAACTGGATTGCAGATGACGGGGAGATTTGGGTTTGAATCTCAGTCAGGTATACCGAGGGTGATTTTACACTCTCTCTCCACGCAAGTGCTAGTATGTTTCCTCTAAATTATAAAGGATTGCCAGTATTTTCTTTGTACATTTTAAGCTTTTATTTAAATTATTTGCGATCATAGCCCGGGGTAAATGCCCCCCCCCCCCCCCATCGCATCTTCTTGGGTGTATTACTGATTCAAGTGAGTCAGTCAAATTCATTCATAAAACATAATCAAAAATATATCCTGATTTTGGTAGGAAGAACAATATATGGCAGTTACTAAAGTTATTAAAACAATTTTAATATATTCATATATCAAGTTATGTGATCTGCAACTGTCAATTTTGATAGATATTATCAATACCAATAAAATAATAAATAAAATGTTATCAATGTTAGCCGCAAAGAAATATGTTTGAATTTTCTAAACTGTTCTTCCAACCAAAATCAGACTATATGTGTATGTATTAAAGAACATTGTGAGCGAGTAAAAAATAATATCTTCCTTTAGGTATTTGGTTGATTGTGTCTAAATAAAAGCACAATGTTGTTGATTAAACATGTTAGAGGAGAATACAAAATATTAGGAGGACATTACATTATTATCAGCAGATTAGCTTTATCATTAATGAACCAAGACAATGGTATCATACTGATAAACCGACATAAAATTTTAATGATTCAAGACAGTGGGATCATACTGATAAACCGACATAAAATTATATTGAGCAGCTTACCTATGAAGACGGATAAATAAGTATGCAACAAGGGCGCATAGCACAACGATGACAAATAAACAAACACCAATCAGAGAGTAGGTGATTATTTGAAAAGTATTGTAGACCTGTTCATCTACAGCCTGTGGACCAAAAAGGATTTAAGTTTTACTATGACAGGTTGGCAACAATGACAGTGCATCTGACTTGACCTGAAAGGTTGAAGTTAGATTGACAGTTCAGGTGCATTTTCTTGAAATTACTTCTAATAATTTTCACTAGAGTTGTGTTGAATCCACTATTTTCAAAATTTGGAAAGAATTATGGACATAAGAGGAAATATAAATATATTAAAGTGATAAAAAATATAACTAGTAACTAAATGTTAACATTCTTTCTTATAATACATTCATTATTACATTCATACATTCAATCAAGTGTTACATTACTGGTCTGGGCTCTGGTTGTTAAGTTCATCCTATATTTATAATTGGTTCTGAGACATCAATAAGCAGTATTGAAATTCCAAAACAAATTTTACTTTAAATTGAAAAAAAAAAAAAAATCAAAGGATTCGAGTTTTGAATCTGAAATTTTCTCAAATCTCAAATATCCTTTAAGTATTTGAGGGTCCTCATTCCTACCTAAGAACCTTTCTCATCCCTTGGACAGCTTAGGTGGGTAATACAGCTTGAACCAGACCAGAGGTTTTAGTATATATTTGTTAAATAAAAAAAATATTGAAAAACTTATTTTAAAAATGAAAAAACTACTAAACTGATCCAAATTGGCTGCTGTAAAACTAGGAAAGATTAGAATTGTGTTAGGTTGTAATCATGTACCTAATTTCCCAGGTAATCAAACAGGAGGCGATTTTTTTATCAAGTCAAATATTATTATTATTATTATTATTAGCACCGCGTCTTACTACCTGTTCGGGTTATACGCACTTACGCTAATGTGCAATGGTGGGTTGATTGTGAGATGAAATGGAGGACCTACAGAACGTGGAATCCGAACCACGGTGGAGGCCTGGCATTTCACACATTCATAAGTTTTGATTAATACACATCTTGTCAGAGGTGAAGGAAGGGTTTGGCAATCAGATAAATCTGTGCCGGGACCGAGGATTGAACCCCGGGCCCTCAGCACAGAAGTCTGACACCTTACCTCTAGACCACCAGGTCACCGACAACAAATAGTAGCTCATATTCATTGGTGATACTAAAATATATAGCTAAAAAGCATCACAAAACAGCATTTTAAACAACAAAATAACAAGTAGCAGTTTGATAATAACTAATTTAATCTAAAATATTACTAGTCTAAACTAGAGTTATTTTCAAATTTTGCTAACATAAAAAAAGTTTACTAAAATATATATATTAGGAAAAAATTGATACCTAAAGTCTGTTCAACGTAGGAATTGTCTTCTGAAAGGCCTTTTTCCCTACTAGAAATCTATTATATAGTAGGATATTGGTAGGAAAAAAGACCTTTCAGAGAGTAATTCCTACCGTGAATGGAGTATACTTGACCCACCATAGTTAAAATTCTATTGCAAGCTATATTTAAATATCACATTTTAAAATATTTATTTTAACATTTAACAATAAATAAGTAAAATATAAATGGTGCTGGTAATGAATCAGATTTGTTTCAGTTTATTGTGTAGGGAACTAAGAAATAATATAACAGCACATATGACATATTTTTGTCAAATTAACGTAGTACCTTACGGTATTTGTTCTAACATCTATTTATTGGGTAGTTGTACTTCTTTTTAAAATGTTATTTCTGTAGGAATACATTCCATTAATACAAGTCAACAGTTTTATCAAACCAAAAAACCAAAATTGTTAATAGTTTTACAACAACAAAATATGCATATGTAGTGTACATGATAAAATACATTAATATAATCAAAAGTTTACTAGACTTAAATGAAATAAAATTTAAATCAGGTAGTTTATAATGTCCCTTTTAAATATATCTCAAAGAAAGGATCTCCTTTGGTTTGTCAGGCAAGATATCAAGCTGTGCTAAACTTAAATAATATAATTTTGATATTCAGATCAATAAATTTAACAATGTTCACAAAATAGATTACCTACTTACCATTATTAAAAAGTGAACTCAAATAAGCATTACATGAATATTATATCTCCAGGGAACAAAGTTGACACACAATACAATTTATGTTGTGAACTAAACCATGTCTGTTTTTCACTTCAGAAAAGACAAAGAACTACTTTGTGTTCATCAAATTCTTCCTTAAAAAAGAACCTCTTCTCGCTACAAAAACCTACTCCACGGTGTGATGAAATACAAATTACCCAGCTAACAAGATATTTTTACACCACGACACAATCTCATTCTAAGATAACATTAGAATGATAAGGAAACAATCCTCAGATGATTCAATCAAATATTTAAACAGTTCCATAGAGGAATCAATGAGTCAAACATATTTTATAGAATTGTTACTTGAACCCATAAAAAAATATCTGGTACCTAACTAATCGTTAGCACCAGTGTTCATTATTAGCTGAAGTCAAAATAACTCCAAATATTACATAAAACTTTGTTAGCAAAATATCACAAATGTATTAGTTGCAGCTTTCATTAGCTGGAACATAATATACTACAGTGAATACTGAGCCCCATAGATCAGGGTTTCTTAATCTGGGGTCTGCAATCCTAAAATGGTCTGAAGATAAATTTTGACGAGTCCATGTAGTTGCAAGAGCAACAACCTTCGCTCTAATTTGTCTTCAAAAAATAAACTTTTCCTTTAACTTAGCTGCTTCAGTGATCAAATGGTCTAAAACAGCAAAACCCTAGCTTTTTGAATAACGTACCAGCCCATCACTTTCCGTAATTTGGACTACCACCAAAATAGTGCTCCATATTTACATTTTTAATGGTGCACAGGGACATAATAACACAAACTGTGCGGTGTCCGAGCTTGAATAAATGTTTACACCTTTTCAACCACCATTTAAATCAGTTTTCATTTTGGCTGGACTTGTTTCAAATATATTTATAGGATTTGTTAAGGGCCTATCTTTTTCCAACTTTAATTTGATTGTTTTGTTTGTTGGCTTTTCATGGCGTATGACCGGGAATAATTGTATATACCACTGGTGGTACGTGTAATACAGTTTAAGAACCTTTGGTCTAAAGCATTACTCTCATGTTAGACTGGCCAGCTGATGACTGTGGGATCAGAGTTTGAATCCCAGTCAGGTCTAATGAGGATGTTTTTTCCTAAATGGTTTCCCACTCTTCTTCCAAGCAAATGTGGGTAGATTACCTTTAAAATAGTTCCTTCCTCATCCATAGGCCATTAGAGTAATTATTATACATGTGTATAACCTGAACAGGTAGTAAGTTGCGGTAATAAAAAAATATATCCGATTTTGTTCATATAAAGTGGCAAATTAATGATCTGAAGTTTGGTCGCTAGGCTTGTCCTATAATTATGTTGGGCTAAGTCACTAGTAAGCTCATAATAGTTCTAAAAATATTAATAAATTATTATCCCTAACTGAACTGTAAAATTTCACAAGCCACTGAGTTTATTTCTATCCAAGAGTCAACCATCCCTGAACATATTAAGAAGGTATGTTTAGTCAAACATCTTTGTGCCTGTTAAAGACTTTACACAGCCCACAATAAATGGTCTAAAGAACTCTTAAGTGGTGACAAAAGCATTTGCTTGTACAGAGAATAGAAAGCTATGAACAGAAAGTAACCACCTCCAATGTACTTAGCCGGGACTCAAACCCCAACCTTACAAGTCAGGACCAAGCAAGTAATGAGCTGATTCTATGGGTTGTCATACATATTAAAAGATGGTTGGAGCATTAGTCAAAAGCTCAACAGAATTATCAAAATGATAAATTGTAACATTATTATTAGGTAATTTAAAAACACTACCATTCTATTGCTCAGTATAGTTCATGGTGTCTATTCAACTTGACCAATGAAATTCCCGACTTTTCCCCTGATCATTTCCTAAAATTCCTAACCAAAAAGTATGTCACATCCTTCTAACTCTCTCTCCCTCCTGATTTTTCTATTAATCTTTTTAGAAAAATACTAAGTTTTAAAATTTAAGCTAATTTTTTTTAAATTTGTATTAACATTGTTTACTAGAATTATAAAATATATTACATAGCTAAAAACAAACAAAAAATAACAGTTTGAATAACATTATTATTTACTGATGTAATGATTATTATATTTCATATTTTGAGTAAAACAACATTTTCCCAGATTTTTATTGTAATTTACAAAATTCCTGACTCGATTCAAGTTTTTTCCCCGATCACTTCAAATTCCCGGAATGGTAGACACCCTGTAGTTGTACCATTCTTTCTTCTATATCAACATTTCGAAACTTTATTTTGCCAATTGCACACCCCTTTTGGGTCCATGATCTCTCCAACCTACCTCTTCCAACTATTGATAAAAAAAACTTATCTTGTAAGTTGTTCCAAATTTTAATATAAACTTGAAGGTAAGATAAAGCCGTGACAGAGGGAAAGAAAGGCTTATGTCCAAGATTTACTTTATCTATGCATTAGGAACTTGAAAGTTCACTGCCTCACTTAAAACGTATGCCACCTACCCTTCTTGAGCTAGCCACTCATTCACCTACCCTATCTTACTAGTTTATCCAAAATACATCTATCTATCTTGAGTAGTTCTATCAGTCCACTCATTACATCCTATCCCATCTTGAGACTAGTATAAATCATTCATTCCCTAAATTGAGCTTTCCATCTACTCATTAAACATCTATTGACAGTTCACTCGCCCTCATTATATCCATCCCTATCTTGAGATAGTTCTTCCCACCTCATTACATCCTATCCCTATCTTGAGCTAGTTCTATCCAGTCCCCTCATTACACCCTATCCCTATCTTGAGCTAGTTCTATCCAGTCCACCTCATTACATCCTATCCCTATCTTGAGCTAGTTCTATCAGTCCCCCTCATTACACCTAGCCCTATCTTGAGCTTCTAAGTTCTTATCCTATCCCATCTACCCTACCACCCTTATCTCTTTCAGGTCCAATCTAATGTTATCCTTCCATCTGCGTCTAGGTCTTCCCAATGGTTTCTTCTTGTTGGTTTTGCCTGTTAGTACCTCGAACACAGTTCTAGAGTCTCCCATTCCCGCTGCATGTCCTGCCTTCCTAATCTAAGAGACTTGACTATCTTAACAATATCTTGTGATGAGTAAAAGGTTATTTAACTACGATTATTATATAACCTCATTCACTGCCCAGTATCCTCATTCCTATTTAAACCAAATATCTTCCTAACCACCTTGTTTCCAAACCCTAATTTTTTTTCGTCATGAAAGGAAAGAGACCTGTCCAATCAAAGAGATTAACCAGTAAAATTGTTTTGTTATTTCTTGAGCTTTACATTTCTTGACAACAAGCGAGATGTTAACAACTTACTGATGAGTAATAGCATGCATTTCCTGACTGTATTGTTTTCCTAATCTTTGTCCATGGCATATCGTCAAAATCTGTGTTGCTTTGTTTATCAGACTTTGTCATCAAAAAATATGCTATTGTTAATAAAATACGATGGTATGCATGCCACAGTTTATGAAATAATGTTCTATAGAATTTGTTTTAGTTTTTTTTAGAAATTTTGCACACAAATAATCTTATCATAATAGTTAAAAACAATGACGATATTCTTTATAGTTCAATCTAATCTTATTGGAATGTTTACAATAATAATTATGGGTGTGCAAAGTCCATTTTTTTTTGGGTTTAAAGTGAAGTCAAGTCAAATATGGGGAATATTCTTGAAGCCAAATGGAAGTTTGAATATTTTTCTATTTAATTTTGAGTAAAAATATTATGTTGACATTGAGTATATTTATCTAACATCAAACTAAATCTTACATTTATTTTTTCTTAACACTAATATCTGTAGCTTATTGCCGACATATAAATGTTATATTCACTTTACCTTTGTATTAAAAACACTTTATATGTACAGCCTGAGTAGTTAAAAAAACATGCATTTGCTTTATTGGATTTTCCCTGCATTGTGTTTTTATTAACCTTTCACACACAAGATACAAATTAACAAAGGACAAGAGTTAACGGATGTTCAAGAACAATAACAATGTTATAAAAAAATAAGAATAAGTTAATTCGGTGGGTGTGTTTATAGGTTTGAGAAGTCCAGTGTTACAAAATTTTAGTTTTTCTGTTTTACAAATCAAAAGGAAAATTTTGATTTAATAAATCCATTTAAATCTTGCCATGTGAATTACTAAAAAATAATGGTTCTGATTTTGTAAAGCGCCTACAGCCAATCTGAAACTAATACGACCTCGATGATAGTAATTTTACTCATAAATTAATTCAAGTAATCTGTATAAAATAAGCTACTTTTTGTAGATTTTAATTTTATTTTTAGTAAAATATCTAAGATTTTATCTAAATTAGCAGCAATTTTCGTTTATAATTACTCATTATTTGCGTACTTTTTTAAAAATAATTGAAGGAATGTCATGTTTCTCACACATATGTTCAACTCTCTATCAAGTCTGCCGCTAGCCTACACATTAACAGGAATTTGAATCAGCATACTGATTCATGTGGGTAAATAATTGAAATGGCTGCGTGTTAAAAAAATATTTTCAATATTCAAGAAACACTTAAAAGTTTAATCAAATACACTGAAAATAAAAATACTTTCATTTTTTATTTTAATCTACAATTTCAAGAGGAATAAATTCATCTTCAGTTGGTACTAATCAATGTTTGTGATCAAGGGGGTTAGAGGTTTAATGTTATGGCCGTCTTGAAATTCAAAGTGTTATGGAAATTTTCCAAGTTACACCAAGAAAATAAAGCAAACTTGTTCTAAAACTCAAAACAATAAAAATATATTTTATTTCTTGAGTAAATTTCAGTTCAAGACTTCGGATAATAGACAAAGCTTCGAATATCTGCCAAAGCCAAACATGGGTTCGAATCGAATACGAAGTATACCAAGATTCACTTCGGCTTGGAATTTTTCTAAGCTTCCACACCCCTAATAATAATCAAAGATAAATAACTCAAGTTCTCAGCAACAATTGAGTCAGTAAATAGTGTATGATCTTTAATAAATGAGTAAAGCATTACTAAGCAGCTAGCGCCAAGCTGCCAAACCAAAATTTCCCTAAATACACACACTCCAATAATTTTCTATGCATACTCATTAGCAAATAACAATATTTTAAATTAAAAAAACAACACTTTAACAAGAAAATTAAATACCTGGAGAATCAATGTAAAAAAGAGTGGCGGCTTGTAATGAATGAAATTTTTAACTCTGGCTTACAAAAAGAATGAAAAGTGTGTTTTAAATTAGAGAAATAATAAATGGTTTTACTTAAAGTTATAAAATAAATGAATGTGTCCTTTATATGTGCCTAATATATTTAATATAATTTATATATAAGGTTGGCTTAATAGAGCTGGGAAAAGTGCATAATGTAAAATATCTTGGAGCATGATTGAGGATAAAGGTGGAAGTAGGAGGATTTATTGAGAAGAGGACAGCAGGGAGAGTTATTCTATATATAGGTGTGTAAGAGACATGATATGGAGAATAGAAGTTCCCTTGAAATGTTATACAGGGCGTACTTTGTACTATTGTCACATATGCAGCAGAAACATGGACATTGAATGTAAAAGAAACTAGGAAAGTGAAGGCCATGGGAATTAAGTTGGTGAGGAGTATGTTAGCTGTCACAAGGAGAAACAAGATTAGGAATGAAGTTATCCGGAAAGAGGAGAGGTACAGTGAGTACATGAGATAGTAAGGAAACAAGACTGAGATGGTATGGGCATGTATTGAGGATATAAAAAGAGAGGATGCCAAAGAAAATGTTGAAATGAAGTATGAGGAAAAAGACCTCAAAGGAAGCCAAGAAAGATATGGGAGGAGCAGATAACAGAAAGTGTTCAAGTGAGAGGAGAAGAATGGAAGAAATTAAAGGAAGAAGAATGGTGGAAGGCTAGAGGAAGATGGAGGCATTTTACTAAACTGACCCGGCATAGGTTGGAAACAGTTGATGATTATGATGATTAGTGCTAATTAGAGAGAGTAGATATAAGATTTTGTAAACATTTGAAACTAGACCTACTTTGATAAGTCAAAAGGTAATATACATTTGTACATATTAGTAACAAATAAAAAATGATTTTATTTACAAAAATTATTTTACAAAATTATGATAACAAAAATATATATTTCATGCATACACTCTGATTATAAATTACAATGCAATTACTGTGCTTTTATCATATTTTGAAATGCTACATCACAACACAAATTTTATCAATAAAATATATAAGGATGTTCGCGGGTTAGAGAGCTAAACTTTGGAAGTGGTAGTGGATCAAATAACTAACTCAAAATGTCTTTTGGAGACTTGCTCGTCTTCGCTTCCTTTTTGCACATAAAGCAAAAAACTAAATACAAAACACATTTTTCTGCAGATGTCCTCGGCAATGGCTTAATATTAATTTTCCTGGAAGTTGGATCGGTCTTTACTGGACCTATGGATTGGACTCTTCGTTCACCTGATTTAGTGACATTGGATTTTGTTGTATGGGAGAACTTTCAAAATTGTATGAAATGCCTGTTAATGACCTTCAATCATTACAACAAAGGATAACGTAAGCGTATGATGATACAACAGTAGCACAATGTCGGGTAGACCCTTTTTCATGTCGTTCTGTCTATGATAGGTGCAATGCTTGTCTCCAGGCTGGAGGCTGTCAATTTGAACAAAATAAATAAATATAAAAAAAATATTTAATACCTACATGTTTTGTTTTTATTTAGTTTTCTGCTGTTTACACGAAAAAAAGTGAAAACTAGCAAATCTTCAATAGACATTTTGAGTTAGTTTTTTGATCCACCACCACTTCCCAAAGTTTAGCCATTTAACCCTGGAGCACCCTGTATATTAATCTAAACAAAGCCAAAGGTAAAGATAAATATAAAATATACTATTTATAAAATTTATTTAGTTGTTAAAACAAGTTGAAAGCACAATAACATGTTTGTCCCATTATATTTAGTTGCTATTCTTTACTGTAATTACAACAAAATACAGCCAAATTAGTAGCGAGAGCCTTTTAAAAAATACAAACTTTTTTTCAGTCAATATTGATAATAGTTTACTACATTATTATTGTTATTTTATAGGTATTGATAATGTCTATAAAAAGTGACAAGATCACATAAACATGACTTGACTTATGAATACATGAAGTATCACTATTAGTTTTTCTAGCTATCAAATAAGACCCTTCGTAAGTCGGACTATAAAAAGAGTGTATATAGCCGACATGCAGGTCCACACACAATTTCAATCATAAAAATATAAAGGAAAAATTTATCAAACTTCAGTCCAAATTTATTTCCCAAATGTCCACGTCTACTAAATCAAATGAGAGAAGAGACTTGTTGATATTTGGTCACTCTCATAAGTTGGTGATGAAGTATGTACCTTATCACATAAGGGAAGGGCACATATCATAGTGATGTAGACGCAATAAGGTAGAGGAGGTGCGGGTTCCAATGGGCACATCCAGAACCCGTTTTGAGCCGCGTCTCGGATGAGATGGCCAAGTGCAGCTGTTGTGACCAGCCATGAGGACTGTACAAGAATGGGCGAACCAGATGTTTGAGACAGCATTATCAGAACAGCGCATATTGCCAACACGATAGAAATGCAGTGGAATAATGGACGTTGGTCACAGAGGGTCTGCTGAAAAAAAAGTTACATTATGGTTGCTAGTCTTGGACAGATATCTTCTACCTAAAGATGATGTGTTCAAAACCCAGTTAGAAGCCCAGGGCGACATTTTCGTTTCCCACTTATTGTATTCAGGGAATCCAAATCTATAGTTTGATCTTCAGCCCTTATTAGGACGTGAACTGAGGATCTTAGATGAATAGTCAAACAAACTAAAACTTAATTTTCTTATAAATGGACTATTTGGAGCACCTTTAAGAATATAAGAACTTTTTTTTCATTCAAAATTGATAACATTTTACAAATTATTAGTGTCATTTTATAGGTATTGATAATATCTATCAAAAGTGACAGCTGCAGATCCCATGACCTGACGTATGAATATGTGAAAGTAGATCTAGTAGTTTTTTTTTAGCTGTCAGAAATGTCCATTCATAAGAAAATTTGGGACCAACTGTGGTAATTGTGTCAGACAGGAAAGAGTAGAAAATAACCTGCTGGTTCACAACTTGGATCAGGAGGTTCGGACACAGCTACAGTTTGATTTTCATAGAAAGCCTGTTATTTTAAAACTGTAAAGTATTATCGCCACAATGGCGAGAGAAAGAATATTACAAATGTTTTATTCAAATTCCTAGTCCGTTTAATTAAATGTGTAAGGAAAAATAATATAGTAATCCATAAAGAAGTATTATTGGAAGCTTTTGATAACTTTTAGATGAGCTTTATAATTAATTAACAAAATATGATACATTTTTAGAAGGCCAAACATTAGTAAGTGACTTTAAATCAATGTTTGTGGTTGAAAGTGGGCTTCTGTTAAAATCAGGGTTTATATATCAAATAACAAAAACTGATGACAGTATTTTTTGTGTGTATCGCACCTTACTACCTGTAACTATTGTGGAAGGATCTGGAAGGTAGAAATTAAAGCAAGTCCATCCGCATTTGCTTGGAGAGATAGTGAGGAACCATTTTGGAAATTTACCCCCTTCTATACACCCACCAGGATTCGAACCTCAGTCTCAGTGTAACTAGCAATTCAGTCTAACGTAATATGATACTCATAAAACCACTGATGCAGGTAGTTACATGTTCTATTACTAGCCAGTAAAAGAGAAACAATTAACCCCACTCCCCACAAAATGAAACTTATCGTAAAATTTGATGGAAACAATAAAATTAACTCACCATAAAACTTATTGAACTGGTTGGTATTAAATAATCCGAGTCTAATAAAACCGAAAGTGAGCCACATATAATAACCTCACACGTTTTGTTCATGACAAGGTGATGCGTGTACCATATCACTACTAACCAAACCAAAGAACCTGTTGTAGCGTGGACAAAACTGTCAAGGAGAGCTATCTCAACTGGACTTAAATCACAGGAAAGTATCAACAAATCACTTATTAACGTAACAAGTCCTAACAAAAACACTAGAAGAAACATAATGCATCCAGGAAGTTTTAGTTTGTTAATTTTTTTTACAACAATCAACAGCTTCAAAACGAAAACAAAAAGGAAAATTTAATTGTTGTAATATGATTAAATTTAGAGGCATGACAACATTAGGATTCTTAATGTAGACAAAGTGTTATATTTACTACTCTTGTTTGAGCACACGACTCATTATCATGTCTGGCGGCACTCAACAACTTAATAAATATTGATAAGATTAGATTATCTGCACATTTAAGCGGATTACTGGCTACTAGTGATAGGACAAACACACATGTTACATGTAAAACATTATTACTTCAGAATGAGAGGAGGAAGTCTTGTACAAATAAATTAAAAGTGCAATTTATTGACCAAGCATATTAATGTCCTTTAACGTGACCATTTGGCATTTTATTTGTCTGTCATGATGTATGTTCTTTAATAACTGTCAAACACAATGAACAATTTTAACAAAATGTGGCAGGGACATTCTTTGCATTTAGCTTACAAGCTACAGCTTACAAGATTTTTAGATCTAGTTATCTGTTTCAAGATGGAGGCCCCTAAAAAATCCGTGTCTGTTTGTTCCACAGAAACTGCCAACTTAGTAGACAAATTTATATGAGATTTGGTGGGGAAATTCTTTAAACCTATGCCAAAAAATGTATGTGCATAGTTTTTTGATATGATTATCTGTTTAAACATGACATCCACTCAAAAGGTTTTCGTTTAGTAGCTCATATCAACTGATTTGAATTTAAAATTCTAAATGGTTGATCAAGTATGAAGGGGATATTCATTTAAATGTTGATATACAGTGGATTTCGATTAATTGGGACACATCGGGCTAGGTCACTCTGGCCCAATTAAGCGGCTGCCCCAATTAAATGAAATTTTAATGGTACAAACATGTATTTAAAAAATACTGTAACTAAAGCAAAACGCAAACAAAGTGTACATATGTAAAATGGATATATAGTACATACTTGTATGTGTTAAGTAAGGGTTACACATTACTTAAGAGTTCTTTCTTTGAAAAAAATGATCAAGTGTACCCTGGTCCCTGACGTGATTTCTTTATGGACTGCACAAAGTCGGCACAGGTATCTAGTGCTGATAAAGGGCTGCCTTCCTGGTTAGTCACTCGCTTAGGTGTTTCATTGTCATAATTTTATTGTTTTTTTTGTTGTCTCTGAGTGTTGTTATTATTATTATTATTATTATTATTATTAGCACCGCGTCTTACTACCCGTTCGGGTTATACACACTTACGCTAATGTGCAATGGTAGGGTGATTGTGAGATGAAATGGAGGACCTACAGTTTAACGTGGAATCCGAACCACGGTGGAGGCCTGGCATTCCTCTGAGTGTTTTGCCGCAATTTCTTCAATAATTGTATCCTCACAATCTTCATTTTCATCATGGCATTGAAGGTTATTGTCAATGCTTAAAAAATCTTCGCAATTGTGGACGTGTTGCAGTTCTAGAGACATTCCATTGTCTGTACATATATCTGCATCTTGCATCTGAAACACAATTAGTCGTGAAACCACATTTAGCAAAACAATCCTGAATTTTTTGCTGCTCATTTCTCGCCAGCTATTGGCGATAAATTGTACAGCTTTTAACAATGAAACATTTCCACTGACTTCTATTGCTTTTGAAGATTATGTCAGCAGATTTTCATCAATCGCTTCAAGGATGTGATTAACCAGCTTTCCACAATAATATGTCTTCAAATTTTTTTATAATTCCTGCGTCAATAGGCTGTATCAGGGATGTGGTGTTAGGGGGTAAAAATTCCAGTTAAATATTTTTGAAATCATCTACATGATGGGGTGCCGTACAGTTGTCCAATATAAACAGATTTTTTTCTGGACTTACATTGCAGTTCCACGTTCCAGTTCATTAGCCATTGCGTACAAATATATGTGGTCATTCATGCCTTCTTGTTTGCGTAATATGAAACTGGTAAACTTATTATTGTAAGTCACTTGAAACGAGGTTTAGCATTTTTACCAATAACCAAAAGTTTGAATGTTTGAGCAGCACAAAACAGTTACACGATCCATTGCTTTCTTTGAGCCGGACAGTGCTATGTGTTTATAGATCAGGGAACCATCCCGTGTAGCATGATAATACAGGCCTGTTTCATCGGCGGTGTAAATGTCATACCACACTAGATTTTTTAAGCAACTCTGGTAGTTTTTCAGATTTCCATTGGTCAGCGCTCATAGCATCAGAACTGTCCTTCTTGCCGTGTGCTTTTTTGTAACTAATATCATGTCTGCACTTCCATCGAGACAACCAACTATCTGTTGCTTTGAAATTTACATGACCCAGCTTTTTGGCCAACTCTTCCGACTTGGTTTTTAGCATAGGGCCGCTCACACGCACATCTCGTTTAGTTACAATGGAGAACCATTGATTTAAAGCATCCTCAACGTCTGGATCTTTGCCAAGCCTCTTTCGCTTATGAGATTCTTTATTTAAACCCAAGTACAATGTCCACTTCTCACTAAGTTTTTCTTGTTGCTGTAACAGTCGTGAAATTGTAGATTTTGGCAACTTAATTATCTCCTCTAGCTGATGATGACTGATGTTAGGAGGTTAACTTTTTATCTTGTCAAGAATAGCAATTTTTTCTTAGAGTGTCGAACCTTTACGTGGCATCTTGAGAGGATCGTTAAATGTACTGAAGAAAACTAATTCAGTGCACTGTTTGTTACAGTTTTTAATTTATGTTAATCCACACAATGGGCAACTATATACACGATAACTTAAGTGTTATCGTAAATAATTGTATACCACAAGCATAATGTCAAACAGAATATGATTACCACGGCACAGAACAAACAACACAGCTTCTCTACACCACTATTTCAACTCTAATGAATCATCTGCTGCTTGCACAATTTCCATGTTACCAGGCCGCTATCAACATGACCTTCACTGCCACCCCACATAACAAACACAATACACAGCAGGACTTCACAGTAACAAACTCAGCTGCAGCTCACAGAATATCTATGCTACGAGCTTGTGAGCCTACATTACCGGCACTGCCCCAATTAAGCGGAGAGTTGGCCCAAATTAGCGGAATAAATTCAAGGTAAATACTTGTTTGGTTTCTGTTCTTGGAGTTTTGTTCCAAATAAATGGCTGCCCCAATTAACAGGAATCCACTGTATATTGCAAGAGTGATGACTTAAACCGTGTGAACAATGTTTATTCTCTATGGAAATAATGTACTAGTGAATATAGTATTTATTTGTTTACTGTATAATTTTGATCACCAAGGAAAAAGATCAACTTGAAATCTAAAGAGAAATACTTAGGGCTATAGTAAAGATAAGACCATGACATAATTCTTACTTAACATAACTTACTTAGCATTTTTTGAGCGGAGGGTGCAAGGTCCAATGATCCCGGAACTACTAGTGCAATGTGTTTTAAAAGAAATGAAGTTGTATCACTTTCAATTACTTGATGTCATCGTCGCTGCTTTCACACACTTTCTGTTCTCTTTCTTTGTCTTCCTTGCAGTCTTTATCAAACATACTTCATCTACATCATTCTCTTTAGCATTCTCTCCTTTTCCATCCTCATTATATGCCCATAACATCTCCGTCTTGCTTCCTCTATCATCTCATGTACTCCCACTCTAACTTCATTACTCATCCTGTTTTTCTTTAATCCTCGAAAACTTCATTCCCACTTTCAATTACTACCCACGCATATCCATTAACGGTATATTGGTTTTTCAGGCCCTAATTCAATATAAGGATTATTGTTGTTTGAGAGCTAATCCTGCAGGTAGTATTATGAACTACTCAGATTAATTCACAATCAGCATCAACCAAGGCTAGCAACAACATAGAAATTGGGCCAAGTAGCGATTAAAATCATAGAGTTTGAAGTACATTCGAGCATTGACAATTGAGACTAATTGGGAATCAACCCAGTCTGAATTATCAATTTGTCCGAATTAATTAAAAAAAATAGGCATAGAAGGGACACTTACGAAAACTCAGTGTTAAGGTAGAAACATTTTCACTTTATTTAAATAACAACTTACATAATGTTTTTTGTTGCTAAATATCACAAATTTTGAAGGAATAGACCACGCAAAGGAACTGGACAGGAACTGACTGCTAGACACAGTGTGTGTGTAAGTGTGTGTGTGTGTGTGTGTGTGTGTTTGTGTGTGTTCTGAAAACCATTGTGACTCCCCACCCCTCCTGCATTCCATCGGACATCGACTGTCTGTCATCCTACATACACAAGGGTGATGTATAAATGTTAGGCTTCATTTCTCGCTCTATTGAAATCTAAAATATTGATATCACTGTGGTAATTTTTTATAAATATTTTTCCTTGGCGATCCAGATTATCGGCAATCTGGATTTTAGACACATGAATTATCGATGTGCTACTGTATATGGTTTTTAAACACACTTAATATTCAATTAGAGTATTAGATTTCAGAGATCACACTTATAATGAACTGCAAAGCATTCATATTTAGCTTTAATTAGTCTCACATAAAATATGTCATTTCAACCTCACCAGAAATTTGACTGAGTAGTATGATCCCATTCTGGTAATATGCTTACTTTGGTTTGTTAGAAATTGTACAGTGCCAAGAACATTTATTGATAGATAGGTAAGTATTTTAATGCCACACGCTTTGGTGGCCACGTGGTCTAACATGTTACTCTCAGAGTAGAGTAGACTGCAGAGGACGGTTCGAATCTTGGTCGGGTGTAATGAGGGTAGTTTTTCACAGATGGTTTTCCACCATCCCTCCATGCAAATGTGGGTACACTTCCTCTGAATACAACCTTCCCAATCCCTAAAACCATTATTGTAATTAGTACATGAGCGTATAACCTGAACAGGTAGTAAGACGCGGTCCTAAGAAATATAAAAATAAATATTTTAATGCCCACTGAAAAATAAGTCGTACTTAGCCTACAAGTAGATTTTAGGACCAATTAAACTTAACACTTCTAATTCTTAGTTTCTAAGCCTTTTATATAACAACGCTTAGCAAATCCTAGCATGCACCAATAGACATGTGGATAGACATCTGTCGCATCTAATTTGGTTTGGTGGTGGCTGGGATTCATATTTTCCTAAGTTGTTTCCCACTTACCTTAGAGGAAAATTTGGACACATTTTCTATACATCCTTAATATCTAGCCCTTAGTGTAAATAAATGACTAATCCATGATATTAAGATGCTGGTAAGTCCTACCCGCTAAGCCGTTTGCAGGAGATCATATCTTTGACCAGGTGGCCTTCTAGAGTGATGTTTCGAACGCAGCACATGTGGTATCCCTGCTATCAAGGCAATGTAAATGAGATACGGTAGAGAGAGCTCGGTGGAGTCAGGCCACAGGCACAGACCTCCAAGGCGAGCGTCGCGGATAAGATGAGTGGCAAGTGCCCCAAAGATGTGGGACGGGACACGCCAAACAATAGAGTTCATCCGATCTAATTCTGGGTCTTTGCTAAGGCCCCACGACATTGCCATACACAAGATACATACAAACAACACAACAGTGCTGTATCGGTGTAAGAATGGAGGTGAGTCCTGTAAGCAAACACACACACACATTTATAATAACTATTATATCTAATTACTAATATTAATAAATGCATTATTGATGTAGCTGAAGGAAAGAACTGGTCCAAGGATTGATCCTCATGGGACATCACTTAATACTTATTCACTACTTGGGAATGAGTTTCAAACACATATTAATGTTGTCTGGGTTTTTTTTATCAACGGAGGCAGGTTTTATCTTTTACCGAATACATTGAAGATGGGTAGTTACACTAGGGTATCCTTATATCTTCAAAAACCCTTACTTTTGATTATACCTTCAAACTCTATCTTTAAAAATAGTAAAATTCACTAATGGAGAGGAATGTATTAATATTTTCAGTGGATTTCGATTAATTCGAGCAGCCTTTTATTTGGGACAAAATTTGAAGAACAGAAACTATTATTTAGCCAGAATTTTTTCCGTTTAATTGGGGGGTAGTGAAGGTCATGATTAAACAACAAACTGTGTGTTGATGGGAAGAATACTTGAAATTGGCCCATTCTATTTTGGTCAATGTAGGTGTCCTGTATTTAGTACAGTGCCGCACTTGAGGTGTACTATGTCTAACTAAAAAACTGGCCCCACGTAAGGGTGGACGTGATTTTTTTTTTAAACAATAACCTTATTAATGTGTAACCTTTGCTTGACACAATCATTATTTTGACTGTATCTTCATTTTACATTTGTACATTATAATATATTTTTTGCTTTTAGCTTTAATTATTTTTAAATAAATATTTGTACCAATAGAAATTAAATATGTTGAGCTTTCTTTGAGTGCCAAATTCCTTTTTTAATATTAATTTATTTTTTGCTCTGTTAGAATGTTTTCTTCAGTCCATTGGTTAAAATTTCGGTTAAATGAGGCAACTGCTTAAATGGGCCAAAGTGATCTAATATCAACGTGTCCCAAATAACAGGAATCCACTGTATATTCACAAGACATCATAATTCCTCCAAAGTACCAATTAGCCTCAATTTACTCAAATAATATTCCCAACTACATAGCAAAATGATTCAATGAACATGGTTTATATGATGATCTAAAATATTGTGTTTGAAATTTATTCAACTCACCTTCCAACCAAACAAATAGGAAATCCAACTATCCGTGTCTAACAGGACTGATACCATACCACTAGAAATAACATCTATTAATTTATAGTCAAAGTTAAGATCTGAATACCACACAATGATCAATCGTGTTAGTAACGCAATTGTGAAGTGTGCCACACTGTCTATGAGAGTTTTAGCGACACGAATGTCGTGTCCCGACTGATCCAAACTCGAGATCAAGTTGTCGCATGTCCAAGCTAAGAATACTTCCAACAAGGTATAAAAGTATGTAGGGCTTGTCATGTTTCACCGAGTAGTTGTTTAAAATGGTTTGATGGTGAAAACAAAGTTGAGCCATGTGTGCGAACGCAAACAAAAATCCGTTAGAAATCAAACCAACTTAAAAGATAACATTGAAAATATGCTGGTATCAGCACAATTACTTGGAGTAGCTTGTGATAAAATAAGATAAAGCTACCGTTTCAGCGGCCGAATTGTTTAAGGTGTCACTCTTGTGATCTGGACTGCTGATGACAAGGAGATTGGGGTTTTAATCCTTGTCAGGTGAAATGAAGATGGTTTTTCTTATATGGTTTTCCACTCTCCCTCCACATAAATGAGGGTACACTTCCTCTAAATTCTACCTTCCTCTGGATCCTAAAACATTAGTGCAATTAGTACATATGCATATAACCCAAATGGCTAGTAAGATGAGGTGCTAGAAAGAAAGCATAACGTTATGCATTTTGTAGTTATGTTGAACTTATTTTTTTTATCTGATGGCCTGGGTCGTGTTGAGAGTTGTTTAGGCATTGTGCTTTGGACAGCCCTTTCAGCTTTGAGATACTCTAGTATCCAGAGCAAGCCCTGTTGGAGTCAAAGATTTTAACTTTATGCAGTTTGAAATCAAGCAGGGTAAAAGTGATTTTACATGTGGTCCTAGGTGCTAATGGCCCCATAAATTAGATCAATTCTCTCTCTAATAAAAACAGAAGTAGTAAAAAAAAACCTCCCAGTTTATCTGGATGGGAATTGCAAAAGTAAATTTGACCATGTTTATTGTACCGAGTCATTTTAAAATAATGAACATCCTCCCCTTTCCATTCCTCTCTCTCTCTCTCTCTACACATTTCATTGCCATTGTTTCCATTCCTACTCTCATCCACACCTATCAGCTTCCTTCTCATGATAACTAACTATACAAAGTTGTTAATAATGGGGTCAAATACACTTGAAGAGTACAGGGGGAAAATTGGGGAAGTCCAATTCTAACTCAACGTGAGTTAGTGCCACCAACTATAAAACCAGAGATTCCCCAGGGGTGCAGAATGTGTTCACAGATCCAATATTTCCCCAGAACATAACATAAAAAAATCCCCAAAAACCATAGCGCTCAAAATAAAACATTAAATTTTTTATAGAGGCTGAAGGGAATAAGGATCATTCATTACCTACATAGTTAGGAAAATTCAAATTTAAATATATTTTTAATCATAGTTATTTTTATAGTACCTACCTTATAAAAAATTTTAGTTTTCTCCCATCTCCTTGTGTACATTACATATTGTTATTAATTGTTCATTGATACCAGTAGGCTTAGCGGTACCAACATTTTATTTTACATCTTGATAGTAAGAGGCAATGGAGTGTAATTCCGGGAGGCCTTGGTTTAATTGTTGATTTTCATAGACTTTTCGTTTCTTGGTAGACTCGCCACTACTGCAAGGTCTATCACTATCAACCACACTAGGGGAAATATAGGCCACGATATAAGGGTGACTGAATTCAAACTAAAATAAAACATCGCTCACCCTTCCCTACCCTCCTCCACCTGCCCGCCATAGCTACCAAATACCCGCGGTAGGGTAGGTGACTGATGACTCATCACTCAATCACGCCATTAGCCAGGTTGAATTATTAGATTTTTCCTTTGTCCCTTATCTCAACCTCTGACTTATCTAGAACTCTGACACATTATTTTAGCCCCTAGACACCGCAACTCTTTGTGCTTACACCTACACTGCTTCACTATGGCACATACTGATGGTATTTAATATAATAATATTTAGCACCGCGTCTTACTACCCGTTCGGGTTATACGCTTAAGTACTAATTACGCTAATGGATTAGGAATTAGGAGGGTTGAATTTAGAGGAAGTGAACCCGCATTTGCATGGAGGGAGAGTGGAAAACCATTTAGGAAAAACCACCCTCAGTTCACCCGACTGAGATTCGAACCTCGATCTCCCCGTCCTCGGCGGTCGAGCTCAACACAACATACTGATAGTGTCAGTGTTGAGTGTCATCGACCATAGTTTTTCATAAAAATGAAACAACCATATCAGAACCAGAATCTACTTAAGACGCCAACAAAATAGTTGGACTTTTCCTTGCCATAAATTTCCCCAGGACTGCTTTAATTTCCCCTCGAACCTCGTTCGGACATATTCTGCACCCTGAAATTCCCAACATTTTTTATTTGTAAGAACCTTTAAGATATTTGGTAAAATCTGAGGGAGCCCCAACCTAGCTGACACATATTAGGTTTGACAGACACGCTTCGGTGGCCGCATGGTTTAAGGCACTACTCCCACAGTAGACTACACTGCCGATAAAGAGTGTTTTTTCCAAAATGGTTTTTCACTCTTACCTCCATGAAAATGAGGGTACAGTTCCTCTAAATATAGCCTTCCTAATCCTTAAAACCATTTAGCGTAATTAGTATATAAGTGTATTACCTGAACGGTAGCAAGATACAGTGCTACCATAAAAAATCGACAGGGCTAAATTACGAAATATATGTGTAAACCAGTAGGGTTATTAAATAATAATTAACTTGACATACTTTTGAATAAAAATTTCAAGAGTGTTTATTGCCTATTTCTATTTACTAAATATTGTCCTTCGGTACTTGAACGTGGCTTATCAATATTATTACTAACTTCACTTTTAACATTATTACCGAGAACTTTTCTCTTCATTTCTTCAGATACACAAGTTTTTTAAGCATATTTCCACATTGACCAAAAATTATGGACAGACCGATAAGAAGCTTTTGCAAATTCTGGCAGAGACCCAGACTTGAGCTCTCGAAACCCTGGATGTGAATCATTTTGCTAGACAATCATGAGACCTTTCTACTGCACTTTAGATTAGATTTAAAAGAGGTCTCTGTAGCCTAATATATAAACTAATTAAAAAAATAAATTAATTTCTGGGGTCTTTTTGGGGTTTGATATATAAAAGTAGCTGTTCTGGAAAATGTTTGTAGTGTAACTTTACCCTTTGTATCTTACACTTTTGTTACCTGCAGATCTCAAATCTTGAATTCAAATCTTATAAACAAAAGCAAGTGTAAGAGATTAAATTCTCTGCATTGACTTCATTTATTTTCCTCTAAATTTTTATTTTGTTCACACGAATTCTCAAGTTTATACAAATCATTGTAGTATGACCTTTATTAATTTTTTTAGCAGTGTGTTTTACTACCTGCTCAGCTTATACACCTATGTACCATAGTAATTACATCAAATGGGTTAGGGATTATGAAGGCTTAATTTAGAGTAAATGCACCCACATTTGTGTGGAGAGAGTGGAAAACCATATAGGAAAAACTATTCTCAGTGCACCCGACCGGGATCGAACCCCGATCTCCCTGTCTTCAGCAGTCTAGTCCAACGCGAGATTAGCGTGTTGGACCATGCGGCCACCAAAGCGGTACTACCTTTATTGACATGCAGGCCAATCAGAAGTCAAAACTAGCGGGCCGCAAACAAAATAGAAAAATAATGATAATAATCTGAGATAAAAGTGCCTCAAATTTTTCAATAGTGCACATCAAAGTTCAGCGATTTTTTAAAAACTTTTCTAGCACACATGTTTCATCACCCATTCAGGTTAAATGAAGATTTACTAATTACGCTAATGTGATACAGATGAGTAAGGTTGAATTTAGAGGAAGTGTATCCACATTTGTGTGGAGGGAGAGTGGAAAAATATCTATGAAAATAAATTTGACCATGATTCCAACCCTGATTTCCTTGTCACAATCATCAGTCCATTCTATTGCGAGAGTGACACCTTAGACCATGTGGCCACAGAATCAGGTAGTCTTAAAATTATGTTAAGACAAGTCACCAATAGATCTAATGAGTTTTCAATTTGAAATTCAATTCTACATTTTATTTTATATTTAGAAAATTATCTGAACTCTCAAATCTTGACTATCTTTCAGGATTCGAGAAGTTAAAAGTTTGAAGGCCTCTTCTCGAAAAGTTACGTCACCTTCATATAAGTTCACACCACGGAGGGCAGAATGTGATACTCAATGCCGTGTTGAGTGGGCGGCAGGACCAAGCCTATGATATGAGGCAGTGCCATCGTCGCGCCAACATACAGAGAGTAGGGGATGGCAGGGGTTGAACCAAACGGCCACATCCATAGCCCCCGCCGAGTGCCATCGCGGATATGATGGCTGAGCAGGGCTGCCAAAACGAGCCACGGGATGCGTACAAGTGTGGACCAGCCTAGAACATGGCTCAGCACTATAACCACCACACAAATTGTTAGTGGGACAGACGTGCAATGGAGAAACGGGCGGGAGTTTAGCCCGACAGCATCCTGGAAAATACAAGATGGAAATAATGACTTATTGGAAATTTTTTTATTTAAATACATATTTTTGATAATTCAGATATATTTTTGACTGGCTATTAGTGACTAGACTTAGGGCAATATTACACTCTCATAAATATTTATCTTATAAAAGTTATTTGATAGTTATAAATATGATGTAACTTCTAACTTGATGGTCCAACAAAGATTTCATATTTCTATAAAATAATATATTTTACAAATATTTTATAGGCCTACATTTTATAACATGCGTTGACCACCTTTGTGCTCTAGTGGTCAGAGTTCCTGGCTACATATCCAGAGGTTTCAGGTTCGATCCCCAGCGCTTCCAGGATCTTTTTGTGAAGCAGTGTGTCTGGCACGGGTTCAAACTCAAGTCTCATGAAGACAAATGAGGAGCTACTTGAATAATTAAGTTAGCAGTTCTGGTCTGGAAAACTTGCTTGCAGCTCACACCATGGAGAACTTAAGCTGGGGTTTTATCATTGAAGAAAAGGGTGACATTTGAAACATAATAAGCAGCTTCCGTAGCAACTTAATTGTAGGCTTCAGTATGAACAGAATGTTTTCTGACTCCCCGCTTAAATAATTTCTTATGTGTTTTTTATTAATTTGTGGAGCAACTTTTTAAAAGTTCATATTTTTTATACGATTTCAGGTCTTCAATTCCTAATTCTTCTAGCAAGAAGCTGGTTTTTTTTTTTTTTCATTTTTCATTTGAGGTATTTATCATGCACTTTCTGAATCGACTCATTATATTAGCACACGACTGATAAACTACCTTAAAACTAGAGCAGACATCACAGCCAGGCCCCGGCCGTAGATTCATCACTGCGAAAGAGGAAGCCCACATTTCACCAAAATGATACATAAAATTTCAGCCATGCCAGGAATCAAACCCGGTATCCTTAACTCAGTAGACAGATGTGCTCCCGACTGAGCTAAGGTGTCAAGACAGCAGGCAGCTGTAAATTCATATTTTTCTATACCAACTGTACAAACTTCGAAAAAAATGTTATGTTATGTTAGGTGTATCTAATGTAATGACACTTCTTTCATCAAAGATGACCTTAGATATTTTATTATATGTTTAATTAAACGAATGTTTATTTTATTAAATAAATATGACAGTGTAATATCACCCTAAAAGGACATGAAAGGAAGAGTGAATGTAACCTGAAAGGATGGGAAAATACGGTGAGAATTAATCCTAAAATGTAGCCACTCTAGACTAATTTAACATTAGGCCTAGTTCATTTGATTCAGGGAACCGGGACAATGGAATTTTAAGGAATAGTGTGCTTCAAGGAAGGTATTCTTTTTTTTTGTGTGTCAAATTATTAGAAATTTAATGTTTTCTGGCACTTATACACACATCTAAAGCAAATTTTTGATTATAACGAAACAAATATTAATTTTTTGGTGCTCAATATTTATAATATTTTTAATTTTTAAAAATCACAACTGAGCTTAACCTAACCTTTCATGTGTGAATAAAGAAAAAATTGATTAGGGGTCTAGGCTAACTATGATTTTTAGATTTTTTATCAGAAGGAATTGAAGGATTAAGAAAACTCTATGAAGGACCATATACTTCAAAATAGAGTCCTTGTGAACACAATGTTCCTCTGTGAGTTAGGTTAGATTTCTAAGAATTTTTAAATGATTTGGATTTTTTCACAATATTATTTTGTTATAATCGAAATTTTGGTGTTGTTATTGTGTGTATTAGTGTTAGAAAACATTAAATTTCTAATAATTTGACCAAAAATAAAAAGTCCCACCCTTGGCGAACACCATTCTCGAATTGTAAGGGCACCCTTCCACACAAAATAACTAACTTAATTTTTATACTTGATTAAATTTTAATAATATAATATTTAACTATATAAACCTAGGCCCATATGAAAAAAAGGATAAAAATGTCCAATTATCAATTTACATCATTTTATTTTGACAAATATTAGTCTGTGTCGTGAATGCACAAACAAGTCTTGCTGCTCTAATATAATCTATGTTTGACGGAGGAGTGAGGGAAGGGGGTTCCCACAGAGTCCATGTGACTCCCATCTACGTGGCCCCAAAAACCCCGAATTTTTATAATGTAGCTAGAGCATACCTTCAAGTTAAATGATTTAGCTGCAATGAAGTGATCAAAGTCTATCAATGACGAAAGAAAGCCACAGAGAAAAACTTCATATATTTTACTTATCAAAGGATGTTTAGAAGGTAATGCCACAACCAACCAAGTTAATAGCCCGATCAATCCATGTGTACAGCTATCAACAAATGCTCTTTGAAGACTGTTTAGGCCATCTAGTGACAATATTTTGTCACCGGTCACTGCTGTCAAACCTACAAGCACAGTTATAAAACTTTGAACATTCCATAATGTTCTAATTGGCAACATACGGTAATCTATAATTTCACTGGTAACTTTGCCTGACTGTGACTATTATTAGACAGACATCTAAATAACGACGAAAATATCACCAGAATTATTTAATTCCAAAGGTAAATTTTTAAACGATTTTGTCGATTAAAAATATTATATTATTATATCAGCATGTCCCAAAGTGTTTGTTTTCTTATTCACTTATCTATGAACCACGTTATCGATATTCCTATTTCTTTATCTATGACTACACAGTACAACCTTACACAAATATTTCATAGCAGACTACAATGCACATCAACAAAAAAAGTTAACCAACTTTAAAACTATAAAAAATATATTTAGGTCAATAATTTTAACTGCGTTATCAGATTTAAAAATTAATTTTGATAGCGTTAAAAAACTCTATAATTTGAGGAGTCAAAAAATTAATTAATTAATTACTTTTTAAAACATATTTTTATAAAAGAATTTAAGTGCATTTGCTGGTTAATCTGGAGTATACACAGTTTCCATGGTAACCAAGTCAAAAGTACTTTCTTATAGAAGATGTAAAAACCGTCTATATTACACATTATCCCATAATCTAGTATTAAGTTATTTAGCATTTTAAATTTGATTGAAAATGTATTCCATTTACACATTCACACGTAGATATATTTTTAAGTACAGTTAATCTCTATTAAATATACTACACATTTAGCTTCAAGTGTTCTGTAAAAGGTGACCTGGTGGTCTAGGGGAGATAGATTCAACTTCTGTGCTGGGAGTCCAGAGTTTCAATCCTCGGTCTCAAGCACAGATTTATTGATTGCCGGACCCTTCCTTCACCTCTAACAAGACGTGTCTACACATTAGTGTAAGTGCGTATAACCCGAACGGGTAGTAAGACGTGATTCTAATGCTAATAATAATAATAATAATAATAATAATAATAATAATAATATAATAATAATAATAATAATAATCTGTAAAAAAAAAAGGTGTCTAAAATTGTTTTTTTGAAAATAGAGTTATGTAATCACCCTGCCTTAAATTAGGGTGTTTGTTTAAATTTCCATTATAAGTGTTGAAAGTTGTATTTGAAAGAACTGGTTTAGTGAGCTTGTTTTGATTATTTAAGTTAGTAAACAATAGGATGAAGGAGCTGACAGTTCAAAACAGTGTGTCAGCATTGTTCTTGGCAACCAGACCAATTTGCAATATATATGGTTCTGTTTTAAGCTATCGGGCTGACAAAATATCTTTTCTAAGGGGTCACTCTTCCCGTTTTGGGGCTGCGCAGTGTAGAACACCGAGTCATTAGTACTTGTGCTGGAGGGCAACCGTCGTGCCCAAGGTACCGGGGTTCGCAACCATGTAGGACCACCGAGTGTGTCAGTCAGGCCATCGCTTGAGCATTTCTTACCTAACCAGTTATGTCACGGCTCCTAAGCAAAGTCTTTATAACTTTTTTGTAAACTTCTTATAACATTGCATGTTGTAGTAATTAGTAGTGCTATAATAAACCCTAAAAACCCAAGCAGTCTATACATTACGAACTCACACATTCATTTTGCTGCCATCCCTATCTTTCCCTGCAAGCCATCCTGACACGTTAGGCCCTTGGGAAGCGTGATCCTGACAATTGGCCTGACATGTAGGCTCACAGGGAAGGGGGTGAGCGACAGCTAAAATAATATTTTAATAATAATTTAAATAAAAAAAGTTATATATAGTTATCACTTTTGGAATTATTTGTATTTTTGCTTACTAGTACAGTATATACTTCTTGAGTGGTCTTTTTAAGCGGGTAGCCTAAGTTAAAAAATATATCTTAGCACCAAAAAAGTTTGTAATTTTTATTCCAAAATAAATATACATAAGCTATATAGACAATACATATCACTTACAAAATGACAGGAGACTGCCTGCAAGATCTACAAATTGACGAGAGATAGGCTGCATGGTCTACAAATTAACAGTAAGGATCCTGTAGGCTCTACAAAACAATTAATAGGATACAGCCTGCAGTCTTTCTTCCAAAACTTGGAATGGTACAAATCCTCTACTCATCCTTATGACATCTCACAATTTGTCTTATTTTATTCGTTATTTATGGTAGTTACTCTGTATTTATTAAACACAGGGATAAATACATACCTATAAGGATTATAAACCAACTTAACCTAGGACAGTCCACTAAACATTTAACAAAAAACTCTAAGACCAAGAATTGAACCAGAAGTTCCAAGGATCCCAAAACTATTCTAAGTTAGAATATATTAGTATTAACATCTAAACATTATTGTCATTGAAACTTTATATGCAAACATTAATATTTTAAAAAATAAAAATTAGGGAACAAGGGAAAAACATACAGTAATGTCTTTTGATGATTAAATTCTTAATGATCTTATCTATAACACATTGTGATGTCAAACTGATTGTAGTTATCATCAATCTGATAATAATCTTGCTTCATATGCATAGATGTTTCAATCAATGTCTGGTTTATTAGCTTTTTAGGATATGGTATGTCGCATGACTTCAGATTTTAAAATGGAGACCGCCATCAATAAACAGGAAAGGGAAGAGGTGCAAAACTGTCAACAAACATTCGGCTCGTTGGCTTCAGCTAAAACAATCCTAGCATCTGGTTCCACTTTCATCTCGAAGAGGCCAACAGTTGATGCCGGACTAACCGAATATCCAAAAACTAGTGAGATGTTTTTAATAAAAACTCAATAGTTTTTTAATCAAATGGGAACAATCCAATATATATTTCGTAGTTTTTCTTTGAATCTTGCACGATACTGATTATTTGTTTGTTGGGAAAATAGTTGTCATATATTCTCAATACTGACAAAGTGTTTGTCTATTTATTCACAAGCCCCAAACCCACATCTGTAAGATAATTTGTATTCTCCAATTTTTACCGCATCTTACAATATATATGAGTTATACCCATTTGTATTAATTACACTAATGTGTTAGTTTAGAAAGTATACCCACATTTACATGGATGGAGTGGAAAATTATGTAGGAAAAACCACCCTCATTACACCCGACTGGGATTCAAACATTGCTCTCCCTGTCACAGGCAGTGACTATTGGGAGTGTGATGTCTTAAACCATTCAACCAAATAAGTTCTAGAAAATGCATTAGCTCTACTTTCATTTATTAATATGTCAAGTGTGCATATAGCCCGAACGGGTAGTAAGACGCGGTGCTAATAATTAATAATAATAATAATAATAATAATAATAATAATAATATAAATAATAATAATAATAATATAAATAATAATATAAATAATAATAAATATTATAATAATAATAATAATAATAATAATAATAATAATAATAATAATAATAATAATAATAATAATAATAATGTCAAGTATTGTGATCATCAGCTGTCACTTTTGATATATATTACCTATACCTATAAAATAACGCTAGTAAAATGATCAAATGTTATTAATTTTGGATACAAAAAATATGTTTGTATTTTCTAAAAGGCTCATACTGTGAAAAGTAGACTGTATCTATGCATTTTGGAGAAATATTCAAACTAATTACCATTCTTAGTAATTAAAAGAAATGTTTGTATAACTAATTGTTACATTTCATTTAACAGCGAGGTTATTGAACAGCCAAGACGAGTGGGACGACGATCCCAGTTTTGATTTGGACTCAGCTTATGACCCTGACAATGAGGAGTACTACTATGAACATGAAAGTAACACCGGCACAGTATACGAAATACAGTATTACCATTCTGACAGTGACACAGACTCAGAGTTCACGACTGTCCTCCGTCAAAAAGGGGCCACCACGGTACAGCTAGACACATTTACAAGTGACACCGACTCTGACACTGACAGTTTCCCACGGGGCTCAACACCGTGGTCCAACAAAATGCCCAGACCAATGACCGAATCACAGAGCTGCAGCAGGAGCACTTGGCGACACAGAAAAAAATATTTACAAAATGGGTGAATTCCTATTTACAAAAAGTGAGTATCTAAATGTTGATTTTTATAGGAAGCCCACTCTCGACTACCGACATTGATTGAAAATCACTAAAATTTGGCATTCTATAAATATGTCTTATTTGAGTTATTAATTACATAGAGTTAATCTAAAATGTTACCAAAAGCCTCCAGTAATATTTCCTTATGAAATTATGTATGTATAATTAGTATTTATGTTATTAAACAGCCTAAGAATGTAAATACAATTGTAATATTTTTTCTCCGCCATTGTGGCAACATCAATTTCTAATTTACAAATAACTGGATTCCTATGAAAATCAGACTATACGTACACTATTCTAACATTTATAAATGTGTGAAGTTTGTATTTTTTTTCCTCCATATCTTAGCAACTGTTCGGGTTTTACAAATACATACATGGAATAGGGAAGAAGAAGGTAGAATTGTAGAACAAATGTACCATTATTTGCATGGAGGCATAGTGGCAAACTATTTAGGTAAAAACAACTCGAGTGCACCCAACAAGAATTAGAACCCCAATCCTCCCCTCACCGGCAATCCAGTCCAACACGAATGTGACTTAATTAGTCCATAAGACCATTCCTGTGGATGTTTTCTATTTTATTTTTTGATAGTATGTTCTAACAAAAAGTATATTTAATGACATAGTCTTAGGGCATAGAGATGTGAAGGGCCCTTAAGAGAAAACTGTAATAAATATTTAGATGGAAAACGTCTTTTTTTTGTTAGGGTGCTTTGCGTATTACCTGTTCAGCTACTCACATATTTACACCAATGGCATAGGGACAAGGAAGGTAAAACTCAAAGAAAGTGTATCCACATTTGTGTGGAGGAAAAGTGGCAAAAAAATCAAGAAAAAAAAAATCTAAGCTCACTCGGTAGGTATTGATACTCAAACTTCACCGTCATTGATAAACTAACCAAAGCAAGACTGGTGCCATGTGTTTGTGTACCCAGCTGTAACGATGAGAGAGTATTACGTATGGTACTTAAGAACACTTAAAATTAATATCCCCGAGTAAACATACACAAATACACTGAACAAATAAACATGTGAGAGCTTTGTCGATTTTCAAATGAATGTGCTGTAGTCTTTAAAATTTGCCAATAGCATTATTTTTGGATATTTTGTTTAAACTTTTTTAATTTATAATAATAATAATAAAACTTTCAGGAATCAATGAAAGTAGACAACCTGTTTGAAGATTTTAAAGACGGGAAGAAACTCATAGTTTTACTCGAGATCCTGACCGGTGACAAACTGCCCACACCAAGCCGAGGAACTATGCGTGTGCACAGCATTGAGAATGTCAACATTGCGCTCAACTTTATGCAGTCACGGGTAATATTTCGAGCTGCTGCTTAAAGAATCTAACGTATATTCAGTCTTACTATGTTTAGCTTAGTGTCTGATAGCTGAATGTTTAGTGCTTCTATGAGTGTTTACATGAAACTATACTTTGCAGGATGCTATGCAAGTGTGGGGAGTAGTGTAGAGGAAATAGCAACAAGGAAGTAGAAGTCTTTCTTTTGTTTTGGTCTTGGTATGAAATTGCTTCGCTATTACACAATAAAAATGTATTTTTTGCTCACCCTAACAACTTAAAATATACTACTAGTATGTGTTGTTGGGGATTTTACACCACAAAACATAGTAAATTAAGACACTAAGCTTAGGTAGGCAATACAACTCAAACGAGACGTTTTGAGAGCCCGTTTCACCCCACAGGTAGCTCAAAGCTTAGGTAGGTAATACATCTCAAACCAGACATCTTTTAAGAGCACATCTCACCCCGCGGATAGCTCATAGCTTAGGTAGGTAATACAGCTCAAGCCAGACGTCGCATCATGGTGCAGTTTTCTGTATTATACTTCAAAAAAACCATGGAATTGAGACCAGGGAAACCATTTAACCATGTTTTAAAAAATACAACAGAATTGAAAAATTTGTTATTTTTAGAATGAATTCTGTTCAACTTATCCCAATTTTTTTTTCTCGTCAGGTGACGAATGCAGAAAACCGCTCTTTGATATGTTTTCTAGGTCAAGTGTAATCTTGAATACAATTTATTTAATAAATCAGTTGTGAATTGAGCTCTTAAGTATTTTATGGCAAAACATGTTTTTGGCCAAAATAAATAAAATATTGTTCCAAGTACAAACATAGAATATAATTTTCTTCACGTGATGATCGCAAAATTTCTTTAATATATGTTAAGGGTGTTCTGGAATTTAATGAGAACTTTTTCTTTTCATTTATAAAGTTTGTTAGATAATGCCGCCATGCTCATGATAGATATTCAGGAACTGTTGATATCACCATGTGAAGAAAATTAAACTCTAGGTTTGTACTGGAGCAATTATTTCCATCCCACCTTAAGTACTAGTATTAACAAGCGAAGAGTTTCTGGAATCAGCATATATCTGCCTGCTTATACACCTTGTTGAAACATTTTTATATTGTAGGATAATCACTAATATTACAAAATTAAACACAGTAAAAACAGTTCCAGACGCGACTGCAGTTGATTGGAGCAGAAGATATAGTAGACGGAAATCCTAACCTTATTTCGGGACTTGTGTGGTTACTAATACAGACTTTTCAGATAGAATCTGTTCTAAGTCCAGAAACAACTCAACTCATTGAGGTAAGTATTTTTTAAACATATTATAGTTCCATCTATTATACTCGTAATAACCGCGTTGATGATCGTGTGGTCTAATACATTATTCTTGTGTTGGTCTGGATTTCCGGTCACAAGAAGATAGAGGTTTGAGTCCCAGTTTCGTGTACTGCGGGTGGTTTTTCTTAAATAAGTTACAGCACATTTTATTAATATATAATTTTCAAGATGATATAGTTTCTATAGAAGGTATTAGAGTAAATTCCAGTTTCGTGTCGTGGTCTTCATCCTAGGAATCAGGATTGCAGCTCTACGGTGTTAGATATAAAGAAATGTCTTCTTGACACTCATCTGGAAATTCTTAGTCTAAGCAGAGTTAGTTTAAACTGTGCATGTGAATTGTTCTCATCACTCAGTAGAACACTCATTGAGAGTGTCATGTTGTGGAGTGTTAACAGGTTAACTGGTTAACTGGTTACTCTTACGGGTAAATTCTTAAAAAATGATAACATTATATGCTTTGGTTGGCCAGGATGAAACCACGAAGATAATGTGTGCTAAGGAAACGCTGCTAAAATGGTGCCAAGAGCAGACAAAAACATACGAGGGTGTGGACATTAAAAATTTTAATCGTAAGTAGGCTAGTTTGTTTAGTTGTGCTTGAAATAAAATTAAGCACAGAATGTTAACTAAAACAACAACTAATACTTTTCTCAACAACATTTTTGTACAGTAATGTCACTAAAATTAAACATAATAGTTTTACAGTCATTTATAATAAAATTTGTTCAAATTTATGTAAAGCTATTTTTTTTAATATTTTACCTGCCTCAGTAGTGTAGTTATCTAACAAGCTGGTTTTGTGTTGAGCTAGTCTGCCAAGGACGAGGAGATCGAGGTTCGAATCTCGCTCGGGTAAACTGGGGGTGGTTTTTTTCTAAATGGTTTTCCACTCTTCCTCCACACAGATGTGGGTTCACTTCCTCTATATTAAACCTTCATGGTGTCTACTCAACTTGACCAATAAAATTCCCGAATTTTCCCCTGATTTCCCCTGATCATTTCTTAAAATTCCCGACTAAAAAGTATATCACATCCTTCTAATTCCGCCACCTCCCCCCTCATTTTTCTATTAATATTTTTTTATGAATAATTATAAGTTTTAAAATTTAAATAAACATACATTTAAATTTGTATTAACATTGTTTATTAGGAATTATAAAATTTATTACACAGCTACAAAAAAAAAACTACACTTTGAATAACATTATTATTTACTGTTTTAGTAATTGTTATTATAGTTCATATTTTGAGTAAAACCACATTTTCCCAGATTTTTATTGTAACTTACCAAATTCCCGGCTTATTCCCGTTTTTTCCCGATCACTTCAAATTCCCGGCTAATTCCCGTTTTCCCTGATTTTCCCGGATGGTAGACACCCTAAACCTTCCCAATTCCTAACCCATTAAACTGTAATGTTCAAGCACAATCATTTAGAGGATCTATTCAATGGGTTTAAATAAGGAAGATATTTCAAGTTAATGTACCCACATTCATATGGAGAGACGAAGGTAAAATTTTGTGTTTTCAATAGATTCTTCCTAAGAAAAGTGAGTTGTAGCATGACTGTTTATAAGGTATGGGCTGCCTTTATCAAGAGGTTGGGTTTCGATCCCAAATGGCTGTAATATGAGTGATATTTACACATTCAAATGAATCCTTGTTTACTTTCTTAAAGCTCGTTCCATTTCTTAAAACTTATTTATTTAATATTTGGATTGATTTGGATTATATTTCGACAATGGGATTGAGTGGTAACGATCGATTTACTTTAAGAGGCAGCCATTACTTCTTTGTCCAATGGCAGCAAATGTAGAGTGTGTTCTTTTTACTGTAAAAGCCATATTGTGTTACTTTTATATGTTTCTATCCACCTTTCCTGTACCTTATTCCAAAATATAATACAACTACCTCATAAAGTGAAAATAAGTTTTCCTTATAGAGATATATTAAACTTACTCACTTTATGTTGCCTGAATAGATGGTTTTCTATTTATAGTAGTTTGACATAAAGTTAGCCTAGTATTTCTAATATTGACAGCTTCCAGGGTTTAGTAATGCCTTGTAAAAAAGATACATTTAAACCTCAATGTCGCTTACAAATGAAAAAATTGTTTTTGCCACAGATTCATGGAGAGACGGTCTAGCTTTTAATGCTATAATACACAGTGTATATTCCAATCTAATAGACTACAACGCACTTAAGGACCAAGACCCCCAAAAAAACTTGAGGAACGCCTTCAAGACAGCGAGCTCGGAGCTTGGCATCAAGTGCCTCTTAGATCCTGAAGGTACCAAGTCGTAATCACATCAACTTTAGTTTCATTCTACATAAATACAGGACAAGCTTTAATATCACAAATCACAGGGAACAATGACTTTGAAGGTTAAACTTTTATAGTCTGGTTAAAGTTCTGCAATTTTCCATGTTAGTTCAAATAAAGCAATTAATCTTTGGAAGTTTTTATGCTATGACTCTCAGAGTCTAATATGAAAGTAAAGTGTCCTAAGTTTAATAAAAGCTGTATAAGATTCAAAGTTTCATATTTACAAATCTGAAGAGTGTCTCAAGCTTAATCGATGATTTATCCAAACAATTTAGAAATAAAAATATATACTTTTGAAATATAATATTAGGTTAAACAATAAAACTGTATCTATTTTAAAAAACTATTGAAATCATCAGTATTGGATAATTTCTGGTTTTATCGATTTCAACTTTTCAAATTCATCTGTTTTGTAATTAAAGCAATAACAAAACATACCTCAAAAAGTGATGAGGTTTTCCTTAATGTTATATTTTATTCATATGTAATAATTTTTTTATCGAGGTTTTGAACTTAATTCTAGAGTCTCCCTTTGCCACTAAGAATTGGGGGTATTGAGGAATAAATAATGGCGTTCCTTTAGAAAATGTGTCTCACAAGTCCATAAATTATAAATGTATAATCTTTGAAGTAATGCTAATATAAATCAAAAGTCATATTCCCGACCTCATCACAACAATAAGGATTTGAAAATTTCCAACCTCAAGCTAGCAAAGTGTGGAATTTAAATATTCTTATTCTCTATTGTTTCAAAGTCTCTACTATCCCACAATTTTTATTTCAAGCAATAAAAATGAAACCCTTGCTATATAATTGGGTGACATGTTGTAGATTTGTGACAAAGATGATTCTCTTTGGAGCACAGTAAAAATATTTTGCATTACGATGGATTTGTGGTTACAGACTTACCTCTGATCCACAGATGTAAACAAGACAAATCCAGATGAAAACCTCATCATTATGTATGTGGCGAGCCTGTACCACACACTAAAGAAAACAAGTGATGAGCAAAATAGGAATGTTCGTGAGTACAACAAAACATATTATTTATTTTGCTTCGTATCTGGCACATGTTTGCACTAACGGAGATGTTGATGAAGGAGGTTAAATTAAAAAAACCTAAAATTCCTGTGCTTTAAAAGACTGGATCAAAACACTGATAATTTGCCATATAAGTTATGTATCCGACTTAAAATCTACGTCTGTGAAAATTCTAATTTGAGATATGAGACCAAATAATGAATTTTAATTTTAAAATGTATAATCATTATTATTTTTAATTCAAAAGAAAAACTATGATAATATTTTATCTGCAGCCTAAAATATTAGTCAAGACATAAAATAATATGTTATAATGATTGCACGTTTTATAAAAAAGATATCAAAAACACTTACCTACAAATATTTTTAAAAAAAATCTAAAATTGAAAGCCAAAATGGAACATAATATAAGTACCGGTATTATAAAACTTGATAAATAAATAAATTTTATTTCAATAAATGTATTTATTTGTTGCTTCAAAATTTAAATACAACACTACAAGATTGGTAACTGTATATAGACAATATAGTTACTTAAAAAGTCAGTCTTACCTTTTAAAAATGTAACACTTCACAAATAACTAAATTAATGTATTAATAAACATACATTATAATTCCTCTATTTTAAACACTACACTTGTTAGATTTATGATATAGTAAAATGTATGTTTGATTCATGATTGTCTAACTAGAGAATTGGTAGGATATAATCACAAACTTTGCCTTTATTAATTATTAGTGTACAGCCCTACAGTAGTTTATCGATAAAGTGTATGTAAAGCCATAATAATTTGTTAATGTGAGAGTTTTAGTAATAAGGCTTAGCCATTAATCTAAAAAAAAAAAAGCCTGGGCTCATAAAGCAGAAATAAGAAATAGGTATATTAAAAACTAGTAAGTTATAGGACAATAAAAATAAATCATCAGGGTTGCCACACCTGAAACACTGGGAAAACGCAGGGAATTTATTGTCTTTAAAAACAGAATTTATCAAAGAAACTAAGAAAGAATGAAAATCTGTGAATTTTGGGCATTTAACATCAAGCTTTAAATATAGTATATTTTATTGATTTGAAATTTTTTTCTCCTATGATTGACCTTATGACACTATATAATGATAAAATATTGCTAAGGAACAAGATCAAATAACCCAGTTCATCCGTCAAATGCCACACACACGCGCGCGCATGCACACACACAATGATCCCATCTTTTCCAGGTAGGCTAAAAGCAATACACATAATTACCTGCTTTGGTGGCCACATGGTCTAAGGCGCTACTCTTGCAGTAGATGACGAAATTGAGGTTCAAATCTCAGTTGAGTGTACTAAGGGTGATTTTTCCAAAATAGTTTTCTACTCTACCTCCAAACAAATGTGAATACACTTCCTCTAAATATAGCCTTCTTGATCCCTAAGACCATTAAAGTAATTCGTACATAAGCATATAACCCGAAAGAGTACTAAGAAGCGATGTTAAAAAAAATACAGCAAATTGACATCAACACTATTTTTTTCTACATTATTTATATAAAAACTTTCCCATAGAATACTTTATACAAAATAATGCTTAACCCGTTAAGTGCCAAGAGAGACTCTTTCCAGATTTGCGCTTCCCCTGATAGATAACGTAGGAGTGAATTAGATAATTTCAAACCAATGTAAGTGTGAAATGTGTTCTTTTTATTGTAACAGCCATATTGTGTTCGTTCCATTTGAATGTTTCTATCCACCTTACCTGTACTTTCTTCCAAATATATAAATATTACATAATTTCAAACTAGAAATGTGTTTGGAAATTGAATATCATTCCTCTATACTTCAATCCAAAGTGTCTGGAAAAATGAAGATAACTTCTGGAAAACACAGTGAATTTTAGTAAGGAAATAGTGGCAACCCTGATAGTTAAAAAAAAGTTTAGGATACATCAGCGATTGTAGAATTTTTTTAAAATTATGAGTAGTGAAGTCTTGTGAATAAATTTGTTAGGCGAGCTATTTTTAGCTATTTTAAACGTGTACAAAAACATTGTAATGAAAATGTTCATATTATAATGCAGCATTAAAAATAATTAATTTCAACTTAGAAAGTTAAAATTAATTTTAAATTTATATAAGAAATTTACTCTAGCAGCAACAAGATGCCATTGGTAAAGAGTAGACGATATTAATATATTTTAAATAATTGACTATCTAAAAATTCCGCATTATACTTTTGGGCTAGCATCTTTAACCTTCTTTGGTCACTTAGTATCGCTCAAGTTATGTTTTTAAAGTTATAAACTTATATTATTCTAGAGTTCCAATAATAGTTAACTTTAAAGTAAGCATAGTTATTATCCCTTAGTAATTATAATATTAATAAGGATGTACGAAGCTTCAAAACTTAAGACTTGATTAAGAAAAAGACTTGCTTTGAAAAAAATCCAGCTTCAACAATTCCAAAGCCTTTCCAATAGAAATATTAACAGCTAAAATCTTCAATTTATGTTCAATCATTACCATTCTGAGCTATTATATACGTTACAAATCAATATCCACAGCAATATTTTTTCATGTAACTGAATTGCATGTTATGATAACTTGATTTATAAGCAGGGCTCGCATTTTGATGACATAAAAGTGACCTGAAAAGTGAAAATTCTAAAAAATGACTTATATGAACAAAAGAAAGATCATAATAAATGCACACAGCTAAATCAAACACGCACTTAAAAAATAAAAAGTGTGAAGTAAAGCCTTAAACAACTAAATTCCTACATTCTCCTAAATATTACATTGATTCCAAAATAGGTGCTTCAGATATAATAGTTACCCGCTCCCAACGCAACCCTCTTCAGCTTAGTTGAGTCTCAAGAGGAATGTGTATTTTACAACCAAACAAGCAACGAGGATACAAAGTTATTGACTACATTATCTTCTCATTCCAACAACTGTGCGTTGAAAACATTTAAGTTTTGAGCATTTGTGCATTTATAAATTACCAATAATATTTGACATATACTTATTTAAAAGGAATGCCTAAAATTACTCAAAAATATTACAATGGTGCGATAAAACATCTTATAAGTGATTTAGTGTATAAGGCTGTATTAAATAAGCGGGATGAAATATATTTTTAAGTATAAAACAATTAACAAAAAATATACAAACATTGTTTCGGCTTCAAGAATATTTCACATTTCGATTTAGATTTGCTTTGAATAGAAAAAAACTTCGCACATCCCTCCTTACCTATTAATGTATGTTTTTAGATTATAAATATTATACTTATTGTTTCATTTTAAAATAACTACAGTATTATACATAATTAATCTTGAATCTCTAATACATAAGAGACATTTATGGCACTTTATCTTACAGTTCTGCTTAAACCTGATGATTAAGGAACATTGTAAATAGGAAAACTCCTTTCAAAACAAATTATGTAATATTTCTCCCTCAAATAGTGTGGTTAGATAATTACATTACAGATACACATTATATTATATATCTAAATAGGAAAATTAACTAATTTTCTTCTAGAAATGACTATACTTTTATTTTAAGATCCAATTTTAAAGAAAAATCTTCTCTCTTTTAAAGTGTTGTCGAGCCCACTTTTAGTAATTTTCTTTATAATCAAGCTCATTTGAATCTAATTATAAATTGTATATTCTTTATGTATAAAAACTTTGTAAATAATTTTTTTCAGGGACTAGATTTGTATGTCACTAGCATTACCCTAAAAACCAAATATTACTCAAATTTTTTTTTTAACAAATGTTTTTGCATCTAATAAAAAGTATCACCAACCTAGGTACTGTTGATATTTATTTAAATTTGTTGGTTTGTTTGATATTTGTGTTAGGTTATTTAGTTCTAAAAAAAAGTAGGTTTGCTCTTAATGTCGCATACAATAAGGAATACTCACAAGATTTTGTGAATAGTATTGGATGGTTTAAATTGAGAGAGAAGTGAACTTTAAAATGCTACATGTGGCAGTGAAAGGTTATCTCTACAAGCCTCTTGGTCTAGTGGTCAGCACCATGGCTACTAATCTGTTGGTTCTGGCAGTACCATACGTAATTTTCTCAATAGCGGAACTGTTTCCATGGTAACCTTGGTGTGGTTAGTTAGGCTTAAGTTAGGTTTAGGATTTCCACTGGATCTACACCTTTATAATCAATGTAATCACGTAATCTCACTGGGGGTATGACTGTAAACCACCCAGGGCAACGTTATATTCCCAGGGAGCAGATAAAACTCTACATATACGGTGACCAAACAAGATAATGTGTCTTTAATGGTCAAATATGCCATACAGTAAACTCCCAACTATCTGCGGGTGGAATATCTGATTTGCGGCTTAGCCGCAGCATTACCAAGAGTAGGATATAGGTTTTTGAAAAATGCCGCATTGATGGAGAATACAGGGCTACCGATTGTTGTACTCAGTAAATTCCTAGGAAAGCGATAAAAGCCAGAGGCCAAAAGTTTAGGCAAGGGGGGATGAGGCCTTTGGGGTTGTAACTACTTAATTATCTGGAATAGGAAGATGACATGCTCGTATCCGAGAAGCTGATGTAACGGAAAATACATAGTGGGATAAGGATAAGGAAGCAGCTGCAACGAAGCAGAAGATTAATATAGACTTGAGTATACTGTAAATTGATTTAAAGTGGATTTTTTATTATCTTAGTCGATGAATAAAATAATGTTTTCATAAACGCAATCAAGATAGGTGAGTACTAATTTGAAATGAATGTGCTGCTTCACTCTCTTGTTTTACTAAATACTCATATTATCCGCAGTCTTGGGTTATCCGCGGCACTCGACCCCTCCATTACTGTAATATTTGGGAGTTTACTGTATTAATAAAATCTTAACAAATGTGTTTTTGTGTTTATCAATGGGTTTTTTTTTCAAACAATTCCGCTCCAACATCACTTAGTTAAGTGTGCTGGCTATTATTCCTAAATTAAAATCTTAATTTAGCTAAGTGCTTTATTTCAACAAATCCCTTTAGTTTAAAAAATGTAAATATGAAAAATTTCAATGTATTTAAAAAGTAATTGTATTATATTTGGAAGAAGGCACAGGAATGGTGGATGGAAACATTTATGTTCTTTATGTTATTCCATTTACATGTTCCTCTCTAAGTGTCCTATCATTCTTTACAATGTTCCTTTTTCTCCCTTTCGTGTTTTTTTTGTTTCCTCTTTTAGGAAGTTGTGTTGCGCGTTTCACACTCCTCCCTGATAAGTTCTAATAGAATGACACCTAGGTTGGGGGTTTGGTGGTAATGATCAATTTTCTTCAAGAGGCAGCTATTACCTCTTTGTCCAGTGGCAGCAATGTAAAGTGTGAACTGTGTTTTTTCCATTGTAAAAGTCATATTGTGTTTGTTCCTTTTATAGGTTCCTATCCATCTTTCCTATACCTTCTTTTGAATATAATATATTTAAACATTATAGTCAATGACAGTGCCATTTTAAATGTATAGACCCACAAGTATTAATATAGGTATATAAAACAATAAAGATTATTTATATTATTACATACCCGTGTTAAACCACATTCTTCATTCAAAACTTATACAAAACTTATGCTGACTATGGAAGTCTGTGTAATCTGCCAGTTATAAAGTTTGTGCATTTAGAAATTCCTGAATTCTGAGGAGTATGATTTGTCTTGGGTCTTGGGCACGTTATTCGGACATTATTATTGCCATAATTTTAATGAAATGCACTTCCATTCATTTTGTACACCTGTCAAATCACAACACAAATTAATAACTTTCAGTTTTTGTTGCTAAACAAAATAATTATATGAATAAATTTGACTAAAATTTAGGTACGGAAGGTCTGAAGTATTTAAGTGGGAAAAGGCGTCAACCTCATTTGCCCTGGTTTGCCGGTGACAGGAAAGTTTGGGCTTGAACCACGCCCAGATGTAATGAGGGTATTTTATTGGAACGATTTTCCACTCCAAGCTCCTGAAAATGTTGGTATATGCAAGATTTTAACTTTCTCACTTCTTTACCAGTACATGAGATCGTAGAGGAAGCAAGGCTGAGATGGTATGGTCATGTGAATGAGGATGGGCAAATGTATCCATAACTAAATTAAATTTGGACCCTAATGTTAAATAGTAACTATATGATAGTCAATATTAAAGATTGTTAGTATAAAAAAAAACATGCTAAAGTTATTTGGATTAGAGCCGCAGCCATAATGTGAAATGAGGTACACCAACCTGATTACCAACAGCGCTGCAGAGGACAGTATCAGTGCTGCTGACAAGTGTAGCCTGGCTAGGAGACACGGAGACCAACTCGCTGCTGGGAGTGACTGCCGGAGCTAGCTCCACTCTAGGTTGAAAGGTGTTGTCTCTTGGCATGACTCTGTGGATCACCAACATAACAATAAATACCCAAACATCCTATCCATAACATTAAACAATCAAACAACCCTTACATCACATTAAACAATCAAACAACCCTTACATCACATTAAACAATCAAACAACCCTTACATCACATTAAACAATCAAACAACCCTTACATCACATTAAACTCACATACCCACACCCAATCACCCCTTCCATCATATTAAACAATCAAACAATATTCGACCTGTGAAGCGCATCGTACCTATACTGGACTCAAAATTATGCATATTGTTTAAATGTGAGTTAAAATCAAAGGAATATAAAAGCTTCAAGTCTGATTAAAAATAAAAGACAGAACATATTTTATGATGAGGAATCATCACCACCACAATCATGTACAGTTTCCTGCCACTGGCAGGGTCCTTCTCGAACATAAGCCTCTCCATTTACCTCTGTCCTTCCATCACCTTTCTTCCTCCATGTTGGCCCAATCCACTCCTTACCTCTCCACACTCCTCCACACCCCCTATATCCACCTTTCCCTGGTTCTTCCTCTTGACCTCCTACCTATCACCTCCATTTCGAGCATCCTCCTTAGAATCCTCCCCTCTTTCATCCTCTTCACATATCCATACCACCTCAATCTCGCTTTCTCTATTCTATCCTGAATGGGTTCCTCCTTCACTCACTCTCTCACTCTTTCATTCCTCACGCTGTCCATACCTGTCACTCCCAGACTACTACTCAGAATTTTTATCTCGCATGCCGATATTCCTTTACTTCATCACCCGGGTTTCTGATGCATACTGCAATAATAGGACATAATATGCCCGATACACCACTCCTTTGCATTTATGTGGCACATCTCTACTCTAGACCAGATTTCTGATGCTTTTTTAAATGGTCTTTGCTGCCTCCCTCTCTTCCCAACTTCTCTTTCATTTTTATGCAAAATAACCTTAATAATTAAAAATAAACGTGTAAATCATACATACAAACTATCATAAATTAAAATAACTATGCAATGAATTAACTGATACATGAAAACAAAACAAACTAAAAACTGCATAGCTAATGACATATTAAATAAAAATAAATTAAAAATTACCTTTCCTAGTCCCAACACTTTCAGTTGACGTTTCGGGAATTACACTACAACAACAACAAAAAACAAAATAAGAAAATCAACATAATCAGTTAAGTGAATACAAACTCCAACTTAAAAACATAACTTGATGGGTAGTGGTTAAAATTAAAATAAAAAATAATATGTTAAATTAAAAAAAGTCTAGTACTATTTAAAAAAAAAGTTTATATAATGTAATTTATGAAAGACGGTAAAGAAACAGGATATTATTTCCCAAATGAACTTTTTTTTAGCACTGCACAGCATCTTACTACTCATTTGTACTAATTACATAAATGAGTTAGGGATGAGGAAGGTTGAATTTAGAGGATGTGTACCCACATTTGTGTGGAGGGAGAGTGGAAAATCATGTTGTAAAAACCAATCTCAGTACACCCAATCAGGATTCAACTCTCGAGCTCTGTCATCGGCAGTCCAGTCTAATACAAGAGTGACGTCTTAGACTGTGCGGCCACCAAACAGGTTAAGCTTCACTATTCAAGTACATTTAATTGTAAAAGTGTTAGCTTTCTTCTATGTTACTAGATATACTTTCATATATTCATATGTTGGGTGATGTGATCTTTTGCTGCCACTTTTTATAAATAGTATAGTAAAATGTTATCAATGTTGGCCACAAAAAAAGTAATTTTTTTTTTATAAAAGTTTCTTTCTGCAAAAATCCTACTATATTCACCCAAAACAGGTTACTAGGATGGCAATACATAGCAAGTACACTGATGTACCTGTAGTTGGCCGGCTGTTGCGAGGAGATGGGTGTTTTCTTAATGGCGTAGATGAGCACCCCTGTCATCGTCAATGTAAATGAGAGGAAATACAAGGCATGGAACTGCAACAAAAACACACCCTCGTGTTTGTACTTTAAGGTGGTGTAGAAGGGAATGCGAGTTAAAGTCCGTATTTTTACCGTTTTTATGACCCAAAAAAATTATTTTTTTCCCAAAATATAGTATAGCTCCAGTAGATATGTCTAGTTTAATTTTCTACACATTGTAATATCAACCTTTCTTGAGTATTTGTTATGAGCATCACAGCATTTCAACAGAAGCTTTGTAAATTAATAGAAATAGTCCTGAATAAATTAAACAATGTCTGTGACAAATATTCATGAGCTGTTAAGATTACTATATGTATAGCATTAAACTAAACTCAACTTCTTCTTAAGTCCACAATACAAAGGTTGGTTTAAGTCCCAAATCAGAACCCAAATAATTTTATCTGGCTATTTTTAGTTTAAAAACTACTATAATGGTAGATTACGAGAACAGAAAAACTAAGTCAGATCTACCATATGATGCTCCCGCCGTGACTAAGAACACTAAGCCACTATAACTGAGCAGTGGTTTATGAAGTGAAGAACTCCAAAACACTCAGTCTCGAACATGATCAGGTGACTTCAGATTGAGTGTTAGCTAGGTGGCAATAGCTAATAAAGAGGTGTCCTAAACTACCTGAAAATCACAACACAGGAACCATACTAGGCGTGCCCCTTCGTTTTCTGTTAAAATAATCGTTAAAAATATTTTTTAAATCTAATTAAGACATTTAAATGGCATATTTCATGACTAGATGGTATTTTATTTACTTTCTATTTTTTATGGATTATTTACTTGATCAAAATGATCAATAACTAAACTATATTTGTGGTTTTATGTTCACAGATTCACAAAACAATGCAGAAGAAGACTGGCGTGAAGATACATCTCACAGTTATAGAGTTCCAAAATTAACAACTAGTGAAATAATTGCTTCCCCTTTCCCTGGCTCACCAAGTACTGAAATAGTTGCTTCCCCTTTCCCTGGCTCATCAAGTTCTGAAATAGTTGCTTCCCCTTTCCCTGGCTCACCAAGTACTGAAAGAGTTGCTTCCCCTTTCCCTGGCTCACCAAGTACTGAAAGAGTTGGTTCCCATTTCACTGGCTCACCAAGTTCTGAAAGAGTTGCTTCCCCTTTCCCTGGCTCACCAAGTACTGAAAGAGTTGCTTCCCCTTTCTCTGGCTCACCAAGTACTGAAAGAGTTGCTTCCCCTTTCCCTTGCTCACCAAGTACTGAAATAGTTGCTTCCCCTTTCCCTTGCTCACCAAGTTCTGAAAGAGTTGCTTCCCCTTTCCCTTGCTCACCAAGTACTGAAATAGTTCCTTCTTCTTTCCCTGGCTCACCAAGTACTGAAATAGTTGCTTCCCCTTTCCCTTGCTCACCAAGTTCTGAAATAGTTGCTTCCCCTTTCCCTTGCTCACCAAGTACTGAAAGAGTTGCTTCCCCTTTCCCTTGCTCACCAAGTTCTGAAAGAGTTGCTTCCCCTTTCTCTGGCTCACCAAGTACTGAAATAGTTGCTTCCCCTTTCCCTTGCTCACCAAGTTCTGAAAGAGTTGCTTCCCCTTTCTCTGGCTCACCAAGTACTGAAATAGTTGCTTCCCCTTTCCCTTGCTCACCAAGTACTGAAATAGTTGCTTCCCCTTTCCCTTGCTCACCAAGTTCTGAAATAGTTGCTTCCCCTTTCCCTTGCTCACCAAGTTCTGAAAGAGTTGCTTCCCCTTTCTCTGGCTCACCAAGTACTGAAATAGTTGCTTCCCCTTTCCCTGGCTCACCAAGTACTGAAAGAGTTGGTTCCCATTTCCCTGGCTCACCAAGTTCTGAAAGAGTTGCTTCCCCTTTCCCTGGCTCACCAAGTACTGAAATAGTTCCTTCTTCTTTCCCTGGCTCGCCAAGTTCTGAAATAGTTCCTTCTCCTTTCTCTGGCTCACCAAGTTCTGAAAGAGTTGGTTCCCATTTCCCTGGCTCACCAAGTTCTGAAAGAGTTGTTTCCCCTTTCCCTGGCTCACCAAGTACTGAAGAAGTTCCTTCTTCTTTCCCTGGCTTACCAAGTACTGAAATAGTTCCTTCTTCTTTCCCTGGCTCACCAAGTTCTGAAAGAGTTGCTTCCCCTTTCCCTGGCTCACCAAGTTCTGAAATAGTTCCTTCTCCTTTCCCTGGCTCACCAAGTACTGAAATAGTTCCTTCTCCTTCACCAGCCTCACCAAATACTAAACTAGTTCCTTCACCTTCCTCTGTCTCAACAAGTACTGAAAAAGTTCCTTCTTTTCCTGGCTCACCAAGTACTGAAATAGTTCCTTCTCCTTCACCAGCCTCACCAAATGCTGAAATAATTCTTGCTCAACTCGACTCAACAAATACACACGCTATGTGCCTCATTAAAGGCTCGCCTCCAAACAGCAAAAACTCACCTTATACTGCAGTAAAACGATCCCGACCAGCAGTGAGTAGAAGTCTGCCGTCAAGAGGGACAGCTGCATCGCCGTGGCCCCACTGTCCCTCAGCACCAGGGGGGCAACCGAGTGGAAGAGGAACTGCACCAAGGAGAACAGTCCTAGGAGCATCAGAGGCTCTGTCAGATCAGCGGGCAGACTGGGTAACTCCAGTAGCCATCTGTGTGATAGGGATCATACTTGTAGGACAAGTTTTCATAGCACTCTACAGTACATTGGTTCGTCTACTGGCTGGTCTCATGGAGTAGTGTTATAGGAGTTATACTTGTAGGACATGTCTTCATAGCATTCTACAGTACATTGGTTCGTCTACTGGCTGGTCTCATGGAGTAGTGTTATAGGAGTTATACTTGTAGGACATGTCTTCATAGCATTCTACAGTACATTGGTTCGTCTACTGGCTGGTCTCATGGAGTAGTGTTATAGGAGTTATACTTGTAGGACATGTTTTCATAGCATTATACAGTACATTGGTTCGTCTACTGACTGGTCTCATGGAGTAATGTTATAGGAGTTATACTTGTAGGACATGTTTTCATAGCATTCTACAGTACATTCCTCTGATCTTATAAAGTAACAAGCTATAGTCGACTATTCATAGGAAGGGCAGGAAAAGTTACTAGATCTACTTTCAGGTATCCATATGTAAATTCATGTGATATTCACCTGTCACATTTTATAGATATTGTTAATACTTGTAAAGTAACAGTATTAATATAGTAAAATGTTATCACTACTGGCCACAAAAAAAGTGTTTTTATATTCTATTTCTATAAAAATGGGACTGTTTAGCAAATGCTACATTTTGACCTAACCAGTATTTGAACCAGAAGGCAGTGAATGCAAAAATCCAGTTCTTGCTCTCCACCTTAATCACTCGCTATTGTTAACTATATACTGCAAGTGAACAAATCAAAATAATCTTGGACTTTTTATTTAATTGGTGGCTTTTACATTCACTTTATCGACTGTTTTAATATCCTAGACGTAATAACATTTCTACTTTATTACTGATTTTATTAGTTGACTAGACAGTCAAAGAAAAAATAATTGCAGGGACGTACTGAGAGATTTATTTATGAGGGGGCATGCATTCTACCTGCAGTGGCTCATGGGTAAATACTCCAAAAGGAAATGGCAAATTATTAATTTTTCAACATTAAAAACCTCTTAAAGTAATGCTAAAAAAAATTGTTTCAGAAGTGCTATGAATTGTATAAGCTACTACTAGCCTAAGCATCGAGGGTAAATACTATAATTCATTATTAATAATACTTTTGGGTAGGAGTGACAGGTGAAAGGGGGTTTGAACTGCCCAGACACACCCTTTTTGCTCAGACTTGAATTGAAACACCCTTACACCAATAAACATTGCCTTACCATAATGAAACTCTTTAAGATGATCCTAATAGTGTGTGTCATTTTTGAACAATGTGTTGTTGAAAATAAAATATATCTTATTAATTGTTAATCTCATTTCTTTAATATATTGCTATCTATGTGTCTCATCATTATTTATCTTTAACACGTTGAGCCGCAATGCGGTCCAAAGAAGTGAAGTTTCCACACGGACCAATGTGTGACTTAGGACCGCACGACGTAATTTGCCTGGGAGGCCTGCATTAATGTGGGTATGGCTATTGAGTGGGACGGCGTTGGGCTCAGAAAACATACATGCACTCTGGGTCTGGGCAACTTTTTTTGTGTTACACTGGAGCTATCAATGGGCTGTGGACAACATGAGACTGTCCGGTTGGACACCAGCGGGCCGCATTCAAAAAACTCAATTTTTGACCAAAATACATAACAATTTTTTTAATATATATTTCCATGAATTTGGGCTTTGTTAAAAGTTTATTTGGGCCAAAAAGTTAACTTGTTCCGAGGAGCGAATTCGATCATTTCAGCTGGGGCTAAACATGTTACTTTCCTTCCTTTTTGGTTAAAATTGGGAGTGATAGTCAGCACACTTACCTTAGTGATACTGGAGTGATAATTGTTTAGATAGAACACTGAAAACACACACAAAACATTTTGAAAGACAAGCTTTCACTGTCACATAGTGTTTCTGTAGTCGAACCAAGAACATCAGTCTACTCTTTTGACCTGAAGAAGTTGTCTGTGACAGTGAAAGCTTATCCTTCAAGATGTCTTGTGTGTTTCATAGTGTTCTATCTAAATAACTTCTACTCCGGTATCACTAAGGTCGATTGTGCTGGCTATCCCTCCTAATTTTAACCATGATTTAGCCTAGTGCTCTATTCCAGATTTCCTTTCTTTTCGTGATATTTTGTGTTCCACTCTTTAGAAAATTGTGTTGTTTATTTCACACGCCCTCCTGAAAAGCTCTTAGAGAACGTAGAGAATTAACAAGTTTGTTTAATTAAAGAGGCAACAATAAGAATAGTGTGAAGTGTCAACCATGTATCACATTATGTACGTATTATGTATGTTTGTTCCTGTCACTCTTTCATTTGCACATATTATTAAATTTGTTATCAGTAACTATATAGAAAAAAACTTTTTTTTAAGAGATTAAGCTGGTCTGTTCTATATGGAACAGAAACCTCTCCAATATATCCTCTTTCCCCATCACCTCTCCTCCACACACACACACTTAAGCCACCTGTCCCTTGGTATTCCTCCTGCCCCTCCCCGCACTTTAATATCCAGTATCTTCTTTGGTATCTTCTCCTCCTCCGTTCCCCTCACATGGCTGTACCACCGTAGTCATGTCTTCTCTGTATCCTGTCCTGCACTGACTCATCCTCAGCTATTTCTCTCGCCCTCTCATTTCTCATCCTATCGAGTCTTGTCCCTCCTATAGTACTTCTTAGAAATTTAATTTCACAGGCTTGAATTCTGCTTCAATCCTGCTCCTTCATTACCCACGTTTTTGCTGCATATATCAATAAGCTTAAATATATGAATTTCAAAAGATGCCCCATCTAGCCTACAGGAGGAAGTGAATTTTAAAACCACAGTAGAGTATCTATAGCTCGAGTTGGATGAAACTGATACAATTAACTTGGTTTACCTAGAACTCGGACTAAGTGGAGTAGGGGAAAAGTAGCAGAGAACAGTAATTTTGAATTAAAGAATACATAACTAATCACGCCATTCCCTTATGGAGCAGGCATGAAACTGTGAATATAGCTTGAAAAAACACTTCATACTTAATCCATCCTCACTAACTTTATCCACACTTTCCTATCCTTGAAACTCCCTTTGCTTCAACAACATCCATACATTGAGTCATACATACACTTTTATTATTAAATTTTTTTAATGTTTTTCTTTTTCACATATTCATTTACAACATTTAGCCATGTCTTACATTGTCTACCCCTTCCTTTTGAGTTACAGAACACCTAGTAAAAAAGTCACATCACAGTAAACAAAATTTATAAAAAAACTAGTGACTGTACATGATACAATGACTGTAAAATAGGAACGAACCCAGTAAATATAGCAAACACATTCGACATGGATGACAGTAAGTTCACGTTAATGAAGTTACAGCTCACTTTTTATATATATATATATGAGCTGTAACGTGTGTGTGTGTGCATGCTGTGTGTGTGCATGCATGTGTGTGCGTGTGTGTATATTTAGACACTTAAAGAAGCGGATGGATATAAAAATTATTGGAAAATCATTATCAACAGACTCTTCCTCCCATGTCACAACACGCAACGATATCCCAATTAATTTTTTTAAATTTTGTTAATCGACTTTGATTTAGCATAACCTCGAGCTCCAGAGACCTGGGCCATCTATACTCTAGTGCAACTATTTTCAACTCGCAGCACACTGAATAAGGTGCTAAAATTGTCAAGCCACACCATCAGTTTTTTAAGTAGCAATATTGTCATTGAAATGATGAGTATTACTATTGTGTTTAAAACTTCAATAGCTAAAATTCTAATTAATGTATTATTTTTTTAAATAATGTTGATCATGGATTTTAAAAAGATTTATTTTTACTATTCAAATTTTGTATCGCTCCTTTTTGGGACTACCCCTAACTTTGGCAGCACATCTGACGACCTTATGTGGAACAACAGTTGGAAAACGCTGCTCCAGTGTATAAAAATACAAAGCATTTAGGGATGTTTAGTAGGTGTGATAAGACACTGATAACACTCTAGAACAGGCATTTCAAACTAGTTTAACATTAAGGACTATATTGAAAATTTAAAACACTGATAAGCCAGCATAAAAAATGCAATAATTTCATTATTTTACTTAAAATAACTTCAAATTAGCACCGTTTAGTGATTAAAAAAAAGATATACAGCTCTAGGATTCACATTCTATTATTTTCCTATAAATTTTTGAAGTTTATCAAACACTATTTTAAAAAATGGACCTTCTGAGAAAGGTTTTTAATTTGATTCAATTAAATGTCACAAAGTATAACATTCTCGAATGGTATCTTTCTATAAAATTTTGATAGTAAGGAAAAATCATACCACATTATATGTTGGCTCATCATAGGGGCTCGGGCCCCATACAAATTTAATATGCCTGATATAAACTAACAACTCACAGTTGCAGTCCGCAAAAAAGGCTGCCGAACAGCCCTAGCATGCCGAGGTACTCGACCCAGTCTAGCGTCTTGACAACAAACTCCTCTGCCACCATGAGTGCGGCAAACATGGCTGAGCCTCCAAGACACAACATGTCCCCCAGAAGACGATTCTTACCTGGCACCATCAATATCCACAGAGATAAGAGATGAGACAACATAACTTATAGACTTCTTCTTACAGAATAAAATGTGATTAACTCTGTCCAGATAAGGGGCCATCCTTAAATTATGTGAGGGATTTTGGGGGCCAGGGATTTAGTATTTTCTTACCTTTTTTTATGTGGTGGAAAAAGGGGGGGAGGGGCACATAATCCATCTTACATAAGGGTTTTTTAATGAATGTTTAAGGCAAGACAAAATCTATTTTTTTAAATGGGGTGGGGGGTCAGAAAATCCTGAAATGTGTTATTTTAATTCATTGATTAACCCTGCTTTAATCCCTAATTTTCAAAGTTTTATAGGAATAATTGAAATATAGGCTTCATATTTTGTCCTTATTACCAATCCTTATGTCTAGAAATAATTAAACGATTAAATAATCTAATTTAACAAATCATAAAAAAATTATGTCAAATAGTGAGGGGAGGTGGAATCTTAGAATCTCTTACGAGGGAATGAGGGACAGGGGTGGGGTCAAAAATCATGAAAAATAGCATTATGTGATTTAAGAATGGCCCCTAAGCTCAGTTTTAGATCCCAGTCTGGCACAATGAGGGTAATTTTTTATCCACAAAATTGTTTCCTTTCCTCTTTCCAGACAAGAGAGGACAGATGTGCACTAAGGATGGTCTCTTAAGAACAAAGAATATGCCTGCTAGTTGAATGGTCTAAGAGCCCTTTCACATGTGGTGGGTTTAATCCGCCGTCGCTGGGAGCGGTACCGCTCGAAGTAAAGTCTGCTTGTTTAAATGCATCCTTTCACAAGAAGCGGGTACACCCGCTTGTTCACGCGGGCCAAAAAACCACCCACCTGTGTTCGTAGTTTGGCGTGAGACTGCTTCTAACAACGGGACAAACATCAACTATAGGTGGGCTGTTTTTTCCCCGCGCTCAGATTCATTTTAGACTTAGTGCGAGGTGGTGCGAGGTTTCTATTATTGTATTATATTGTAAGGTTTTAGATGAAGCCCAGAATATATGTAGAGCATCCAATCGTTCTAGTTTCTGATAGGCCTGTTCTATGGGACAAGACTCAAAAGGAATAAAAATCGCAAACAATAGCAACCAAGGCGTGAAGAGGTATGTTCGTTGAGCTACATCAGCACTTAGAGAATATTAGACATGCGAAAAAAGTTAAAAAGAAACTTTGCATTGTCCCTCCTCAATTCATAACACAAGTGTGAGAATGCTCAGAACTGCTATTTTTTGCAAGAGCTGGTGCACCCATTCTCTCCATTTCCACTCACTAGAAAACCTGAACTGGCCATAGAATGCGCGGGCAAAACTTGAAAATGACACCCGCTCCTAACAATAGCGGCAGGTAAAATCACCTATGTGTGAAAGGGATCTTAGGCGTCACTCTCATAATAGACTAGACCAGCAGTTCTCAAACTTTTTTAGAATTGTACCCCTTGACCATGTCTACAAGTTTAATGTACCCCAAGATTTAAAAAAAATATTCCAAATGACAGGCTTTAAAAATATGATCACTTGGTAAATTATTGATCTATTTTATTTAATTTATTGGGAAAAAATATCTGTAGTCAAAATATTTCAACTGTAACAAAGCTAGTTAGAGAGAATCCTACTGTTATAGCCTTAACATTATCTCTTGTTGAGAACCGTTATGATCAGTTGAAAAAACATATTTTACTGTAAAAAGCTTTATACATTTTCTTCACACATTTGTTCAAAAATAAAGAAAAAAAGTAAACATAAAACACAATATTTTCAAATCAAAATTTTTAATTGTGATTCTGGAGCTGACATATTATGAATCCCAAAGTTTTTCAGTGAGAGGGGTGTAGCTTCATGGCTTGGCACAACTTTTTAATGTTTGGTTGTCCAGATGAAACTTTCAAGCTGTGGTCCGGCTCCAAATTTAGCCTATTGCGGTAGGCCTACTTTATTTTAGGTACATCGTGGATGGAAAACCACTCTCACAGAGATACGTTGTTGAGAAAGGCATAATAAACTGTTAATATAGAAGGTGTAAAGTAGAGAGTTGAAAATTCTCAGAAATAAGTCTCCAGCCGAGAGCAAATACAGGAAAAAGAGGGGTGGAGATAACCAGATAGTTCAGTAACTGCCAACCATTAGGACTTTCCATAAGTCCCTTGTTATTTTGACAACTTTCCCTAGAGAGCTGTTCGCGTACCCCCTGAAAGGTGTACCCCAGTTTGAGAACCGCTTGACTAGACTGCTGATGATAGAGAGATTGAGGTTCAAATCCTTGTTGGGTGCATTGTGGGTGGTTTTACCTAAATAGTTTTCCAATCTCCCTCCACGCAAATGTGGGTAGACTTCCTTTAAATTGAATCTTTCTCATTCCTTACACATTAGTGTATTTAGTGCATTTGCATGTAGCCCAAACAGGCAGTGAGTGGCAGACAAAACAAAATAAATGGTACGAAGCACCGCAAAGACTTTCTCCCACTTTTATTTTAAAATATACATTTACTAAAAACTCTTAAGATTTGCAAAATGAAATAATAGGGATGTACAATGTTGTAGAAACACTACACCAAAGATCATAAATGAAATAATATACACTGTTACTTACTTTATGGCATTAAGAACTAGGAACACTGTTACAGGAAAATTGAGAAAAGAGAAATATCTTTGTCCACCAAAGAACATACGAATCAAATTCATTTTCAAGATATGAATTAAAAAAGTATATATATTTGCTTATAGCTAAGTAATTATTGGTTTTATGAATATATATTTTATATTAAAAAAGATTTTTATTTTTAATAGTACTAGAATTTTACAATGATAAGTTATTTCGTATCTCAAATAGTTGTTGAAAAATGATGAAAATTGGAAAATTTCCCTTAAGTAAAGTACCCTCAAAGTCATTTTCATGAAAAAATTAGAATTGCGATCTTGTTTATAACCATAAACAGTGTCTAGATATAAAATTTAATCAAAATCGTTAGAGCACATTTCAAGAAAATCAATTTTTTCTCTTTTTGCCCTTCAATAAACTAGGTACCCTTAAGTTTAGGATTAGATATTTAATTCTAAAAACCCTTTGGGGGGAACCCTTATGAAAAGCCCAGATATCAAGTTTCAGCGTAAAATAGTTTCGGCTCTAGCCCTAGGCACAGACAGACGGCATTGCGAAAACCACTTTTTTGGTTTCAGGTGGTAATGAAACATCAACATTTTTCAAAATCTCAAGTTTGATTTTTTTGCAAATCACAATACTTTCTCTATGAGGTGTCAAGATAAAGTAAAAATAACTTAAGAATGAAGCAAAATGAAACCGTTTAAATCCAAACTTTTATTCTAATATTTTAAGTGGGCTACTTAACATAAATATGTGGTTTGATTAGTTGCATTATTGTTTTAATGTTTCTTATTTATAGCGTGGCTCTACTTCAATCACTTGATAACAAAATATAACTATAATAAATGGCAAATATCTTTGAAACCAGGACAATCTAATCTAAAAAAAAATAAACAACTTAAGAACAGAAAAGGCATCTGCATGAAAAACATTAATAATGTCCCCAAAATGAATTATAGATCGGTAGACCTATATCCTAAATTAAATACCAAGCTGTAAATATATATAAGATTAATGACCAGCAGACTTTTGGTTGGCATTACCTCCAGATATGGGTTTCCCGTCCTCAATATCTGCCCAAACCAAGCAGCCTACGCCCATAAGACAGAGGCTTATTCCGACGATGTGAACAATCTTGTAGCGAACTTTGAGCAGTATACAGCTCAGGGCTAGCACAGTAGGAATAGAAACACAGTCCAGCAACTAAAATTAATGCAAAAACATTCCATCTTCATGTGACTCACTAATAATGTACAGTTAAATAATGTACATGCGGCAGTTTTATGTGGCTCTGTGGTTCAATGATAGCTCATTGTTAGCCAATGTATTCTTAGGCCCATCATAGATTATGCCTTAAACTTGTATTGAGAATGATTCTGATTACATGGAATAAACCTGGATAACAAAAGGGTAAATCATGGTCAGGTTAAGCCAAGGGTCCTGGGTTCTATTCTAGTATCCAGGTGTCTTTCTTCAACTAATTGTTAGTAACGGCTGTTTCCATAACCTAAGATCATTTCATCTTGAGACATCTAAAGTAATACAGCATATGCAACCAAAAATACCTGTATACTTGTGAGTGTAGTGAACTTGTAAGCCATGCCAAGCAAGTAATTGGCTTCTACATCAACCAGGGCCACCAACATGTAGCGCCAACCTCTCAACCTCAACACGGATACCAATCCACGCTCTCCGTTGCGGCATGCCAGCCAAGTGGTGTAGATTATGCACAACAAAGCGTAGTGTAGGAAATTTTGTCCTGAGCATTAGAAACAAATGGAACCTTGTAACAAAGAGGTTTGGCAACCACTAAACTAAAGTATGGCAGTCGGTACAGAGTATGTTTCATCCACATGACATGCAGTTCATTTTTCGCCTAATTGGAAGCTATGAAAACAGAGAGGACAGCTTACCAGTTGGTAACACAACCAGGTATTTGTTGTTCAAGTAGTGTGAACATGTTGCCATGATGCACAGGAGGACAGACATAACCTGGCCCAATATTATTGCTCGCCACACTGGCCTGTCGACACAAAAAAAAATCATGATTTCAAACTGCAACCTTTGATTTTAATAAATAGGCTACTTACTGCCCAATTCGATGGTCAAATGCTATAAGGCATCCCTCTTACAATAAAATGGACTACTGATAACGAGCGAGGAGATTGGGGTTCGAAACTTGGTTGGGTGTATTGAGGTTTTCCAGTCTCCTTACATTCAAATGCAGGTGCACTTCCTCTTGATTCAACCTTTCTCATTCCTAACACATTAACATAAATCGTACATTTGTGTATATCCCAAACGGGTGATAGTCTAATATGCAGTGAGAATAAATAAAAAGTAAAGATTCTTAAGACCTTTGACCTGACCAGGATTTGAATCAATATGGTTTTCAGTGCGGGGTGAACATATCAGTAGTGTGCGCAGCACAAGGTTACAGACTTGATAACATTTCTAAACTTTACCTATTTTTATTTTTGCTCAGTAGTATTTAATGTGCACTTTCTGAACCAACTAATTATATCAGCACATGACTTATAAACAAACTTAAGTCTAGAGAAGATACAACACCAAGTCCACGGTCATTAATTCATCAATGTGAAAGGAAAAACCCTAATTTCACCAATGATAAATTTTTTGACCATGCCGGAATAGAATCTGGGACCCTTGGCTCAGCAGGCTTACACCCACCCTAATGACTTAGCTAAGGTGTCAGACCCAAATTCTACTAAAAGGCTTTTTAATTGCTAAATAAATCCTTGATAAAATGCAAAAACTGGAAATCTTTGTTCCCCAGAAGTCTGCAAAATGTATTATGGTAAAATAAATAAAGTTAAAAAAACCATACAAAACCTTGGAGAAGTTAAAAATGACCTAAATATCGGACTATCCATAGCACGAGTATTTTTTATGAGATCTGATGGAAAAGGTTCATAGCAGCCAGAGTAATGTGGTAAATCTGATGGTTTGCATCGACATGGTGGTGACTGATAACCAGTATCAATAGACAAACTAGAAGTGTCTATCTCTGTGCTCGATTGTTCTGAAGGGGCGAGCCTCATGCCACATGTCAAGTCCGTTGATGCAGACAGTTCCACTAAAGAAAGCTGGCGATATCGCGTAGCTGGTTTACTTTTATTAATGTGACTACATTCTACTAATGATCTACGACGGTCGCTAGGAAGTCTTTGTGCTTTCCCTGTTCTAAGAACTAAACAATTATAACATCGAGAAGCTTCACCAGGAACAGAGAATCGTCTTGATCGAGATGTATATGCTATATCCATGATTAAAACACTATAAAATAATATGAAAATAAAATTGTTAACAAATCGCAGTGACAGATACCATTTCGCGACTTTGGAACAATAGGCTACAATTAACACTAGACAATTTTTAAAGAACGTTTCCTCACTGGTATAAGAAGATTACATAGGGGTACGAAATCCAATCATAGGAGGTCTGGTATTAATGCAATACAGCAGATATCATTTAGAACTTAAGCCGATTAAGGAAATGGTTATTTAGTGTACTGTATCTGTCAAATAGCTGAAAAAGTGAAGGTACTGACTTTAATCCGTTTATAAAAAGTGACTTACCATCTCCCAAGTTCGACAATGTATCTGTCTATTTTTTCACATAAACCAATAGGGTTTTCTAAATCAACAACAGTAATACTTTGAGTAATGAAATGACCGTTTCTTTCATCTGCCATGACAGATGTTTACAAACTATGAAACTTAAGCTATATTTATATACAAACAAATTAAGCAACGTTTGATTGGTTATCGTAAATAGCAACCGCCAATAAATAAATATTATTATATTTTAGCTCTTACATTTAGCCAACATGTCTGACTTTGTAATAATTTTTCCCAGCTATGATTTAACGCAAACAATTTAAACTATAATAAAGCTACTAAAATACTTTGAAATAATATATTATTATTTTTATAAACAATAATATATAAATATACGTAGTAATTTAGTTTTCAATATAAAAAATAAATTAAATATATCACGAGGTTATTGTGGGTAGAGAATTTTCTTCAGAGTTAATATAAATGTGTCATTCTCAGCTGATGAATTAGGGTTGTTAGGAAATACGTCGCTGGTTAAATAAGAGGATACAATGCTTTGTGGTGTCCTTGCAGAAATATTTGTTTTTATACAATGACCAATATTGGTATTAATAGTTTATAATATTTTGAAGTTTCGTTTTTGAAAATGGTTGAGCCAATTTTCGATTATCAATTTCGCTTGATTCTTATTGGTGATAGCACTGTTGGGAAGAGCTCTTTACTAAAATATTTTACTGATGGGAAGTTTGCAGAGGTTTGTTTATTTTTGTAAAACTTGTGAATAATATTACTTTGTGAAATACGATTTTTCACGAGCTTTGAAATTGTTATTCCATTGACTTAATCCTTTGTGATTTGAGTTAAAACTTTGGACCGGACAAACTTTAAATTAAAGTATGAACTTTAACCTCTTCTTTCTAGCTTTCAGATCCAACAGTAGGAGTAGATTTTTTCGCTCGCCTAATAGAAGTGAAAGATGGCTGTCGAATTAAACTTCAACTATGGGATACAGCTGGACAAGAAAGATTTCGGTAGGAATGGGGCCAAAAACATATTCATAGTCCCTAAACAAGTTCTGTTTTATTTTGTATTTATTCATAAAAGTTAATCTTGTCTAACACTCTTAGAATTTGTAATTATTACGGTTAATATTTGGTTTAGCTCTTAAAACCTGTTGTCATTCATTTTTTCAAAGTAGGGCTTAACTTACCCTAACTATTAGATAAATGATTTATATTTCTCAATTAAGCTCACAACACTTCCCTTTTTTCAATTTTTTCTTACATCAACATCAGAGACTGCACCTAGGATGAACACAGAATCACTCCTAACCCACCTACTTTCCTATAGTGTGAAGACTACATTTCAATCTCATTCAAACCAAAGTCTCTTAAGACAGCAGCATTTCTTAACCAGTGTGCCGCAGCAAACTGGGTGTACCGTGAAATGTCGGCGGTGTGCTCCGGGAGTTTTGTGAGAAGCTTAGAAAGGAGCGATAAAATATTTGAGGAATAAAAATAAATCTTTTAAAATCAAAATTCAACATTATTTTTAACAATAACACAATAGTATATTAACATAATTTCAGCTCTTGAACTTTGAATACAATCCTGATACCTACTCGTTATTTATGATAAAATCTCTCTTTAAAAAAAACTGATGGGGTGCCTTGACAGTGTTATAGCCTTGAGCAGTGTGCCATGGGTCGAAAAAAGGATGAAAATAGCTGGTCTTAAAAGTGGTTGCTGTTATATAAAGCAGGACCTGGCGGTCTAGGGGCAAGGTGCCAGACTTCTGTGCTGAGGGTCCGGGGTTCAATCCTCGGTCCCAGCACAGATTTATCTGGTTTCCAAACCCTTCCTTCACCTCTGACAAGATTGTATTAATCACAACTTGTGAATGTGAGGAATGCCAGGCCTCCACCGTGGTTCGGATCCACATTAAACTGTAGGTCCTCCATTTCATCTCACAATCACCCTACCATTACACATTAGCGTGAGTGCATATAACCTGAACGGGTAGTAAGACACGGTGCTAATAATAATAATAATATATGAAGCACACCATCTTACTCATAACTACACCCACTTTGGTGGTTGAATGGTCTAAGGCGTCACTCTTGCAATAGACTAGACTGCCAACTACAGGAAGATCAAGGTTTAAATCCCATTCTGCTATATTGAGGGTGATTTTTCCATTCCCTAGGCTCAAATACAAGAGCATTTCCTCAAAATTCAACCTTCTTATCCCTAACACATTGGTGCAATTGGTGCAGATAATGTGTAAAGTCTAAACAGGTAACATGATACGGTTAAAAAAAAAAGTCATAACCATGATTGAAGCTACTTTGTTTTAAAACTATAACAGCTAAAATACTGGAGAAAACATTGCACCTAACCACTTTATTTGTGTTTACTATGCAATGTTTAGACCAAGAAAAAACTAAAATATTTTAGCATTAAACTCATTTCCTTCCTTAGTTATTATCCAAGGCTCATTCCCTCATCTTTTTTTTTTCCTTTTTTTACTATGTTCCATATCAACCTTGCAAGTAATTTCAATTTTTACTAAAAGTTTACACCTAGCTCAGCACTTTAGCTACTTCTGGTAAGATTGCTTCTTTTTTCTTGTATTTGTTTTATTTTAGATCCATTACCAAGTCTTACTACCGAAACTCAGTGGGAGCTCTCCTAGTATACGACATTTGTAACCGAGCTAGTTTTGAACACATACCACTTTGGATGATGGAGGCAAAGCGTCATATCGAGCCCCACAGACCGGTATTTGCCCTGGTCGGATGCAAGTTGGACCTAGCCAATTCAAGCAATAGGAGGGAGGTATCCCTCGAGGAAGCTCGGGCGTTTGCCGAACAAAACGGCCTCCATCACGTAGAGACGTCCGCCAAATCCGGTGTGAATGTGGAAGACGCGTTCCGCCTTGTGACGCAAGAGGTTTATGGGAGGATACAAACGGGCGAGTACAAAGTGGAGGATGGCTGGGATGGGATCAAGACAGGGTTCCAACGCCCAGGCGGGCTTGACTTCAACCTCATTGAAGCCGAGCCTGCCAAGTCTACCTGTTGTTGAAGCCATTACTTTTTTTTTGTTGACATAGTTTTTAACTGTAAATATATAAATACAACGATATTTCACTAAGGGTAGCAGGCCGTCTTCCCTTGACTAGAGAGCAAATTTTATTTTTTTCAATCAGTCATGGAATTTTGTACCCAAATCAGATCAAATAATGCACTTTACTTGCATGACATATAGTTGTTGTTTTTAAACCGCGTGCCTTTTCAATTTTTGTGTGATCTTTCCAAAGTCCTTTATTGAAAAATTTATCAATTAAGATCTTTCAACTAATCCTCTCCTTAAACTGAAAAAAAAAAGAGTAAATTACATTTAAATAATAAATCAAGCAATACTGATAAATTGATTTTTAGCTCTGTCCCATTTGTAGATAAACTGCTTGAATTTGGTTTTGTTAATATATTGATAAAAAAAACTACTATCTAAAGCCAATTTGAACTCAGGTCACTAAGAAATTTATCTTGTGATACTTAACATGGAGACTAGTTAAGTTTGAAATAAATTACTTTAAAGATAAATTAAAATGTCACTCTCTACATGCTCATTTAACAAGAGAAATTTAGGATGTTTTTTAGTTCATCGATAGCAATCATTTAAATTAGCTGAATAACGCTAGTAATTTATAGATGTTATAAATATTTATAGACCCTAGATAATATTATAAATTGCAACAGATAGGCCTACCATTGCTTTAAAAAATCAATTGAATAGTGAAAGTAATTAGGCCTATGGTACCTACTAGATTTTTCAATTATTTCTTGTAAGTAACATATTATAATTTAAATCACTTTATTTTTGCATTGCTAATTAGTTTGGTGGTTTTCCCAAATTCCACTTGTAAAATTTCTTAAAGGTACAATTGTGTTATGTCATGTGAATAAAGTGTTTAGTTCGAAGATGCTCGTTGTTCCAATAAGACACCTTTGAACAGAATGAATTGTGGGACCCTATCACCTCTTATCGCCAGAAGATGTAGGGCTAGGTACAAGCTCATTTGTTATTACATGGTTGGTGTTGTGATTTTCACTCGATTCTGACCCGCAAGACTAAGGTTCATTCCCGATCTGGTGCACTTGAGGGGGTTATATTTTACATTACTTGGTTTTCTTGTGAATGATCATGGTGGCTACATACAAGGGAAAGTCAGGGAATTTAATAAAAAATAAGGAAAGGTCGGGGAATTGAAATACTTGACTAATTTTGAACCTAAACATTTAAACGAAAGTGAGAGATCTTATTTCTTGGTGTTAGCAACACACATTGTCTAGACAAAGCATTCTGTTAAACATGAGATGGCTGTACAATGTTTATTCTATAACACATTTACACGGTAGAACAAATAACCTAAAACATCAAATTCTGAAAAAAGAACTTTAAATAATCCTGATGTTGAGAAGCGTTAGGATTGTTTCCAAAAATATGTGATCAATGAAGTAAATCAAAAATTTGCCATTCACCAAGGAAAAACAGTAACAAGTCAAGTCAGGAATGTTTTTAAATGTTGTTTGGAAAAAGTGGAAAAGTCAAGGAATTTTTGAGTAAAAGTTGTGTAGCCACCCTGGTGATGTTTGCTTATAATTCACCCCCTTCATCCTCTGTCCTTAGATTAGGTATAACTATGTTGCAATTACCTCGAATGGGCAGAAAAATGTATAGCACTTAAAAATATAGTTGAGCTGACCCACATAACACACACATTGTATGGAATAATTTGAAAGTAGTGGTCCATTTGTTAGCTGTGAAGTATTTTTTTGTTGTGTGTGTGTGTTATTGATTGGATGACTTGCATATTGATACTAGTCACAATAAGTTTTATCTTTAACGTGTATACCACATTCTCCATCACTTTGGTAAACTACGACGCAGGTCTAGCCTTCTCCGATAAATGAGTTTCCGTTAAAAATGACAAAACTGTAAAAACAATAAAGAATGTACATTAGTTTATATTTCATTTCTCTGGATATTATTTACAAAGCTACAAATAGTTGTCCCCTTGAACTTGTAAATTTTTAATTTATAATTTAAATGAATAGGCCAACATTATTTTAATACATGGCATAGTGAAGATAACGCAGTTATTTATTTTTAAAATAGACTAGATGTCTTATTTTAATTGTGTTTCAAAATCCCTAACTTATTAGTGTTTTTTTTACTTTAATCAACACATGTTGAGGGGTGAGGGTTTGTTGAGAGGGGGTGGCGGGAGGGTCCAAACTTCATTTTATCATTTTCTGGATACAAATTTCCTTTTAACTTGTAACAGATGTATAAATTGTATAATTAACTTTTTTGAATCATAAACAGTATATTTTGCCCTTGATATCAAACTTGTTTGGATCATAAAAAGTTTATTTTGCACTTCATAAATTTTTATCAAGGGCATTGAATTTATTCTTAAATAGAAAAGTATATTATATTTTGTTAAAAATGGGTATTTTTAAAGCCAAATAAATTTAGAATAATTTCAAATAAAACTCTTTATAGTTTTGAAATTACAAAATCTTGACTTCCTATATAAATGAAATTGAGATTCAATGAATTAATGATCACACCTCACACTGCTGCCATTGGACAAAAAGGCTGTCTCTTTAAGAAAATCAATCGCTACCACCCAATCTCTCGACCTAGGTTTCACTCTATCAGAACATTTCATACTTTCTCATGATGAGTTCCAATAGAATGAAACCTATATCAAGGGATTGGTGGTAACGATCGATTTTCTTCAAGAGGTATTGTTGCCTCATTGTCCAGTGGTAGCATTGTAAAGTGTGAACTGTGTTCTTCTTTTCACTGTAAAAGCCATATTGTGTTCATTCCCCTATTTTAAGTTTTCTAAACACTTATTGGTACCTTCTTCCAAATATAATGCAATTGCCTCATAAAGCAAAAAGAGGTTTTCATATTGAGATGAATTAATGATCATTTATACATATTTTTGACTAAGTAAATAGTTGCAATTAAAGCCATATTAAGTGGATGTAAAAGGACCATAAAATATTAAATTGATAATAAAATATATTTTAATTATTAGGCCTATTTTATTTATTTTGTAAAACTTGAAAGTTAAAAGTTGAGCCCATATAGAAGGGCATAGACCACAATTTTCAAAATATCCTTGATTGAACTCACACTACATTTTCGATTTATTTCCTTGCTGAACATTTGAAGTTGAAAAAATTGTTATTAAAAGCCATTAATCATAATAATATTAAAATTAGAATAATAACCCATTTGATATTTTTTACTAAAATTAACTTTTAATGTAGAAGTTAATTAATATAAGTTCTAGTGATTTTACAGCTCAACAATGCATTAATCAGGTTGTGATTTAGTATGTTGAACAAAGAGAAGTTCCTTTTAAACTGATAAAAATGTATATATTAAAGTTTTGCAAATTTGGAAAATAAATTAGATAATTCTACTTTCCAAGTCGGAGGAAAGGCAGGCCAAATCTAATTCACTCCCAGCTGTAAAGTTTGTCGAACAATTACATATCCCAATACTTTTTTCTCATAATTTTACATGTTCTATGACATGTACAAACATTTGATAAACATGCCGAGGGATTCCCACTTGGTATATTTTAAATAACATTTTCTTAGTGGCTTATGATATCTTAGTGCAGTGTTTACCAAACCGTCCCCTCATGTTTTATTGGTCATAAAACCCGCTTTGGTGGCCGCATGGTCAAAAGGTGTCACTCTTGCAATAGACTGGATTGCCATTGCCTGGGAGATCAGAATTCGAATCTCGGTCAGGTTTACTTAGGGATTTTTTCTTAGTTAGTTTTCTTTTCGTTCTTCATGTAAATATGGGTACACTTCCTCTAAAAAAAAATAGCACTGCTTCTTACTATTGTTCAGGCTATACGCATATGTATTAATTATGCTTTTGAGCTAAGGATGAGGAAAAATTAATTTAGAGGGAGTGTTCTCACATTTGTATGAAGGGAGAGTGGAAAACCATTTTGGAAAAACCACCCTCAATACATCCGACCGGGATCCAAACCCTAATCTCCATGTCATTGGCAGTCTAGTCTAGTCAACCTTACTTATCCCTAACACACTACTGTAATTAGTACATATGTGTACAATCCAAACAGTTAGTAAGACGCAGCGCTAAAATAAAAATATTAGTCATAAAAAAAATGTTGATGTTAAGTATGTCTGATAGTCAAATTAAAGTAGATTTCGACACAATGGCATTGACTTTCATAAGCTTTCTCCTTGACTTGGCTTTATTTAGCTTTCTACTGAAGCTTTATTGAAAGAACCAAAAAAGAACTGTTACTTTAAAAAAATAACAGATATTTATTTTAGCTTCTTTTTTAGACCACAGCACTGAAAGGGGTACGCGACTGGTGGATGGTTTAGAAAACACTCTTTTAGTGTAACAAAATCTACAAGGATGACTTTTGATTAACTTTTTATTCTTATGTGCTATTTAATGAGGAGAGGCAGGAGATTTAGTTTTAACAAACATGCACTCGTCAATCATAACGTTTGTAGTCGAGAATCTATGCGATAATGTGGCTGTGAACTGGCAGGTGCAAATAAAAAATAACAATGACTAAACAATATTTCCAACATTTTGAAATGTATTTAAAAATCTCCCGAATTTTTTAAAAGTTTGCCTGCTATTCAATTTTTGCTAGATGAAAAACTATATTTTTTCCAAACCCTTGACAAATCTGTGTCAGGCAAGATTTCATATACTCGCCAAATATTTGCAGTTATTTCTAAGATACTTTGTACTAAATGTTGTCTGTAAAGGAATTTGTGAAAGGACCTTTTGTTAGCTATAACATCACATTTGTTGATGAAACTGTTTCTATGTACCATTTTTTATCTTATGTTTTAAATAATTGCTGCTATGTTCATGGGACACTTATTTTTTTTAAAGATGTAATTAAAATACTATGCTTATACATATTTGTAATAAATACACTTTTCATGTCATTTTTGTGGCCAAACGAGCATACCTCGGGTAAAAAATATTAACACAAATGGCGTTAAATATGCAATATCAAAATACCAAAAAAATATTTAATTTTCTATCTCAAGTACAAACTAAATAAACCACAAGATTTATTTTTCTTTCAAATCCTCTATTACTGTAAATAAAATTGGAAATTTAGTTTCATTGTTAATTTGTTTTATCACACACATAACACTATATATTAAGATATTTGTGTATATAAAATTGTATTAGATAATTCACTAAAGAGCAATAATTTTATCATTGTAATCTAGTAAAATAACTATTGCAAAATTCTGTGAATTTATTTTTCTTTACCAAGTTACAGCCAAAGGGTCAATTCATAGTCAAACTTAGTATGCCTCAAAGGCGGTTCAAAACCAAACATAAGACGACACCTACCTAAACTCTAATGGAATGGGCCAGTTTCGCACAGGGAACTGGCCCATTCCATTCTGATCTAGGTAGGTGACCTCTTGTATTTAGTATAGCACCACACTTGAGGCGTACTAAGTTTGTCTATGAAACTGACCCTAGTGTCAAATAATACATATTTATCTGAATCTTTCATAATATGTGTTGAAATTGTTTTTGTGGGTTATTTCTATCTATAGAAATAATTGTATTGCTCTTAAGCCACTAAACTATTTTAATTATTTCATGCTCATTTTTGTGTTTCTAGATTTCTCAATTTCGGTGCTAAATGTTAATATTGTAACGACTGAGTCGAAACATTGTGAAATACAGTCTTTAGACCTGCATACATTTTCTTTCTAGACTTAATATAAAATTAAATAATTAAAAACACTAAAATAAGTTTAATTTACAAGGGGGCAATTTCAATAGTATAGCAAAAAAAAAATTACATATTCAACTAAAATGATTCAAATATAGCAGTGCAATAAAATTCTTTTTGAATTCATGTTGGGTAAAATGATATGTCTGGCACTGATAATAATATGCATAGTTTTAATAAAGTGTGTCAATACAACATTTAAAATCGTTGTAGTTGAAGCATTAATAATGTTGATTTTTATCAACCTAAGAATGATTGAACTATAGCTCTGCATAATCATCAAGGCTATCTAGTTAAAATACTGTGATCCTGTGTTTAATGTTCCGCAGCCACTTAGCAGGTAAGGACCGTATGAGCGCTCATGACTTCCCCTAAAAACGCTTTGTTTAAACATTCAAGAGACTTAGAAATGAAAGGTTCTCTTCTCTGTGAAGAAAAAAAAAGCATTGAATTATAACAACAGTGAACACGTCTAATATGTCACTATGGATAATTTTATTAATAGTTTTAATTAAGTAATGTATCTTTGTTAATGTATTTCATTGCTCTTGCCGGCATGGCCTGATTTAGAAGCCAACCTCTTAACTTGTCAAGAGCTATACGTTGCTTTTGTTTGACTTTGCAAGCCTTCACACTAGGCCTACTACTTACCTATCTCTTTAGGATTCATTCTTGTTTATCTTTGGATTTTCAAGTCTTCGCACTACTGCTAATCTCTTTAGGATTCACCCTTGTTTATCTTTGGATATGTAAGTCTTCACATTACTACTAATCTCTTAAGGATTAATCCTTGTTTATCTTTGGATTTGCAAGTCTTCACACCGCTACTAATCTCTGTAGGATTCATCCTTGTTTATCTTTGGATTTGCAAGTCTTCACACCACTACTAATCTCTGTAGGATTCATCCTTGTTTATCTTTGGATTTGCAAGTCTTCACACCACTACTAATCTCTTAAGGATTCATCCTTGTTTATCTTTGGATTTGCAAGTCTTTACACCACTACTAATCTCTTAAGGATTCATCCTTGTTTATCTTTGGATTTGCAAGTCTTCACACCGCTACTAATCTCTGTAGGATTCATCCTTGTTTATCTTTGGATTTGCAAGTCTTCACACCGCTACTAATCTCTGTAGGATTCATCCTTGTTTATCTTTGGATTTGCAAGTCTTCACACCACTACTAATCTCTTAAGGATTCATCCTTGTTTATCTTTGGATTTGCAAGTCTTCACACCACTACTAATCTCTTAAGGATTCATCCTTGTTTATCTTTGGATTTGCAAGTCTTCACACCGCTACTAATCTCTGTAGGATTCATCCTTGTTTATCTTTGGATTTGCAAGTCTTCACACCACTACTAATCTCTTAAGGATTCATCCTTGTTTATCTTTGGATTTGCAAGTCTTCACACCACTACTAATCTCTTAAGGATTCATCCTTGTTTATCTTTGGATTTGCAAGTCTTCACACCGCTACTAATCTCTGTAGGATTCATCCTTGTTTATCTTTGGATTTTCAAGTCTTCGCACTACTGCTAATCTCTTTAGGATTCACCCTTGTTTATCTTTGGATATGTAAGTCTTCACATTACTACTAATCTCTTAAGGATTCATCCTTGTTTATCTTTGGATTTGCAGGCCTTCACACTACTAAACGTACATACAGGCTACAAATATGAGAAAAGATTTTTATTCACTTTTCTAAACAAAAATCTTGTAGGCTAATTGTATGATTATCATTTTTAATTTCTCTTTAAATAAAATATAGGGAAAATCAGTCATAAATAGGCTTTATTATTATTACGGTAAAGGATTATTATTGACTAATATTGATATTATGATTATTTACAGTTTGTAAAAGGTGTAAAGTTTGCCTGATTTCATTTGAGAAATGCAAGTACAAACATAATTTTCTTTTAAATGTCAAAACTGTTGTTAAGCTTGATTATGCCGAGATTGTTTGGAGATGTTTGTTAAAAAATACAATCTTCAACTTTTCGTCTGATTCAGCCTTTTGTATAGTAAGATTTCTTGTATTCTCCTTGATATTTTAAAACAGACTGTCCGGCTGTGGAGAGCTTGGCTTAGCTTATAAAGATCTAGATATATAGTATATTGAAGTTTTATAGGACTGATTAAATGGTTGGAAAGGAGAAAATAGCATTAATCTTTGGGAAAAAGATTTGAATGTTGAACATAGGAAATTGGTGCTGAAAAATATATCTATTGAAATTCTTAGAATTTAGAAACTTAGTTTCAAAGATAAAAAATTTGCTATGAACAAAAATTAATTTAAGTTGATTAAATAATTTTTAAAGTTTATAACTTATAACTAATCAGATCTGGTTTTATATATATATATATACATGTATATATTATTTATCACAATAAAATTCAAAAAATAAAGATTAGTCCAAGTTGTCATAAGAAGAATTGCTTTAGAGTTATATTTAAGTGATTCACTTAATTTTGTAAATTATCTATTTGCCTACTATAATATAAATTATATTATTTAGAAACTTGATGTGTTAAATGAGTAGATTACATCACTTGTCAAAGCTCAATTCTGTACTTGCTTTTTAAAATCATTTCTTTCACTTTTATTTTCAGTGACTTTTAACTGAAAGCTATGATTACTATTTCACCAATGTTAATCTCAATTGTATAGTTTTTCAATTTGTAAGTGTATTTTAGTTTAAAATATTTGAGTGCTATATTAATAAATGTTTTAGACTAATCAACTTGTTTGTATTTTTATTTATTTTATTTGAACATTTTTCACTAAGAGGTTGCTACAAGTAATAAATTTGATATCAAAATACATGTTTTCTGATAAATATCTTTATTGGAAATGTATATGAATATGATCCCATCAACCCCCACTCCCTCAAAAAAACCTGAAAGATCGAAAGGCTCTCTTGGTCCCTCTTTGTTTTTATAATTTAAAAACCAAAAGCTAGCAGTCAATTGTAAAGTATAATTTATCATTTTAGCGTCTCTTAAATTAGAGCCATGCACTCACTGTATGATAAAAACTATCATAGCGTTAAGATATTTTAAGATTAAGAATTTTATTTTCGTGGCGCGTTTGAAGCTTCTGCCAAGCCCACGTCTTTAAAAGTCGGTTTGAAGGGGGAAATACATTTGTATCTTAGCTATTGGCCTCTTTTACTCCCATTGAAACTTATTCCAGTCACCTTGTGGTTTTTTTTTCGGTAGAAAGCTATCGCTTCAAGGACAGCTCCATGTAGTCTTATCGATGATATGAATTCCCATTATTATAGCTGGGTGTTATATTTATGAAGTAGTAGATCAGCTCATACAAGAATACATTAATTCCTTGGGCAGCTGATGATGAAATAGTCACATTTATACTAAAATTGGTACAGTATGCATATTATGCTACTTTTTGAATTTTTTTAAATCTACTACAACTGTTATTAATATTCAGCTGAACAAAATAATACTTGTATGTCTATATTGATGATGAGCTTGGTAGTCCTGGGGTAAAGTGCTCACCTCAATACGGGCTCAAACCTGGCCAAGGTTGACGGATTTCTACTGAGAGATAAAAATCTGTAACGTAACTCCAACCAGAGATGAAGTAAATCATTCAGACCCCATGTCGATTGTGGCTTGTGATATGCCTTTCAGGCAGCATTTGCAGTCTCTCCCTCACTTTCTCTGACTATGTGCGGAAAGAAACGGGAAACCCCCAGCAATCTACGAATTCCCTAGTACATATTATTCTCTCTCCCATATGCTGCGGGCGGGCGTCACTAACCGGTCGAAAGGCCGAGTGCTCCCGATGCTCCAAAAGGATGAGGTAACATATCAGTAACAACACACAGGTTAAACACTCACTAGTATTAATATATTGATATTCTAATTTTAATTAGAGCAAAGTAAATGATTCAATGGAAGTTTGGACACCCCTAGTCTCACCATTAATGATCCCAAAAAAACTATATTTGTTTTAATTGGAGTATTGAACTGCACTTCCTTAACACTAGTTCTATCAACACTTGACTTACAAACTAACTTATCCCCGAATAAAACATCTAATGAAATGCACCTTGGTATTCTCCTATTGTAAAGCATGATGAATCGTATACAAATAGTGAATATATTTTTTAACACACAAGATGTTTCTAAACTTAAAGTTGGTCCACTACTAACCACTTGGCAACTCTGGGTCAGATGAAACAAAATTGATAAATTATAATACGCACATAACTTTTTGTTGAAATGATTTGAAATTAATTTATTTTCAAGAACTGTCAAATTTTGAACAGCTTTTCCATGTAAAATTATTGTAATACAATGTATAGTCTTTTTAATGAAAATCAACTAGGCCACCCAAGGTGGCAAAATGGAGATAAAAATAATGTGTAAACTCTTTTAGTATGATATTTTAGTAAGGAAATATATGCAACAACCATTTTCCAAATTCTGTAAGATGCATTCAGCCAAGTTAACTAAAAACCTCATCAGGAAGGTGTGGGTGGATGTAAATAGTTGATAAACTGTACATCAATGTTTTTCCTTAGATATAATATTTGAGCTTATTTTACTTTCATCCACAGGTGGTAGCTGTTTCATCATTTGCCCTGGAACCCATAAGATCACCAGGCATATGTAATGTGTTTATGGATTTGGTCCTAAAGTGTCATGAAATAAAAAGGAGAGGTTATCACTATTTGGTCTTGGATTTTCATTCCTACTTGTTTCTGGTATTGGACCTGCCTTGGTGGTGTGGTCAGCTAACGCGCTAGTTTTGTGTTGAGCTAGACTGCCGAGAACGGGAGATTGAGGTTCAAATCTCGCTCGGTGAACTGAGGGTGGTTTTCCATTCTCCCCTCCACGCAAATGCGGGCTCACTTCTTCTATATTCAACCTTACCAATTCCTAACCCATTAGCGTAATTAGTACTTAAGCATATAACCCAACGGGTAGTAAGACACAGTGCTAAGTATTTTGTTTTTGGCATTTCCTTTGACTCCATTTATTCACTATTCAATTTATGTAGGTACTTTCAATATTTTAAAATAGTAATTTCTACCCATTAAAAATTATATCTCATTAATTAAATAGGTGTTTTTAAGTGTAACTTTATCAAAAATTTCCAAATAAGTAGTTTAAATAAATGTATGCTATGATTCTTGTAAGGAATTTGAGTAGATATACTTAAATAAGAAATAACCTGCTTTGGTGGCCACATAGTTTAAGGTGCAACTCTCACGATGGACTAGAGATATTTGACTCTGGACTAGAGTGCCTATGACAAGGAGATGGTGGTTCGATCTGGGCATATGTACTGAGGGTTATTTCATTTCTTTATCTATGGTTTATCCTAAATGGTTTTCCACTTTTCTCTCCACGCAAATGTGAGTACACTTCCTCTAAATTCTACCTTCCCCATCCCTAGCCCATTCGCGTAAGTAGTACAAAAGTGTATAACCTGGATGGGCTATAAGAGCGGTGTTTAAAAAAATATTATTTTCAAACCTATAAAAATACATTTTGTAAAGTGATAAAATTGTCTTTGAAGTTTGGCGTGTCTCGAAAAGTATCACACGCCTGGATATGTTTTTTTTTTATTAAATTTGATCTCTGAATTACTCTTTTACTTGTCTGTATGCCTACTATACTCTAATATTTTTCAATAAATAGTTTCGTTGAATTATTTACTAACGTTGCTTTTTATAACCAACCAAGATTAGCTTAACTTTATTTTCTACGTGTAAATGTCAATTTGAGGTCGTCTGTACTGTTATAATATTAAATCAAATAAGAAGTAGATGACGTGATGATAATGAGAATATTCTATTTACTCTTACCATTTTCATTTTGTTCCCTGTCTAATAACCGCGCACGCGCGATCATATCAGGTCCACATGTATTATATCCTCTCTGGTATGTTATTTTGATCCATGCCTCGTGTTACCTTGGCAACCACGGCTCAATACATTATTAATCATACATGTTATTGTTTACCTCATCTTGTCCATTATATTTTGTTACATTTCAACTTCACAAACAAATTAATATGTTTTTCTGATAGGTTTTTAACATTTTGCCCTGTATGGTAGTTATAAGATTATTTTCCTATGACTAAACAAATGTGAAGATAAACCCTGAGGCATGTCACATATTATACTGAACTCAACCCAAGTTCAGATAACGGTACTTTGGAATGCGAAGCGGAGAGAGACGAAAGATAACTTTCTACCGTTGAATGGAATGGAGTGAAGAGTGCGTATGACGTTAGCTACAAAAATACATCAACTAGTCAACATTGTAAATGTCAAAACAGGTTGAATATTGTGTACACCTCGAAGAATTTCAACTACAGGTGCGCCCAGCGTGTTGTTAGTTTTACATGCCAGATTGCAAAACTTCAAACTAAGAGGAACTTGAAGTTGGGTTATATTTAATATAAGATGGATAAAATTGAAGAAAATGTTCGTAGATTGCTAGACGGCCTAGCCCATGGAGACTCTGAAGACTTTTGTGATTTCACCATCGAAGAACAAAATGAAGCTACAGGTAATGTGTATATTATAAAACAACATGACCGTCCATCTCTTATGTTGGAAACCGATGTAGTTATTTTCAAAATAATTTTACACCTATGTTTTGTCTTTGGATGCATGGGTGAGAGTTTTAACAGGCTTGGCTACCCTGGCAACAATCCACACCACAGGTAAAAATCTTATAAACTTTCTCCGCAAACAAAAAAAAGTCTTATTTTCTAAACGTTCCTTTTCCACGGGTTCCTCCTTACAAGATTTCTACCAGAGGATAAGATAGATGGGGCCATGTTTTTAAATGCAATAATCATATAGGCACGAATGACCCTACAAATAAAACATGCTATTTCTCAAACTCTGGAAGGGGGTTAGCCAGCACCTAAGACTGACACCATACTGCTCAGGGCCATGGCGGAACCATACTTTTCCTAGAACCTTGCCCTTCTTTATTATTAGCATCGCGTCTTACTACCCGTTCGGGCTATGCCGCACTTACACTAATGTGTAGTAGGGTGATTGTGAGATGAAATGGAGGACCTACAGCTTAATGTGGATCCGAACCATGGTGAAGGGCTGGCATTCCTCACAATCACAAGTTGTGATTAATACACGTCTTGTCAGAGGTGAAGGAAGGTTTGGCAATCAGATAAATCTGTGCCAGGACCAAGATTGAACCCCGGACCCTCAGCACAGAAGTCTGACACCTTACCCCTAGACCACCAGGTCACCCCTTGCCCTTTCTAAAGATGGCCTACTGCATGTCAAGTTTTTTTTCTCCAAGCACCATGTTTTATTACCTTTTTAGGTTATACACTTATACACTAATTATAATGAGTTAGGGATAAGGAGGATTGAAATTAGAGGAAGTGACCTGCGTTTGTGTGGAAAGAGTGGAAAACCATTTTGAAGAAAAATATTCGGTACACACGATCGGAATTTGAATCCTGATCTCCCTCTCATCTACAATCTAGTCTTTCGAGAGACCATGCAGCCAGAAAAGCAAGTCACGTAAAGTTAGTCAATAGTTTTTTTGAGGACATATTTAAGCTCTAACCGAAAACATCATCCCAGGCGCAAATTTCTCCATATATAAAAATAAAATTAATACCTTTAGACTCAACTGGAAGTGTTTTTAATTTGAAAACATTTTATTGAGTCTATCTTAAATTGGTGTAAACACTTCTGTATACATCACTCTGTCTTCTGATGAAGAATGCATAAACCCACAGTACAATGTACCATTCTTGTAAAACTTATTATGAACATTTTTAACTGTGCCCCAGTTGCCAAAGGAGTAACTCCGTCTGCATCTCCCGACTTTGTACCAGTGGTGAAATCGACCGTTACTTACATCGTGGTGGGAATTCTTTTCAACGAAGCAGATGAAGTGTTGATGATGCAAGAGGCCAAAAGCTCGTGCGCCGGAAAGTGGTACCTGCCAGCCGGCCGCATGGAACCGGGGGAAGATATTGAGGTATGACAGCTATCATGTCAATTACCATGTACAGTCCAGTTTTCATATGAATGGCCATATATGACAGCTAGAAAAGTCACTAGATCTACTTTCACATATTAATACATCAAGTCATGTGATCTGCAGCTGTCACCTTTAATCAATATCTATAAAATAACACAAAGTAGTAAATTATTATCAATTTCGACCATAAAAAATAATGTAGAGTCCCAAACTCATCCGACCTAAGCGGCGCCTGACAGGTGAATCGAAAATGTTTGGATAATATGCAAACAAGGGGTGAGCTGGAATTAAACTAAATCAAAATTAAATGGAAGTGACCTGCTTCAGCGGCCAAATGGTCTAAAGCGTCACTATCATCTTAGACTGGCCTGTTGATGACGGGAAGATCTGGGTTCAAATCCTCGTTGGGCATACTGAGGATGGTTTTTCCTAAATGGTTTCCCCTCTCCTTCCATGCAAATGTGGGTAGATTACCTTTCAAATTTTGCCTTCTCATCCCTACCCCATTAGATTAATTACCATATACACACATAATCTGAGCAGGTAGTAAGACGCGGTGATAAAAATATTGGGAGTTCATAGGAAGTGTGAAATAAGGTTTCTCAGTAATTAGGCCCATACTCTAGTATAAATTATGCAATAAATTACAAAACTATTATTGTATTTTTGTCAACAGAACAACAGATTATAGATTAATTAAATGTAACATTCATAATAAAGTATGAAAATACAAACATCACTTTTTAAAAAATTGGTGATTTTAGTTTGTTTCCCAAATTTACTTTCTTCCTTGTGCCGAGGTCATGCCAGCCAATTGTTAATATGACATCAATAGCATGTTATATGGATATTTCGGATAAAACAAAATGTCAGGTAATCGATGGTCAGTTAATTGGAATTCTACTGTATTGTATTTTAAATGGCCCTTCCAAAAAAAAATTGATATTTGCTACCAGATTAGAATGATGGTCGGTTTGATTAAAAATCATACACAGTATTAGTTAGTACTTAGTTTCAAGTCATGGACAAACGTCTCTGAAAATCACCATGAGTAAAATTAGATAAAACAATTTTGAAATTTCATTTGGGTTGGTTATTATTAGATAAAACAATTTTGAAATTTCATTTGAGTTGGTTATTTTTCCGCTGTTGGTATCATGTATGTTTGAAGAGGGTAAGATTTTAAAATATTTCCTTGGAAACAAATGTGTTTAAAACATTGTCACATGACACATAACTCCTGAAATGTACTAAAACATGATTTAGGATATTTTTGTTTATCATCACAATTTTTGTTGAAAAAAGAGACATTTGTAGGATCCACAAGGTTGTTTTTTTCTAGGCTAGGCTTGCTTTCAAGGAATATAAAACTTAGATTCAGTTATATAAAACAATTACTATACTGGTTGTTCTCTATGGGTATGAAACATGGTCTCGTACCTTACATGATGGAAACAGATTTAGGGTGTTCAAAAACAAGGTGCTTAGCAAGATATTTGGTCCAAAAAAGGGATGAAGCCACTGGGGAGGCTACATAATGAGGAGTTACATACCCTGTTACATACATTGTTATGATATCCAAATCTCGTAGATTACGGTGGACAGGACATGCAGTGTGAATGGGAGAATCTAGAGCCATGTTCAAGGTCTTGACTGGTAAATCCAATGGTAAGAGGCCATTGGGAAGACCTAGAGACAGATGGGAGGATAACATTAGAATAGACCTGAAAGAGATAGGGTGTAATGAGATGGAATGGTTAGAACTAGCTCAAGATAGGAATAGGGTGTAATGAGGTGGACTGGACAGAATTTGCTCAAAATAGGGATAGGTGACGTACTTTTGTAAGTACAGCAATGAACTTTGGAGTTTCTGGTGCCATAAAGTAAGTAAGGCTTGTATATCAAACATGGCTGTATTAATATTATGCTAATACTGCCAGGAAGTTGTGTTGATTATTAAATTTACATATTTGTTTTTTTATCCAAAAAGCCTCTTAATTTCACATGTGGATCACTCATACTTTCTTGGTAGCCTGCATTTGTACCACATGACTAATACATTTCGACCCCACCAGTATATGAACCACAGACTCTCTAAAGCTGAAACACAATGACCTTGAACACAGCTATGACCCAGAACACTCCTACAAGTAATGTGTGTTTTTTACAGGAAGCGGTGCGCAGGGAAGTACTAGAGGAAACTGGTCTAGAGATGGAGCCCACAACACTCCTCATGATGGAGTGTGCCAGTGGCACATGGTTTCGCTTCGTTCTCACCGGAAATGTCACAGGTCGGTGAAAGAAATGCTTATAAAGGATTCGTGATTGACATGTCAAAATTTACATGAATTTGTTTATCAGACTTACCATTATTAAAAAAATATTTTACATTATATAATACTGTAGGTACGCTTAGCATAGTTTGGTAAACATTGATCGAGTCTATATCAATTATTTAAAAAAACTGCACTGCTGTGTATTTATGTTTTAAAAATAAATTGTATGCCAATCAGGGGTGTCGTCCCAAATGTAGCATTGCTGGAGCTCTTAATTTGTGGTGTTTGAAGGGAGGAAAGCAGGAGGAGGGGGAGATGGTATGCAAACAAAATCATGACAAACACACACTTGCTCGAATCTGTCTTTCGATATGGCTTAAATGGACATCTATCTATTGTAACTAATTAATATAACTTACTTTCAATTTTCACAAATTGAAAACAAGTTCAGCACAGCCACATTTAAAGAAAAACAAGTCTAATTTCCAGAGAAAATTAAATTTTATGCTGATAATCAGCTGGAGCACCGCTCCACCCTCAAAACCAGTGCCAAAGTTTCGCTTCGCTCAAGCTCAAATACTCCCCTGATGCCAATATTCTTCTCACTTGTCTTCTTATTTTCAAATAAATTATATTAAATGTACCTACTTTTTTTTATTGTGTTCAATGAATCTTAAAAATAATTAAGTAATAATTTTATCACAAATTTCTTCTTTTGCTAAATTACTACACAAATTTATCATCTTCCTTATTCAAGTTAGAAGGGGTGACACAGCTTTTCTATTGCCCAGGAGGGAGGATAACAAACCACAATATGTAAAATCGACTGCAGTGCAAACGTACACACACCAGGCGCTATCTCACTTAATTGTGTTTGTCATCTTGAAGGCGGCACCTTAAAGACACCCAAAGATGCCGACTCTGAATCGCTACAAGCTAAGTGGGTCAAGGACTTGAATGAGTTGAACTTGAGGGCCAGTGACATCCAAGGCATAGTGGAGCGCGGGCGGAGCTACCAGGCGGCCCTCAGGGGGGAACCGTGGCATGCTCCCTTACTGCCAGTGCTGCGGCCACACAACAAACTGCTCTTCAGAATTGTGGTCTGCATACGGAAAAAGAGCAAGTGAGTCATGAATATTGGAACCCGCTTCAGTGGCCGAATGATCTAAGGCATCACATTCATGTTGGATTGGTCTGCTGATGATGGGAAGATCAGAGTTCTAATCTCAGGTCTGCTGAGGGTGGTTTTTCCTAAATGGTTTTCCACTCTCCTTCTTTCAAATATGGGTAGATTACCTCTAAAATGCTTCCTTCCTCATCCCTAACTCATTAGCATAATTATCATACATGTGTATAGCCTGGACAGGTAGTAAGACATTGTTTTACATTCTTCAGTCACTTTTGGTAAATATACATCTGGAAACCACAATACCTTTAAGGGTGCTGCCTAATTGAAGGAAAATATCTTAACACTACATTATTTCTTATGGCAATTCTGAGTCTTCAAAGCCACTAAATTATTTCTTAATTGTTTTAGAATGTCCGTTTGTGATCCTATTAAAAAACCTTTAAATGTTTAAGGAAGGCTTAATACATGTGTTTACTTTGATGTCATAGCTGCGATAGAATGACAGAGAGTTGGAAAAGGCACCTAGATGGGACCCTCATATCACACCAATTGTCGTCCCTTAGTGTCATAAGATATATATAACCTATAAATTCAATTATTTTATTTAAATAAGAAGGGGAAAACTGTTAAGGTGCGGCTGAAGGGAGCGCAAGTACTTTTACAGTTTTTATAGAATTGAAATTTTTTGGCCAAAATAAATCAAATATTTCTCCATTAGCAACATAGAGTTTAGTTTTCTGCACATGCTTATATCAACAGATCTTGAATATCTGTGAAGGGTGTCCTGGGATTTTGTCAAAACTTTTTTCTTTATTTAAAAAGTTTTGACAAAATTCCAGGACACCCTTCACAGATATTAAGATCTGTTGATATAAGCATGTGCAGAAAACTAAACTCTATGTTGCTATTGGAGAAAATTACTCATGTTCCCTTCTGCCGCACCTTAAGATCTACACTTATACTAGTAACACTGCTGGCCCACAAAACAACAAACACACCCACAATGTAAAGCTATTTCCAGCTTATGTCAGGCTTGTTCATGAGCACAGGCTGTATTTTAATGTGTTGCTCTATAGCTTTATTATATGGGCTTTATAGGTCTTGCCCCATTCAATTGATCTCTCATTCCTTTATGAATCCACCCGTTTGGTGTATTTATACTTGTTTGATCTTCTTATTTTAGCAATCGGTGTTCACCTTCTTCTTTCCGAGAAAACAGAGGTTCACTTGCCAGTTTGTGAGATAAACCCTGCAAGAAACTTCCACTCGACATTGAAGAAGTATATGACGGTAAGTGTCAATGTCGCTTTATCTCCCCATCTCGTACCTGGGAAGTTGCTTGATGTGTTATTAAGAGGGAGTGAGACTTAGAGTCAAATTGATTTGTGGTGAATTAAATGTAATATTTTATTTGATCTCTTCAAGGAAAAACCCTTTTCATTTTCTGGGGTGTATTTGGTTAAATTAATATAGAAGAAGGTACAGGAAAGACGTGGCTAAATGTTGTAGGGCCTAGACGAATGTGTGAAAAAGAGAAACATTAATAAGAGTTTTAGTAACCAAAGTACACATATGACTCAGTGTATGGATTTTGTTGAAGCGAAGGGAGTTTGGAATAGGGAAGTGCGGAGAAAGTTAGTGAGGATGGATTACGTACAGAGTTGTTTTTTGAGTTATATACACAGTTAAGTTTCTTGCCTACCCTGTAAGGGAATGGCATGATTAGGTATGTATGTATGTACAGGAAAGAGGGGTCGAAACATGTAAATGGGATCAAACAAAATACGACTTTTACATTGAAAATAAGAACACAGTTCACACTTGACATTGCTGCCTCTGGACAAAGAGGTAATGGTTGACTTCTGAAGAAAATTGGTCATTACCACCCAATCCCTCAACCTAGGTGTCATTTTTTTGGAACTCATCGGGATGGGGAGCATCAGGGGGACATGCAACTTAACTTCCTAAAAAAAGGAAACCAAAAAACACAATAGAAAAATTAAAATTGATAAAGAATGATAATACATTCAGATAGGAACATGTAACAGAATGAATAATAAAAAGGACAAATACAGGAAATAGACATTGAGTGTAAATATATATTTTCTTCACAATAAGTTTTTTCTGAAGAAGGGTAGTATTTTTCAGAACATCTTTGGTGCTGACGTACCTGCCCATAAACCTCACGGTATCTTGAACGTCGAGCACTCTGGGAAACCTGAATGTATTCATGATGGACTCTGCTTCACAATCCTTGTGTCGTTCCGGAAACCTCTAGAAGAAGTTGGCATCATTGACAAGTATACGTGGCTGGAGATTTCCAAGGAGTTGGGAGATGATCTATTAAGTAGGCTACCAAAAAATATGGTGGTACCTCTTCATGTAATTCGGTGAATTGATATTGTGTGTATGAAGGGTTGAGTAGAATTATGCTAGGTTTTGTATAGCAATGTTGTTCTAACCATCCAGATTTAAGGACAATGTCATTAAATATTTTACTTCTCGGTAGGGGTGAGTGAAGTCCACTGTTTCAATTTTGAAGCAAAAATGAGGATCAAATAATTCAAGCTTGAAAATTTAAAAGAACGTTTAGTGTCAAAGGAAAAAAAAATATAACTGCATAGCTATATTAACGCTAAATATTAAATGTAGTTTACAAAATATTATATTGCGCACATGATTAACATAGTTCATCCTAAGCTGAATTAAGTTATTATCACAACATTAAATTGGTTTATTTTAGATTTTTGTCATGTGAACATCAATTTGTGGTGTACACTCTTTTCCCACCGAAAGCTAACAGTCTTACCTTGACATATTACGCTATGGCCCTTTCTTATAAGCTACAGTATATTAGATACTTACAAGTTAAACTTGCTTACTCTTCAGCGTAAATGAAGAGTACATATGAGCACAAAATGACAAAAATTAGACATACATATGTGTATTAACTTTAAATATTTTATTTTGGTGAAGCTCCGTGCTTGTTGAATCTTGGAATTTTATTTTCGAATCAATGTTGAAGCTGGTAAATATTAAGAGCAAAGTTGAAGTTTTCAAAGCTTCACACACCCCTACTTCTTAGAGGGAAAAACAGAACTGAGGAGGTTAGGCCAAAAATATAATAGCCCTAAAAGATTTGGACGGGATATATTCACTATTTAAAGTTTAAACTCTTATGAAATCCTGAAATCAAGATATTAATCATAAGTAAATTAAATATTTGTCATAATTGGCTCTCCTCAAGGTTTTGACCGACTATGAAAACTACTTGTAGTTCAAGAGTTAGATTACCAGAAATCACTGCTAACACATTTTTTTCATAAAATAAGGGTTATAATATTTTTTTCTCTGACCCCTCAATTAATTAATAAGTTTTAAACTAGGTTGAAACAGTTTTGTTTTTTGGTCTGGTTTGACCTGGTGTCCCACATTAAAAGACTGAATATCATCCATCAACCAATAAACCAAACTAACTTACTAGAGAGACTCTGATTTTGAAAGAAAGCCCATTCTGGAAGAGCTTATTTCTTACCAAAATATTACTCTACAGTAGTATGAAATAGGGTCTTACATAACAGGCTTTCTACCAAAAGCAGAGAATACACCTGGGTTCCCAAATAACATCCATTAGGATGCGTATAACCCGAACGGGTAGTAAGACGCGGTGCTAATAATAATAATAATAATAACATCCATTAGTTGAGCCATGAGCTTTCGAATTCAAGGTTAATGATTGACGAGTACCAAATTTCCCAAAACAAAAATACTCACTACAGCAATTTGCTATGTTATATTTTTAACTATACTTGTAACTAAACAATCTTGAAAGAAAATACAATTTAAGCTTTAATTTATTAATTGGATAGGCCTACAATAGTTATTAAGTAATTGGAACAAAGCTGTTTTCCCTTCCTTACTCTGTATTACTTACCAAGTGTATAACCCGAACGGGTAGTAAGACGCGGTGCTAAAATTAATTAATTAATTATATTACCTTACCACACACCGGTCTCATAATTTATTTTACTTGGGGTTAAGGGCCTCGCGATGCTCTCTTATTTGGGAAAACAAATATATTTTATGACTTAGAACTTTCCATAGCAATTGCAAGGCAAACAATTAAATAACTAAAATATTGTAAAAGGTTTGTTCTCTAGTTAGACATTAGAATATAAATTTCGATAAACATTTTAGTGAAAAGAGGTAAAAGGGGACAGTGGAGGTAGAGAGTAGGTCAGCAGAACTTTTTTTTATTCCTATTCAAACGTGATTTACTCATCTTATGCGTACCTCAATTTTCAAAACCTTATAACTGAAAAAAAAAAAAAATCACACGACACCTTGCACTTCTTGTCATCCATCTTGTGTTCAATTCACTTCGTAAGATTACCAATGAAACAGTACAGTAGAGATTGGTGCAGGTACTATTGTTTGAAAACAAGGGCATTCATTGGCTAGGGAACAATGAGGTAACCCAAACAATGGGCATGAAAGCCAAGAAAGTCAAATTGCATACACCAAGCTGAAGAGAAGGGTGGAGTTTGGAGGGGGAGGCAGGGAGGTAAAGCACATGGCAGAGCAGTTGGTTGAATTTTTGAGTTTGTGCTCAATCTAGTGAACCATTGATTATAATGTGCATTCTAATTTTTAGACCAAATTCGACCAAAAAGGCTGCACGTTATATTCAAGTAAATATGGTAGCTGGAAATAGATCTTGCCAAAATTTAAAGTAGTTTTATATTAACTTAACAATATATAATTAAATGAATAAATAGGAGCAATAAAAAGATTACAATTTTTTTTTTTTTTTTTTTCATTTCAAACACTTCATTATTTCATTGCCACATTGCCAATCATCTTGAAATAACTCCTCATGGAAATTCCGTATGGTATTTAAATATATAAGTGATTTTAAATAACTTTTAACTCCTTAAAGGAAACCTATTATAATTTTTTGAGGTTCATTTTGCTATGGACGGAAGAAGACACTTTGTTTACCCTGAAAGCAGGGTTAGTGTTTTTGCCATTTTTATGGCAAAACATTATATTTTTTGGCTAAAATAAGTAAAATATTGTCCCAGTAGAAACATAGAGTTACCAAAACTAACTAGTAGAAATAATTGACACCCCTGCCCCAAAATTCTAGACATCCTTTCCTTTCTCCTCTTCATGTTACTTTACTCCTTGATGAAGGAGGTATGAGGTAACTTTCAATGTGTCTGTGTTACTACACCCACTGTCCAATGCACACTTTTATTTAACTCTCCTCACTAAATCTCATATTTGCAGTACTCATTATTATTTACACGCTTTCTTATTCCTTTCTATTCTTCATAATAAAACAATACACATTATATGTAACTTAAAACTAAAATTATTTTTAGATATAAATATTTTGTCTTCCAGGTGTGTGTGTTTTTTTTTTGTTTTTTAGAACTTAGAAATGTTTATTTTAAAATGTAGCTATTATATTTAACCTTTTAGAGACTTAATATATTTCAGATATTTATTTATCTTCTTTTTTTTATCCGCTTATATCCTTACCAATAATTATACTTTCATAAATCTTTGTTTTGGCCACTAAATTAAATATTATATATATTGTTTATTTTTATGATGAAAAATAGTAAAGTTTATTATTTTTATATCTATTTTTATTTCATGTAGAGAGAGTAATTTTTAGTGATTTTTTGAGAGAAATTATGAGTTTGTTTTTATTAATTATTGTCAGAGAAATATTTCAAAATATAATGACATATTTTTATAGTTTTGTTTTGGCAAATAATAAAATATATATATGGTTTATGTTTACAGTAAAATATATTAAAGTTTATTTTTATATGTATTAAGTTTACACGCTATTTAATGCTGTATCATTTTTAGTTTTTCTTATAATAGAGCTATGTATGTTTATCATTGTTTTAATCCCATTATATTTCCTGTTTTGTCAATGTCATCATAATAATCATCATTGTCATCTGGAGCTGTTTCAATCCTCTGGCCAGATCAGCATGGAAAATCGTTGTCATTCTTCCTCTATTTATCCACCATTCTTTCTCCCTCACTCCAGCACCACTCTTTCCCCTTGCTTGTTCCTTCATCATTCCGTCTTCCCACTTTACATTTTGGCCTCCCTGTGACCTTCTTCTGTAACCTTTATCTCTAACATTCTCTCTTTTCCATTATTTTTTTATGTCCATTGTCTATACCACCTCATTCTTGCTTCCTCTATCATCTCGTTCAGTCACGTATTCTTTCTCTTTCTCTAACAACCTCGTTCCTTAACCTATTTCACTTAGTGACACCCAGAATGCTCCCCATACACTTCTTTCCTAACCATCGCCTCTGTCCTAAGTGTTGGTTTGTACCTTGTTTCCTTGTCCCAATGTGTATGTCTTGTCATTATATACCATTTTCTTTTTCATCTTTTGTGGAATTTTCGTTTCCAATTTTTAGGAAATGGTGTTTAATATTTTACAATAATTCCCTTCTTTAGAGTTTCAATATATTGAAACATATGGCAAAGATTGGGCACTAATAAAGATTTACCTTTGAGAGCCATTCATAATCTTTTGTTTTGATGGCCATAGTATAAATCAGGAGTTAGCAACCTTTATGATATTGGGGCCGTGTGGGTTTAAAAAAAATTGTGGGCCAGTTAAAAAAAATTAAGACAAAATATTTCAACCCTTTATTTCATAATAGTTATTAGTCTATTTTTATGAACACACCTTTTTTGTTTGCTAATCTTCACCGGACCAAATTGGTCTGTAGACTGTAGGTTGCCGACCACTGGCATAAATTATTAACTCTGCTTCTCTTTGTCCAGGGGCAGCAGTGTAAAGAGTAAACTGTATTATTTATTTAATTTGTAAAGTGTTATTCATTTGTAAGTGTTACTGTTCCTTCTTTTCATTTGTAAAAGCCATATTGTGTTTGTCCAAATTCATAATCCTATCCCACTTTCCTTAACTCCTTTAATATATTATATCTGATAGTAAATTATTATAACCAACACATAATAATATGACCTATGTATATGTTTTATGTCAAGTTACATACATACCATAACTTTAAAATGTTTGTGTAAATATATGTTTTAATCTTATAATTTATAGTATTAATAATGAATCTTTTCGTTAAATACATACCTGCTTTTTGTATATATATTTAATATGTAGAGCCAATTCACTACATCTGTAGTAAGCCCACAGGTAGCCAGGATTTCATATTGGAACACACAGAATAAATTTAATTTCAGGTAGGTACTAATTTTGTTTTTATTTATATTCTAGAAAAGTGATTCCCAAACTTTTGATACATATCTATGTACTAATTACGCTAATATTCTATTGCTGAGGAAGGTTTAATTTAAAGGAAGTGTAACCACATTTGAATGTGACACATTAAATAATAATTAAAAAAATAGCACTGAAATTTATCTTCTTTTCAGAGCCTTAATATACAACAAACACCAAATTTATATATAAAAGAAATTTCACACCACCTGAAGAATTCAGATAGAATTAATCCTAGGTTGAGGGATTGAGTGGTTAGTGATCAATTTTGTTCTGGATGTAACCATTACCTCTTTGTCCAGTGGCAGCAGCGTACATTGTGAACACCATTCTTCTTTTCACTTTATAATCCAAATTGTGTTTTTTTTCTTTCATTTGCTTCTATCGCTCTTTCCTGTAAATTTTTACAAATATAAAATAACATGCCTTAAAAATGGAAATAGTTTTTCCTTTAACAAATAAGTAAAGTAAGGTGACCTGGTGGTCCAGGGTTAAGGTGTCATACCTCTGTGCTGGGAGTCCGGGGTTCAATCTCTAGTCCCGGCACAGATTTATCTGATTGCCAAACCCTTCCTTCATCTCTGACAAGACGTGTATTAATCACAACTTGTGAATGTGTGGAATGCCAGGCCTCCACCGTGGTTCGGATCTCACGTTAAACAATAATAGTAATAATAATAGTAAAGTAACACAACTTTTTTTTATTGCATTGTGAAAAACCATTGAGGTTGAAAATTAAGAAAAGAATAATCGACAAAGATTGTTTGGAAGAAGTAACATTTGGCTTGCTGTTTTATCAAGGATGAAAATTAAAAATTTGCCGCAAGCTGTTTTTTAGTAACTTAGATTTTGACTAATTCATGACCATTTTAGTTCCGGTGGCCAGTTTTAACCGAGTCATGAATGTCAAAATTTGGCCACATAATTTGAAAATAAAATTGATTTTAGTAGAAAACTATTCAAATAATATTCCCTTTTAAAGGAATTTTCACTACACGAGTTGATGACTTTGTTACAGCGGCCCATGTCAACCAAGCCAATTGTATAACATATAAAAAATATATAAAATAACTATTTTTCATCTCATTTCTAGTTCAAGAAAATCCAAAACTTCTTAAAATATGTATTTCATTCTATTTCAATTAAGTCCTGGACATATTTATACTCATGATATTGCATATGAAGCTTATATAAAATATATGAAATCACATCCTTAACTCTCCTTTTCACCCTCTCTCTCTATCTCTCAGCCCATCCATTTTTCACTCTCTCTCACCCTGTTTCTCCTTCACTCTCTTCTCTCTTACCCTGTCCATCCTTGTCACTCCTAATAATTTAGTAAAATAACCATTTTGGCTGCAGCTGATATGTTTGTATTTTCTTAAGTGTTGCTTCCATCCATGATTCTACTATAGTGATAAGGAAAGTAAATGGTAAGATTTTTTTGAAAATTGTTTGTTGCCCCTTCTTCTATTCCTCCTGTAAAACAAATTGCTCCCTCTATATTCATTTCACTCCCCTCAGATAGTCTCAAATATGAAGCTAAAAGACTATTTTGGATCAAACTCCAAATAACTTATAGAGGCATATAATTTTGTTTAAATATATTTATATGAGGACCATTCTAAATAGCTTTTAGGGGTACCCAAATGTAAACATATTTATCGGGGAGGGCCAGTCCAAATAGCTTCTAGGAAAATCTTTTTTTTTTTTTAATTTATCCATATGTGGAGCATTCTAAATAGCTAGGGCAGAGTTTTTCAAAAGTGTGTAGCAAAGGGTCGGCAGATGTGTTGAAAGAGTTTGGGGCAAAATAAAAAATAAGTGGGAAAATATTTGAGGAACAAAAAAAATATATTTTTTTAAATTCATGATGCACATAACACATTATTAAAACTTTGACAAAGAATATTCTAGTATTTTAATGATAAAATTTCCCCTTAAAAAAGTAATAGAGAAACTTGAATAGTTTAGCGCCTTGTTCACTATTCTGTGAGTTGAAAGAGGTTGAAAATCGCAAATCCAATTTTCAAACGTCTACCGGGCTAGGGTCCGCTGATCCCACTTTGGCTTGGGGGACCAAGCCCCTCAAAAGTATTTATATATACATATGCACAAATAAGATTCCACCGTTACTGGTTTTAAGACATTCAGGAGAAGTAATTAATTGCCTCTCCTGCTGATGACAGGGAGATCGGGGTTTGAATCCCAGTTGGTTCTACCGAGGGTGGTTCTTCCTAAATGGTTTCCACGCAAATGTGTATAGATTACCTCGTCCCTACCTCATTAAATTAAGTGTATATGTATATAACCAGAACAGGCTGTGAGACTAGGTGATAAAATAAAAAATTGTCTTCTCAACCTAACCTGTATGTATGATAGTTGAGTGTTGAGACAAAGGTGTCTGCAAACAAGGAATAGTAAGATAGAGGGAGACGTATTATTTTTATGACAGTTCCAAGGCCGCTGTTCTTAGCACGGGGCATAAAAAAAAGTATGGTGCAAGCAGTAGGCCTACTTTGTGATTCAATGGTTGGCGCGACCAGACCGCCCAGACAACAAAAAAAACTCCGTACACGTGACCGCAAGTGAATAGTTGCATTACAACGAACAAAGCTTTACTTGGAACGTCCAATCTTCATAGAAAGAGCCGTTATAAAATATAAAAACCTATTTTTTTGAGCAAATTAAAATTATAGTTAGCATTTGGATTGCACACAAAAAGTATTGATATCAATCTATCTTGAGTTAGAAGCGGTAAATCGCAATTATTAGTTTTGACCTAATAAAATAAATAAATAAAACCTTATTTTATAAATTGAAACCAAAACTGAGATTTACATCTATATTAATGATAATAATTTATTTATTTTTTAAATCAAATTAAGCAAGATTCATGTTCAGAGCAGAGGGGTCTATTAGCGCTCTCTTCAGCTTGCGGCTACAACTGGAGTCGCGCGACTACGACCTCAACAGATCGCGGCGACATCAGCCGCATGCGACAGTCGATATCGTGATGGATGATGTAGTACAAGTTATACCTTTTTGGATATTTTGAGGGAGGAAGAAGATGATGACGAAATAATTTTAAGGTGGTTTAGTTGTACAGCAGAAGTAAAAGACAAAAGGTGAACACATGCATGCATGTCCTTGTACGTCTGATGTTTTTAATCGAACGTATGTTGGGATACACAGCACCACATCCTGAGAGAGGGTCATCAGCGTAACTCCAGTTTTCGTTGCTTGGACATTAAAAAAATATATATATATATTAACAAACAAAATTCAATAAATACGCAATGCCATTATGACTCTAGTCTCGTCTCGTATCACAGACCAAACTCAAAAACTGCACATGCGCGAAGTCTGCGACTCAAGGTAGGAAGGATTCCCTCGACGCGTCTGCGACCGGACTGGTTTCCATAGTTTGTAATGCGGCCAGTTCCTTCGAGGCGACTGCGATTGGAGACCAGAGTGCGCGTCTTGCGTCTCTACATTGCGTCTGCGTCTACACTACGCAGACGCACCACTAAGCAAACATGTGTTTAGGTAGAGTTGTATTTAGTTATGTGTTTGAGTGGACTGGTTTTTAAAATAGTCCAAGATTTATCAATAGAAGAGGATGAAAATTTAGTTGAAGTGGCAAAGCACCCCTCCATTTTTGACATCTTTGCCATTGTACCGGGACCAACATATGAAGGACAACACATGGAAAGAGATCTCTAGAATAATGGGTCTATCGTGAGTTTTTATTACATTTTTTTCCACGTTATTCCAAAATAACACGGAACATTAAATAAAACACGATTGAGAAAGTGAGGAACGATCTGTACAAAACATAAACTTACCCACGACTGGCGACCAACGAGACGCATCAAGGGAAACATTGTATCGCGCGTCTGTGGTCACAGACGCGAGTCGCACAGAGGGAATCCTACCTATACTCCACCAGTGCTGCGACACGATATAATGTTTTTACAGGTATGATCTAAAGAAGATTAACTTCACCTTAGTAACATTTAACTATATTATTTAAAGTTATTTTATAGGTATTATTAATATCGATAAAAGTGACAGCTGCAGATCACATGATTTGACGTACGTTAAAGTGGATATAGTAACTTTTATAGCTATCATCAGATAAAGCCTTTTCTCGTGAAAATTGAACTGTAACTATCACGTTTGTCTAATTGAGTTACTCCCTCATGTGATAAAAACCATCGTCAAACACTTCTACAAGTTCTAGAGAAGGGACTAAAATGAGTATATTTGAACAATCAGACTGTACAAACAACCAGTACTTACCGGCAACAAACAAAATTATTATAGTTGGGATTCCCTTCGTTCGCACAACCTTTGGTTAGAAGATGATTGATAATGGAGTTGCAATACAGTACAGAATTACAGATGATTGATAAAACACTGTGGTTATTATTTTGAGAGACATATTTAGTATATTATACCTAGTGACGGTGGAACCTTGAGAGTAGCGGGAGGGAATGAGGGGTGAGGGGGGTTCCCCACCCACCACATTCCTAGAAATAATTTGCCTCCTATACAGTTTTTATTCTTCTTAGAATTTTTTTTATCACCGCGTCTCCCTACTTGTTCAGGTTATTTGCTTATGTACTAACTACGATAATAGTTGTAAGGACTAGAAAGGTTATATTTATATAAAGTGTATCCACATTTGCGTGGAAGGAGAGTGTAAAACCATTATGAAAAAAATCACCTCAACACACCCGACCAAGATTAGAACCACGATCTCCCCGTCATCGGCAGTCTAGTCTAGACTTCATTGTCTCCCAAACTGTGGGTCATCATGGAAAAATTAGAAAAGGGGGAGGGGGAAGCAATCATTATGTAAAAATACAATCCACCTCTCATGTCCATTAAAGCTAGGTGGTTCGCCAAAGTTTGTCATTTTAAATTTTGTGTCGCGGTTCTAAAAAAAATAATTGATAAGAACTGTTTGTCCTAGAGGCAACTGATTTTTAAATGTTTGTTGGAGTAGAATTTCAGAAAACCTATTTGGCTTGGGGCTCAAAAACTCCTTTTTTCATAATCCTTTACCCCCACCCCCTTTTCCTATGCCCCTATATAAATACGGTTTCTCCGGCACTGTTTATAATCTAGATTTGTCGTTTTTCCACAACGAGTAGAATCAGGGAAGCTTTGAAGCTTTGTTATTTATCAAGGTGTAGCAGTGGCGCGCCTCATGGGAGGGTGGGGGTCTATAATGATATCGGTTTTTATGACGATGCGGATGTGGACCCTTATATGCCTTAAGGCTGAGCAGTAATTATAACGATACCAGGTTCTATGACGTCGACGCGTGCACGCCTTACTACGCACTTGTTATCACACGGTTATGACGATCTGATTATACGTGTTTCTCACTGTGGAATTATTTATTGGTATATTTTTGAAATTAGTACAGATTTAAGATTTTACACGATTATTTTGTTTATTTCACTTTCACTATTATAAATTTGACATTAAAATGATACAGTTTTTGTTCATTTACGAACTGACGCGGAGAGCCAGAGTTAGTGCAGTTCAAGATTATGTTTTCTGGCTGATTACAATTTTTCTGTGTGGATTTATACGCACAAGCTGCTTATATATGACCTACCCCTTGCTTCTTGGACCCCTTGTAACCAGTGTTAAAACTAACTAATAGGAGAACTCCTGGCAACCTGATGTTGTGAAGGCTAGCTTCCTATTGGGTAAAGACAGCCAGCTCATCCATCACCTGATTTTCAAATACAACTGCAGGAGTCTTTTAAAGAAAGTTTTAAAACGTAGTGTATTACAATTACTTCTGAAAACGCGTGATTCTCCATGGATGAAGTATTAAAAGGAAACTTTACATACAGTTCTTTAAAGAAAAATACACTTCATCCATGACTTTTTGAATATATGAGAGGGGTCCAAAACAGAATCATTACAGGTGGTGGGGAGAGAGGAATTTGTCCCTTATACCCTCATTTCCCCCCACCCAAATCACTGATAGTTTTAGAAGTTTATAAGAGCTAACTACCCGCTTCGGTGGACGCATGATCTAAGGTGCTACTTTCGCAGTAGATTAAACTGCCGATGACGGGGAGATTGTGGTTCGATCCAGTCGGGTGTACTGAGGGTTTTTTTTCTCCAAAATGGTGTCCCATTCTCTCCGCGCAAATACAGGTTACACTCAGGGGTGGATTTACGCATAGGCCTAGTAGGCACCTGCCTACGGCTGCAGATTTTAGGGGCGGTACATTTTGAATGTCGAAAGAAAATACATATTTTTTCTGCGAGTTAAAATAATTATATGGCTTCATCGTGTGTGTGTGATTGTTGTGGTTTGCTGTATCTGCGTACCAACATTACAGAGTATCACCTTAATTCACTGACAATCGTCCTAATTGAAGGTCACTTATTGGATAAAATGGTTGTCCGGCATCATCAACCAGTTCGCTCAGCAGAAATCAAGGTGGAAGATACTGTAGACTATTTTCTTACTGTGTACTTGCTAATATTTAATTTGTAGTAACATGTTCTATAGTCTACTGGTGTAAACTTTAAATTGTTAAATTTAATAATATTTGATTTTGTGTGCTGTGATAGTGTAAGAGTATTTATTTCAACATTTTAGGTCTTTGATTAGATTCTTACTACTTTTTAAAACCTCACTATAATAAATAATAAAATAATGTAAGCACTTTTTATCTGTCAGTCCACAGATATCACTTGTGTATATGTTATATGTGTGTTGGTGTATGAGGGGTGGAAGGGGTAAAACAGTGATTTAAAAGGTTATAAATTAAGGTAGGAAAAGTGGGAGGCAAATTATCTAGTGCCTATGGGCGGCATAGTCGTAAACCCGCCCCTGGTTACACTTCCTGTAAATTCAACTATTCTCATCCCTAACAAATTAGCGTAATTAGTACATAAACGTATAACCTGAATGGGAAGTAAAACGCAGTCCTCAAATAAATTAACTATAATATAAAGCGCTGAAGATGAGTCGAATGTATAGGTTATAAACTTTAAAACCGACCTTACGACTTACCGTCACACATCAAAACTGCCTCATTAAAATCAAAATTAGAAGAAAAAAATTATAACAAATAAACATTAGTTTCCAAATACAATAATACCTCCCGTGATTAAATGTCTATATACGCCACTGAGGTGCAGTTAATTAACGAGGTGACGTTGACATAAGTCAATAGAGTCCAATCACCCGGATCGGTGGTCGCATGGTCTAAGGCAGGTATGTAAAGTTCGCTCTCATAACCGTGCGGCCGGTGGACATTTTATGAACCATCATGCAATGCGACCATATTTTTTTATATATATATAAAACTCAAGGAAATTACAACATTTTAGAAAGTAATATTTGGAAATCCGACATAATTTTTAAAATTCTGGCAGGTAAGGATTTTTATTTTTCAGCACCGCGTTTTACTAAGCGTTCGGGTTATTCGCTTATCACGCTAATGGTTATAAGGATGAAGAAGGTTATATTTATAGAAAGTGTACCCGCATATGTGTGTAGGAAGAGTGGAAAACCATTAGTAAAAACCACCCTCAGTACACGCGACCGAGATTCCAACCTTGATCTCCCCGTCATCGGCAGTCTAGTCTACTGCGAGAGTTGCGCGTTAGACCATGCGGACACCGAAGCGGGTGGCAGGTAAGGTTGGTGTATTAGATCTGTACTTTTTCTTCGACACGGATCAATTTCCAAAAATAGTTGAATTTTCGCACCCAATATTTGCAAATGATAGCACAAAAGTACAATTATTGTTTCCGCTCATGAAAATGAACCCGCGAGACAGAGGCGTAACTAGAGTTGATGGTGCCTAGGGCAAATTAAAAAAAAAAGGGCGCCTCTTGAAAACAGTTCTTTTAAATTCGGCTGAATTCTTATATTGGTATTCAAAACTGGTTACTCGTTATAATACCGGTTACAAAATAATTAAAACAAAAGGCACTTTTATGGTTTTTAAAAAAATGAAACTTTTTTCCTTGCTAATATTGCTGATGGATTTTGCGCCCAGGGCAAGTGACCCCCTTGAACCTCCATTTGCCTCAACCTAGTTACGCCACTGCTGAAAAATCTCGCACATTTGGTCAACAATTATTATAAAAAATGACTTTCGCATAGGATTTAAATTCTGACATTCACAACATTGTTGCAAATAAAAGGTTTCAATTTATTTATTTATTTTTTGCTGGAAATATACGATAAATAATAGTTGTATAGTGTGTAGGGTTGTTGTCCGACCAAATATATTTTTTTCCCCCAAGTTGGTCGGTCGGTTGGTACAAACCCCCCGATCTCCAACTTCTCCACCTCATCGCCCGACAAGTTGTGTCTGTAGCGTTGTTGGACCAATCGACCAACCTGGCGCTGGTCAGTCATCGCTTTGCAAGCGTTTAGGTGGGTAGAATCACGGTGCGTTCTTTTGTTCTATTTAAAATTATGTTATCATATTTCAGAGAAACATTCATGATACAGTCTTAAAAAAAAATACTAGAATCATTTTAGTCCAACTCTTTTAATAAAATTGGTGACCTGGTGGTCTAGGGGTAAGGTGTCAGACTTCTGTGCTGGGAGTCCAGGGTTCAATCCTCGGTCCCGGCATAGATCTATCTGATTGCCAAACCCTTCCTTCACCTATGACAAGACGTGTATTAATCACAAATTGTGAATGTGTGGAATGCCAGGCCTCCACCGTGGTTCGGATCCCACGTAAAAACTGTAGGTCCTCCATTTCATCTCACAATCACCCTCCCATTACACATTAGCGTAAGTGCGTATAACCCAAACGGGTAGTAAGACGCGGTGATAATAATAATAATAATAATAATAATAATAATAATAATAATAATAATAATAATAAAATTGCATAGGTGATTTTTTCTTTCCAACAATAAATTTTTTACCCACATTTTTCTTTTTTTTCCCCCTTTGCAATATTTTATGAATTGATAATGATGTTAGCGTAATTCCAATTTTTTGGTACAGTATATGGATAGAGATGGAGGCATGGCGTGCGTTTGTTCTGAGATCACGACAGCTACTGACAAATTGGACCGCTAGTCGGGCAGTGGTGGAGGCTCGCTTCCAATTTGTTGTCCCGACAAATTGGTGTGTCTGTAGTGTAGAGGCCTATACTTAAGATAATGACAATACAGACAGCTATTATTAATTTTTAATGTGGCCATGCATTTTATTTTATTTGAGGTATTTAACGTGCACTTTCTAAACCAAATGATTATATCAGCCCCTCAAGAATTTCTATGAGCAAGCGTGAAAGGGCTTACCAATTTTGCCAGGAAAGGTATTTTTCAGATACCTTCCAGCGTCTTTTCAAGTGCTACGATTGACATGGGACCGACGGTTTTACTTACCCCTCCGAAGGAAGTTGTGCTACGGATTTTTATCGCGCACAATAAAAATTATTTGACCTCAGCTGGGTTTGAAGGCTCGAATATCGGGTACTGAGGCGAGCACTTTACCTCAAGACCACAGAGGTCGACAAGTTTTCGAACCCTGTTCTAAGGCGTCACTCCAGCAATATACATGACTGCCGATGACAGGAGATGGGGGTTCGAGTCTCAATCAGGTGTACTGAGGGTGGTTTCCCCTAAATGGCTTTCCATTCTCTCCACACAAATACAAGTACACTTCCTCCAAATTCAACCTTCTTCCTCCCTACCACATGAGCGTGATTTAGTAAATATGCATACAACCCGAACGGATAGTAAGACGCGGTGCTTACAAAAAAATCTGAACACGTGTTAGGTACAGTCATGTTTATAGACAGCGCGATCCATTAAATCCTCGTACACGTGTCCGACTGGCTCACGTGACTATTATTAGCAGTTGAGAAATATGGTCGGTTTATTTTATTTCTGTCGCTATAAATAAAGTTTTAAGTGTCTGAGCCACGGGTATAACGGCGTTTTTTGTCGTTACGATTAGAGACCGTTGTCTTTTGGTTCCTGAATGGACTGTACCCACCGGTGTCAACAAAAGTTTATTGAAAGCGGTGGTAGGAGTAGTGTCTAGTCAGGAGGGGTAAGCTATAAGTACTGTAAGAAAGTAACGGGATGGCCTCTGACCAAATGTTTTAATCTCTATTTAACGGTAAATATGTTCCGGCCATGTTCCTTATCACGAATGTGTCATGCTTTAAAGAGAGAGAGAAAGAGAAAACAGGCGCTTAATTCGCAAATGGCGATATTAGTGGAACGGCCAATAATATATATTATATTAATAATCATTCGCAACATAATCATAAAAATTAATTTCGAATCCACCAACATTCAAACTAAAATCCTGTGGTCTAAAATTTAGATTCTAAAACACTAGGCCTCGATCATGTAGATTAATCGGCCTATTTTTAAAAATAATTAATTAGTAAATAATAGGTTATATTGTTGCATTATATTACTTCAAGATATTACTTTTAGCCTAATATTCTTAAAGTGGATCATATGATTTGGTGAAATTATATTACAAGTATGTAGTAGTATCCTGATCGTACATTTGGCAACAACGTAACTCAAGTTAGCCACCCACCTATTGTTTGTTTGTTTAGTCATTTTGCTCCATTTGTGCCCGACCATGAATATTTATGCCGTAAAATTATGCATTTTTTTAGTAAACATTTTAATGTGGTGGGTCAACTTTAGCCCAAGCTAGCCCGCCACATAATGAAAAACACGTCAATAATGTGGCGGTCTAGCTTGGGCTTAATTTAGCCCACCACATTACCTGTTTTTTAAAAGGCCTAATTTTACGGCACAAAGGTTCAAGTTCAGGGCACAAATGAGCACAAGCGATTGAACAGCAACAAAAAGAGACAATGTGGGGTAAAAGAAGCTTGGGCGAGGGGGGGGGGCGGAAGGTGTGGACGGGAAAGAGAGGAACTGAAACCAATATACCAACACCCCTTCATAATTCAAGAGAAAGGAGAGGAATCAGAGAGAGGGAAGGGAAAACTGGCAATCAACCCCTTCTTCATTATTCATTACGAGAAAAGAGTTGAGAGGGGGGAATGGTCATCATGGGAGAGAGGAACGGGACAATCATTAAAAAATCCCCTTTAAATACGAGAAAAAGTGGTGAGGGGGAATGGCGGGGAAGATAACTTTTTTTGTGTTTAGCACCACGTCTTACTACCCGTTAGGTTATACGCCTATGCACTAGTTACCCTAATGGCTTAGGGATTTAGTAAGGTTTACTCGAGAGGACGTGCACCCACATTTGCGTGCTAGGAGAGTGGAAGCCAATTTAGGGGAAATCACCCTCAGTGCACCCGACCGGGATTGAACCCGGATCTCTCCAGCTTCTCCAGTCTAGTCTAACACGAGAGTAGCGCGTTAGACCCCACAGCCATCAAAGCGGATGAAGAGAATTGACAACCAACCCCCTTCAAAAATAAGCAGTACCATTCTTCTCCACCAAGATGGCAGCACAGATGGTGTCATAATGATCTTTGATGCTGCCGCTAAATGTCCACTTACAGGGATGGGGTGGGTGGGGTGGAAAAGGGGGAGGTAAAAAAATTGTCTTCACGTGGTGACTGAGTTGGACGGGGCATGGTTTAAGGTGTCACGTCGCAAAAATCTGGCCGACATCGGGGAGATTGGGGCTCGAATCCTGATCTGGTGTGATAAGGGTGTTTTTTTCCTAAATGGTTTTCCACTTTACGCAAACGCGGGAACACTTCCTCAAAATTCAACCTTCCTCATCCCTAACACATTAGCGTGATTAGTACATATTAGTGGTGACCTGGTGGTCTAGGGGTAAGGTGTCTGACTTCTGTGCTGAGGGTCCAGGGTTCAATCCTCGTACCGGCACAGATTTATCTGATTGCCAAACCCTTCCTTCACCTTTACAAGACGTGTATTAATCACAACTTGTGAATGTGTGGAATGCCAGGCTTCCACCGTGGTTCGGATCCCACGTTAAACTGTAGGTCCTCCATTTCATCTCACAATCACCCTACCATTACACATTAGCGTAATTGAGTATAACCCGAACGGGTAGTAAGACGCGGTGCGAATAATAATAATAATAATAATAATAATAATAATATCAATATAATAAAATGTGTCAACTCGTGACGTGCATACAGTATCTGTCGCACGACGAGTGCACAATCATCTGTCCGCTAGGTCGCAGGTGTGTTCCCAAGTGGAGCCGTCACCATTACCAGGAGTTCTTCCATTCTCTTCTGAATAGTTGTGTTTGTGTCAGTTCCCTTCTGGATGGCGGGACTCTCCCAAAGAGAAACAAAAACTAGTCGACGGTGCATCAAAATAATTGACTACAACCATCCCCTTAAAATATCTAGTCACCTCCTTTCATAAACGTTATGGAGTCTTGAAGTTAACATCGAGCATTTCCTTTATGTTTGTTTTGTGTGTGTGTGAGTGAATTAAGCAACCAGTTCGGATCATAAATGGTAGGAGAGCAGGCGAGCGGTGAGTAGACTCCCACCAGTGAAGTCACCGACACTACTTCACTTCACTTTTGGTTTTTAACTCTTCAAATAATATACAGTAAAACTAGTTTGTGATATTTGTTGCAGACACACCTGTTGTCTCTCCAGTCTCCAAAAAAAGTGGTTGTTTATGTTTCTTAGATAACAGATTAAGTAAGTTTCATAAAAGTAATTGGTCATACTTATATTTTGCTTATCTCTGCTTATTTTCCAACACAAAATACAGTTTCTCTTGATTCGCAATTGGAAGCGAGCTTGTGTATATATGATTTAGTTAAATTTGTGACCAACAAGTTTTGTGACTTGGGTTGGGTTCGTGATGTTTTTTATCTATTTATAAGACCAACGTGGTAATTAGGTCACTACTTCACAGTTATTAGCACCTGGGGGCGTAATTATTGTGAGTAAAGTCCGAATCAACCGTTTCTCGCCTACTTTGGCTCAACGTGGAATCTCGTCATTCCATTCTTACGGATATGGAATATGTAGACAGGGCTTTATAAACTTATACCAATCTCCGCCGGTATTCGAACCAACAAAAGTTTTCTCACAGGTGTGCGTCTGGGAGCAAAATATAGTGATCTTGTCCACAGTTGACGTCACAAATACATATAAATATTGCTTGCATTGCATATTTCGTAAAAAAAAAAAAAAAGTCGTTGTTTCGGCCCTAGTGTACCCATTTCCGAATAACTGCAAATTATCTACGCCTTCTGTTTTGTAAGTATTAAGTTGCGCGAATTTTCGTGTTGAAATATACTAAAGTACCACAGGTGGTAGGTGATTCATCACAAAACAAGTACTGACTTGATAAAGTTTATAAAAAATAGAGGCACACAAAGAATCACATTTAGAAAGAATTTAACTCGAATAGGCAAACGCTTATTTCGTTATTAACTAATATTATTTAGATACGGCCTACCTACTAATTCCTGTCAGTCATGTACAATTAATTATTCTGAGTGGGTTTTCACCAGAAAGTGGGTGTAATATATCAATGTTTTTAAAATATAATTTAGGGGTATTTTGTGTATGCGATTCCAACATTTTTCTTTTCTCGTTTCCTATATTTCATATTATTCAGATAGTGACCACCAAAATTTGAAAACACCCTCATTTAAAATACATACTATTTTGTTTTGGCAATTTGAGTTGTAACACCTTTTTCTATATTTTTTTAAATTCCATATTGTTTTGCTTATTTTGTATAATATTATTAATTGATTTTTAAAATTTTGTTTTGCTCTTTTGTCGGAAAAAATTCTACTCTCCATAATCCCTTATTAATTTTTCTTTTCGTAACCACACCCTAACTTATCTACTCTCCCGCCTCGGTGGACGCATGATCTGTGCCCTAAGGCGTCACTATCGCAGTAGACTAGATTGCAGAGCGAGGTTCGAATCTTGGTCGGGTGTAACGAGGGTGTTTTTCCCAAAAAGGTTTTACATAATACCTCCAGGCAAAGCAGGTACATACCATATACATATAACCTTTCTAATCCCTAAAACCATTAGCGTAATTAGTACATAAGTGTATAGTCAGAATGGGTAGTAAGACGCGGTGCGAAAAAAATAAATTATATGTATACATATAACTACACTGCTTTTTTCCTTCCTCACCCAGCGCCTTGTGGGTTTTCCGAATGGGGGGTGGTTTGGAGTACCATCTTCCGAGGGTGTGGCACCCTCCACGAGAGGAAATTTAGGGGATTAGGGGGGTGGGAGATTTGAAAGCATTTGAACATAATTCTGAGCTATGAGTTTCATGAGCCAATTTTCTAAAAAAATAAAATGAAGCTGTAGTTGAACTCATTGAAAATAAACACTATCTTTTTCTCAAGTTTATTAAACAGAACAAAATAAAAAGGAAGCTGTTGAAGAGGGAATGGGAGGAAATATACAGTTTATCATTTTTATCTCCGGTAACTCGGATATTAATGATTCAAAGTTGTTAATAGCAAATTGCAGCCAAATCAAAAGTACACAATGTGATTTTTTTCATAAAAATTAACAAAAAAAAAAAGTAAATTTTGCAAAGTGATAAAGGGAGGTGGGCTGAAGCCTCCCTTACCATACCCTTTATGGGTGCCCATGTCCTCATCCCTTAATATATAAACATTTAGGAGCATTATCTTTACATTGTAACAGCCCTTGCTCATTTTAATGCCCAAATAAAGCAAACGAACAATTAACTAGGTATCACGTGTCACATATTTGATAATGTCCTAGAGATACCTACTGTAAATTATGCAAAAATTAAATTACCGATAAACAATAAAATTTCTTGAAATTACAACCAAATTTAGTAACTTGTGATCAGTGACTTAACAGCAGAGATCATTACTATGACCCATCTATCACCTTTTACATTCCAAGGGCTGCCCAAAGTTTCCAAACTAGATGATTCGTTCTTTAACTCTGCTTTAGGTTAAGTGCTGAGCATAGACTTTCTCAAACTAATACAGCCAATAAGATATATCTAAATTAACTCAGGGTTAATTGAACGTAATTTCTTAATCAAACTTCATCTTCTAAACCTCCCATCACTATCTTCATATCCAAACTTTCTAAACTCAAATTACTTAACTTTACCTAAACTACAGTAGTTCCATGGCTTCTTTGGCTGACTGACGCTCACAGCTGACGGCTTTGAAAAGCTACCGGACCAAATTATGTATCCCTACGCCGAACCATATGATCTGCAAAAAAACATGTGTTTAGCAGCTGTCACTTCGGACAGTCAAAATTTAGGTATATACTTTAAATGTTGACTGTCAGTAGTCAGCTGTGAGCTGTCAGTCAGCACCAAAGAAGCCATGGCGCTACTTTTTTTTGTAGATCACAAAAAGCTGGGGTTTCTTTATTCTTTGAGGGGTAAAATGGCAGGCTGATATAAATTCTTTAGCGGCGTTGGGTGCTTAAGATAATTTTTTAATTATATAAAAAAAGGTCTCCCAAGTCGGAACTTGTCTTTTCTGCGCACGTGTCCGTCGTTCGTAATTCGAACAACGTGCGTCGCGCTGCGGATGACGTCATCTTTGTATGCTAATATGAGTCGTTGAAGGCCGATATATTTTTCATATCGCAAGGACTTTGTACACTTTTATATGACGTATGGCCGCGAACTGCCAAACATCAATTATCGTTACAGAGGTTGGAGAGGAGTACCATAGTTATTTAAACAAAGGCTCAGGAAGATCTTCAGAAGTTTGGGGTGTGGGGGGTTCAAAATTGAAATGAGGGGGTAGGAGGTCATTTTTAAAATAAATGTTTGATTACTTAAAAGATGTTTGAAAAGGGTTTGTGTGTAGGCTAATACTTTTATGCTTTTCCTTGGTCATACTGTAAGAACATGGTGTGAAAGTTACAGCTGAACACCTTCCTTTGGAGGGGTAGCGAAGCCGTCGGTCAACATGTTAAAAGAATCCCGGAAGGTATGGTAAAATACTCTTCTCGGCAAAATTGGTAGTTCCTTTCGCTCTCGCTAATGTAAATTATCGTGTGCTGATATAATCAGTCGGAACAGAAAATATACGTTAAATGGCTCAAATAAAAAAAAACTACAGTTCCCATGAATTGAGTGATATATTATAAACAACAGCTTCAGAACTGTTCGTAACTGTCAAATAATGCCCTTCCTTCAGTGTTCTTACTATTACTCAGTAATATTTTTACGTGAAATAATTACAAAACAAGCACTGATTCTAACCTAATTTCTATAATCTATTGTTGCATTGTCACAGGGGTGGCTGATTATAGAGACATTTTAGAAAGATGTAAAAATTCATTAAATTTTTTAAAAAAAAAAAGGTACGTTGCACAGCACAGAGTTTATCTTTTATCTTAAAATATATACATTTACTAACATAAAAACTCGTGAAATTTGTGGAACAAAATATTATACATTGTTGCAGAAACATTACATTAAAGAGCACAAATGAAATAATTTACACTGTTACAGAGACCTCGAGAAAAGAGGGACAGCTTTGTATACCAAAGAGCATGACAATCAATTTCTGCCTGCCGATGTATTGTTGATAAGGCGGTGGAGGGACATTGCATCAAAAAAATGTCGTTTAAAAAAGTTAAAACTAAGCTACCAAATTTTGTTAGTATAAAAATGTGTAGTACAAGCTATTATTGTATACATTTTCAACTAGGCTTACAACTCATGTCATCACCATAAATCGTGCTTTTGAATAAATATTTATTTTTACCACCACAACTCGAATTTACAAATTATCCTACAACTATCCGAAATCGGGTCCGCCCCCTTATTGTGGATAACCAAGGTTCTACTGTATGTAAAGACAGTTTTAGTAACTTTTAATTATTGTCATAAAACGTTTCTTCCTATCTAAATCAGACTGTAACAATAACATATTTATTTTGCAGGGGGAAAATCACTTTACACAAGTTTTTCTTCTAATAAAAAACCGCTGTGGGCTAAATGAGTTAGGCTCCTTTTTCGAGGGTGGCCCTTGTTTGTCTTTGTGTGTCAAAAGGACTGGTAAATAAATATTGACTGGTTCCTGATGGGCTGGCTTTGCAGGCACGCCCGGTTGGCACGCCTCAAGTTACGTAACTTACGGCAATAAATCCAGACACAGAAACTTTATTTATCACTGGAGTTACTTTATCAATTGCAAGGTTCATTCAGTACATGGGCCAGAAAAACTCAACATAGGGCAACATACTATTCTTAGACATCCACCTCTAGCACCTAGAATTGTATTATTCTGCTAACCTAACCTAGGACACCACACTATCTCTAGACATACAACTCTAGAACCTAGAATTGTACTATCCTGCTAACCTAACCTAGGACTCCACACTATCTCTAGACATCCAACTCTAGAACCTAGAATTGTACTATCCTGTTAACCTAACCTAGGACACCACACTATCTCTAGACATCCAGCTCTAGCACCTAGAATTGTACTATCCTGCTAACCTAACCTAGGACACCAAACTATCTCTAGACATCCAGCTCTAGCACCAAGAATTATACTATCCTGCTAACCTAACCTAGGACACCACACTCTTTAGACATCCAACTCTAGCACCAAAAATTATACTATCCTGCTAACCTAACCTAGGACACCACACTCTCTAGACATCCAACTCTAGCACCAAAAATCGTACTATCCTGCTAACCTAACCTAGGACACCACACTATCTCTAGACATCCACCTCTAGCACCTAGAATTGTACTCTCCTGCTAACCTAACCTAGGACACCACACTATCTCTAGACATCCACCTCTAGCACCTAGAATTGTACTATCCTGCTAACCTAACCTAGGGCACCACACTATCTCTAGACATCCACCTCTAGCACCTAGAATTGTACTATCCTGCTAACCTAAACCTAGGACACCAAACTATCTCTAGACATCCAGCTCTAGCACCTAGAATTGTACTATCCTGCTAACCTAACCTAGGACACCACACTATCTCCACCTCTAGCACCTAGAATTGTACTATCCTGCTAACCTAACCTAGGGCACCACACTATCTCTAGACATCCACCTCTAGCACCTAGAATTGTACTATCCTGCTAACCTAACCTAGGGCACCAAACTATCTCTAGACATCCAGCTCTAGCACCAAGAATTGTACTATCCTGCTAACCTAACCTAGGACACCACACTCTCTAGACATCCAACTCTAGCACCTAGAATTATACTAGCCTGCTAACCTAACCTAGGACACCACACTCTCTAGACATCCAACTCTAGCACCAAAAATTTTATTATCCTGCTAACCTAAACTAGGACACCACACTATCTCTAGACATCCACTCTAGCACCTAGAATTGTACTATCCTGCTAACCTAACCTAGGACACCACACTCTCTAGACATCCACCTCTAGTACCTAGAATTGTACTATCCTGCTAACCTAACCTAGGACACCCACTATCTCTAGACATCCAGCTCTAGCACCTAAATGTACTATCCTGCTAACCTAACCTATGACACCACACTATCTCTAGACATCCACCTCTAGCACCTAGAATTGTACTATCCTGCTAACCTAACCTAGGGCACCACACTATTCTCTAGACATCCACTCTAGCACCTAGAATTGTACTATCCTGCTAACCTAACCTAGGACACCAAACTATCTCTAGACATCCAGCTCTAGCACTAGAATTGTACTATCCTGCTAACCATAACCTAGGACACCACACTATCTCTAGACATTACAACTCTAGAACCTAGAATTGTACTATCCTGCTAACCTAACCTAGGACACCACACTCTAGACATCCAACTCTAGCACAAAATTTTATTATCCTGCTAACCTAACCTAGGACCCCACACTATCTCTATACATCCACCTCTAGCACCTAGAATTGTACTATCCTGCTAACCTAACCTAGGACACCACACTCTCTAGACATCCACCTCTAGTACCTAGAATTGTACTATCCTGCTAACCTAACCTAGGACACCACACTATCTCTAGACATCCAGCTCTAGCACCTAGAAGTGTACTATCCTGCTAACCTAACTTAGGACACCACACTATATCTAGACATCCACCTCTAGCACCTAGAATTGTACTATCCTGCTAACCTAACTTAGGACACCACACTCTCTAGACATCTAGCTCTAGCACCAAGAATTGTACTATCCTGCTAACCTAACCTAGGACACCACACTATCTCTAGACATCCAGCTCTAGCACCTAGATTGTACTATCCTGCTAACCTAACCTAGGACACCACACTATTCTAGACATCCACTCTAGCACCTAGAATTGTACTATCCTGCTAACCTAACCTAGGACACCACACTATCTCCACTCTAGCACCTAGAATTGTACTATCTGCTAACCTAACTTAGGACACCACACTATCTCTAGACATCCAACTCTAGCACCTAGAATTGTATTATCCTGCTAACCTAACCTAGGACACCACACTCTCTAGACATCCACCTCTAGTACTATATTGTACTATCCTGCTAACCTAACCTAGGACACCACACTATCTCTAGACATCCAGCTCTAGCACCTAGAATTTTACTATCCTGCAAACCTAACTTAGGACACCACACTATCTCTAGACAGCATCCAACTCTAGCACCTAGAATCATACTTGAAGGGATGAGCATTGTAGTTTCGGAATAAACGTACCCGCATTAGCATGGAGGAAGGAGGGAAAATCCTAACTGAAATTAATTTGAAAAACCACACCTAATACAACCGACCTGGATTCGAACCTCAAACTCTTGGTCGGCGATGACCAAGTGTAATGCGCCTAAGACCGCACGGTTGGGCGCTGCGAGGGACCCTCAAGACGCTAAACGTAGTTTCCCCATCGAGTGACATCGCGTGAATAAATATAATGCGAACAAAAATAAAAACTGTTTCTTTGGTCAAATGGTTTAAGGCGGTTCTCTCGTAACATAGCTACTGGACTGTCGGACTTAGAATCCCGTTCGGGTGTACTGAGGTTGATTTTTGTTTAAATTGTTTCTCACTCTCCCTCCACGCTAATGCAGGTATATTTCTTCCGAATTTTACGCTCATAATCCCTAATAACCCAGTAATGTAAATATGCGAATAAAACTCAAGTGTAAAAACAACTCGTTATAGGCTATAATATTTACCGGTATTTATTTTTAAAATATGACCTCAATATTAATTAGAAATATTACCCGCTTCATTGGCTGCATGGTTTAAGGCGTCACTCTCTAAATTCTAACCTTCCTCATCCCTAACTCATTAGCGTAATTAGTATATATGCGTATAACCTGAACAGGTAGAAATACGTGGTGATAAAAAACCGAGTATTTACAAATTTATGATTATTTAAAATAAATGGTACAACACAAACGCACAAACTTTCTCATATTATAGTAGCGTGGAACCAAATTTTCGAAATTAAGATTTCGGTAAACCACCCCTACATAAGCTTTCCTCAGAAAAAACCAACACATCATCATGTTAATCACAAGATATTCTTCATATATAAGTATACATACATTTAAAAACAAATTGTTCAAATATATTTTTAACAAATTTCAAATTCTCAAACATCACTTATTTGTAAACTACCTTATCGATCACAATACTTTCTCTTTAGATGATAAAGTAAAAATAATTTCGTTCGAGTTGAACGGGTCTAACCCATCTCAAAATATCGAAAACTCGAATTAAACGGAAAGGAATAGCCGGAAAAAATGAAAACGGAAACATGTTTTTAATTGTTAAAAAAAGTACTTTAAATCACACAATACAAAAATAATTTCGTATTTATAAACCTATGAACACTCCGTTATACTGAAAGATAGCAAGCAGTCTTACCTATGACCTTGGTGGAATAATTATTCAAGGTAAGCTTGCATCCTTTGTTACTTATTAATAGAAGTGTGGAAATAACCACCGCACAGACTTTCTTTCACTTTTTTCTTAAAATAGACACATTCACTAAAAACTCATAAGATTTTTAAAACGAAATAATATAAACTGGAGCAGAAACACTCAACAGAAGAGCATAAATGAAATAATATGCATTGTTACAGAAACATTGAGAAAAGAGGAACATCTTTGTCTACCAAAGAACACAACAAACAATTTCAAATTGTCAAAGAACTCCATAAAATGTGTATATTTGCTTATAGCTTAAAAACTGTTGTTTTTATAAAAATATATTCCAAATAAAATATTTTTATTGTTAATAGTTCTACAACTTAACAATGATAAGTTATTTCGTATCTCAAAAAATTGCTGAAATATCATCAAAACTGGAAATTTCTGCCTATGTAAAGTACCCTCAAAGTCATTTTTTATGGGAAAATGAGAATTGCCATTTTGTTTTCAATTTTAAAGCGTGCCTGGGTACAAAATTTAATAAACATTGTTAGAGCGGATTTCGAAAAAGTTGTTTTGATTTCTTTTAGCCCTTGATTAAACTACCCTTAATTTTGAGGTTAGATATCCAATTCCAAAAATTCCTCGGGGGAACCTTATGGAAACCCTAGATAGGTACCAGGTTTTAGGCCGATCGCTAAAATGGTTTCGGATCTGAGCTGAGATACAGACATACGAGATCGGGGTCATGAAACGTTGACAATTTATTAAAATCTTGAGTTCAATTTTTTTTGACAGTCACAATACCTACACGAGGGGTCGAGAGAAAATTATAAGCACTATCAATTTGTTTGTACGTAGTCGTTTTGCAGCTATCGAGACTCTGCTGCATTATCTTTGTTTCGCGAATTCCTGAGCTTGTAAAAATAAAGGTGAGGTCAAAGGTTGGAAACACTGTGCTACATCACGTCACTGGTTCTCATATTCGCAACCTCTCAGCTGTAACTTGGCACCTCAACGACAACTGCCGATCCGATGGTTTTAACGTTTGAAATGGAGACTGGTAGTCACTTTACTGAAATGAACATACATTTGAGGTATTTAACGTCCACTTTCTGAACCGGCTGATTATTTCAGCACACGACTTATAAACTAATTTAAATTTAGAACAGACACAACATCCAACCTCCCGGCTGTTAATTTATCATTGTGAAAGGGGGCGGGGGAAACCCCTGTTTCACCAATGATACATTTTTTGGCCATTCCAGGAATTGAACCATTGTACCCTTAGTTCAATAGACGGACACTTGTTTCAGTGATTAAATGGTCTAAGCATGTCACTCTCGTGGAAGACTTGCCTACTGATGACGGGTAGTTTAGGGTTCGAATGCCGGTCGGGTCTATCGAGGGTAGTTTTCCCTAAATGGTTTCTCCCTCTGCTTCCACGAAAATGCTGTTAAATTACCTACCCCCACTAGAGTAATTATCATATGCGTATAAGGCAGTAAAACGCGGCGATGAAATAGATAAAAATAGGAGAATAGGAAGAAAGATAATATATACAAAAAAGTGACAACTGCAGACGAATATTAGAAAAGTAGGTCTAGTTACTTTTTCTAGCCGTTAGATAAGGATCCTTTTATGAAAATTAGACTGTAATCAAGTTAAACAAGGGAAAGTTCAAACTTTTTCTAACGTCCGCCATCAGGGTTTGTCGGCTAGACATTCCAGGTCTTTTACTGGCAGTGACGGATATGTAACCTTACACTGAGGTCGGGACAACATGTAGGTGCGGTTACTTCGTCCCGATGAGTCGTTTGGATGATGATTACGTGGTGCCGGCAGAAGTAATACGGCCAGTTTCATATAGTACGCCTCAAGTGCGGTGCTATACTAAATACAGGACGACACCTACCTAGACCAGGATGGAATGAGAGTTTCGCCTATGAAACTGACTCGTTCAGTTAGAGTATAGGTAGTATCGTCCTGTATTCAGTATAGCACCGCACTTGAGTCGTTATCAGGCTATGATACTGGTCCTTAAACCTAACTTAAGCTTAAATAACCGGACAATGATGAGCATAGGAACAACTCTCCTTCGGGAAAAAAACTTTTGGTACCATCGGCAATCGAACCGGTACCTCTAGATTGCAAGCCAGGAATGCAGACCACTAGACCAAGGGCCGGCTGGTATAACAATGAACTTCCTTCCTTTTTAACCCAAACAAACTGGCATGGTAACGTAACTCATGGAAGAGGTTCGGCTCGGATACTTCTCGTTACTGAGGCGGATATCGGCTGAAGAAAGGACGAAGTTGCGGTGAATTAACTATTATCTTCCTTTTGAACATGTGAGGGGTAGCTTGCACCATTTTGTGGTTAGCTTACCCCCTATAATCCTGTTTGCAAGGGGAAGGTAATTTGAGAGTTGGTTTGGGACAGCTGTATACTCGCGCCATTTGTGGGACAACCTTACCCCCCCCCCCCACCCCGTTTCATACCTGGCCAATTTGTAAGACGATCAAAAGGACTCCAGAAATCCCCTTGTGCATCGGGTGAAAGTAAAAAAAAAGTAATAAATTAGAAACACGGGGGACATCCAGAGGTTCCTTCGGTATGTCTGACTGGTGATTAATGTAATTAGGTTGTTAACAAAGTGATGTGCATCCCACTCACCCGGATTACCTCGCTGAGTTTCCACTATGAGGCAGCTTATAAGATAGGGTCATAATGAAATTCAGCGGCCGGAAACCTACGGCCCACCGACTAATTTTTATCTATCTCGCAAAAGATTTAGCAAACAAACATTTTCATAAAAATAGACTAATAACTTATTACTTCAGGTCAATGAGAAATAAAAAAATTGACATTTTTTGCTCGTATTTTTTTTCAAAACGTCCGACCATTTTTTTTAGCGTTATCAAAAAAAGTTAGCAACCCCTGGTTAATTGTTTAAGGTAATGTTTGTTACCTTTAGGGATAAGTTTAATTAATAAATTTTACGTCATTCACGATTTATTTATCTCTGAAGGATCCAAACACGTGATAGTGATTTGTGTACACCTCTATTTCCTCACGTCGACCACCTTTTAAAAAATACAATTTCTAGTTTTTTTGCTCTCAACATTGATAACATATTGGTATATTATATATGTGTTTATAATATTTATCAAATTCACACTGCAGATTACATGGCTTGACATATGAATACGTGAAATTATTTATTTAATTGATTCGAGGTATTTAACGTGCACTTTCTGAACCATCTGATTATATCAGAACACAAGAATTTCTATGAGCTAGCGTGAAAGGATATACCAACTTTGCCAGGAAAGGTATTTCAAAATACCTTTCAGGGTTAATTTATATGCCACAATTGACATGAGATTGACGACTTTACTTCCCCTCTGAAGGAAGTTTTATTAGGCTATGGATTTTTATCGCTTAATTGAAATCCGTCGGCCTCGGATGGGTTTGAACCTACGAACATCGGGTCTTGAGGCGAGAACTTTACCCCAAGACCACCTAGGTCGTCTATGTTGAAGTAGATCTAGTTTATTTTTTGTATCTGTCAGATTTGTCCATTCCTAAGAAAATTAGGGTGTGGTTGTTTTCTCGATAGCAGTTTCTTGCATCAATAATTATTTGTGAAGAATTAAAAATATACGACGGACTCTCCCTACAATCTGGTTAACTTCTCTTAGGGCTATCAATGGAACTTTTTCTTCCCTCCCAAATACAGCACGTCCTAATTTCCCGCGGGATCTTTTCCAATCGAACATTCAAGAATACTTGTCAGACTCTTATCAACTGCATTCAAAATATGTCGAAAACCTTTCACAAAAATAATATAACCATAAAAACACTTGGGAAACTTTTTACAATGATTATTAAATATGCAAAAGACTTGAGAAATCTTTTATAACAATAGTTAAAAATACTTGGGAAACCTTTTACAACAATAACTAAATATTCAAAATATTCGGGAAACCTTTTACAATAATAATATAACCTTAAAAACTACTGGGGAAACTTTTACAATAATAATATAACATTCAAAATAGTCAGGAAACCTTTTATTATTATTATAATAATAATGATAATAATAATATAACCTTATAAATACTCGGGAAACCTTTTACAATAATAATATAAACTTAAAAATACCCGGGAAACTTTTTACAATGATGATTAAACATTCAAAATACGTGGGAAACCTTTTACAATAATAAAATAACATTCAAAATACCCAAAAAACTTTTTACAATGATGATTGAACATTCAACATAATCGGGAAACCTTTTACAACAATACTTGAACATTCAAAATACTCGCGAAACCTTTTACAAGAATAATTTAACATTCAAAATAGTCAATGTTTTAAAATTATCATCGACTGTTCACTCTTAATGGACCTTTTAAACTATAATCATTGAATATTAAAAATATTTGTGGCACATTCTTTTCAGCAATCCCTGACCATTTTAAACTACTTTTTGAACTTTCTATAATCAATCACTGACTATTATAATACTAATAGAATGTTTTTTCAATTATAATTTTCAATTTTTTCTTCACACTGGGGTCTGAATGTTTTTAAATATTTACTTGGCTATCATTCTTAAAGTGGAGCTTTTACATTTTTTTTTTATATATATCCCTGTCACAATATTGATTTTTTTTCTACAGCATTCCAAATTGTTTGAATTTAAATTCACTTTATTTTTAACTAGCAATTCCGCATGGCGCTGCCCATGACCCGCTGTGTTTTAAGAAATATATATACCCCCCTTCCCTCCCGCGCTTCCCGTGACCCACTGTGTTTTAAGAATTATATAACCCCCCCGCCCCCGCGCTGCCCGTAACCCACTGTGGTATAAGAATTATATAAGCCCCCCCCCCTCCCATGGTACTCGATTTCAAATGGAAACGTTATTCTAAACCAGATTAAAAATATTTTCTTCAAAAATTTGTTAAAAATAGCCCAATTAAAAATTTTAAAATCCGGCTTCAAGATGCATTCTTCCGTCCACCCATGTTAAAAATTTCAGATCTCTGTGTGCCATAAATTTAGCTGGGCATCGCACATACACAAACAAACACACAGACAGACAAACACTTCCTTTTATAGATTTGTCCCAGAAAACGTTTTCATAGTGCTTGATAAACATGAAAAATGACATTGAAATCACTTTGAAAATAATCTTCAGTGTTTAAAAGAGTAAATAAAACTCAAAGGAGACAGCTAAAAGATGTATCATATCAAAAATAAAATTTGCTATTCATTCTATTTTGACTATTTTTCAAAATTAAAACTAAATATTGTTTTCTCCTCAGGTACAACAATGTCTTCTATGGCATATTTGGGGCGACTAACCCTGCTGTCGCTGTGTGTTTCCTTGGTTCGTGGGTCAATGGCTACAGACTGTGGGCCCCAATTCCAAGGGAAGTGCTTGTGCGGCATTGTCGACTATCAGGAGAGGATGCATCAGTATGTAGTCAACTGCACAAACTCTGGTTTCAAGAACACGGCCATGCTCGAGTTTCTGCCGTCACAGACTGAGGTTTGTGTAGCTTATGTTGCATAGTGCTTAGGACTATGGTCATGTAATATAGAATAGGCTCAAATAGCCAAACATTGGGTAAAAAGGGTAGGAGTTTGGTGTGGGTCTATTTATCAGCAAGAACACTACTATAGGGTAATAAGAAACGTAATAATAGAGGAGTTAGTTGATAGAAAATCCAGAACTAAACTGATAGATCACATCGAATTTCTGTGGATGCATGGCATAATAAAACATTTCAGGGACCATGAAGAAATATGTAAAAAAACGGGAACACTAATAACTTCTAGTAAGAGAGAGGCCTCCACATGAAAAGTATGAAAAATACAAAAAGTATGGAGAGATGGAAACTCAAGGATTCCTGGTCACATGCTATGCATTGGATGGCAATAGCTGGTCAGGAAATGAATCCTGGGATGGCTGCTGCTGCAGCTTCTACATACATAGCCCAATTACACAACCCAGTGATTAATGTACGATTACATGGGAACTACCGTACTATAGGGGCGGGAGGAATGATAAATAAAAGACCGAAGTAAAGTCAGAGGAAGTAAAAAAGGGGATTAAAGACTGGAATAGCTGAGACTGTATCAGAAATGGTATCCATCCCAAGTAAGAAACCAGTATTGGTAAGGTCAGGAATAGTAAGTGTGGAGGAAAAGGCTAAAACAATATCATCGGTCGTTGTGGCAGAAAAAGCCAAAAGCGAAAGAGACAGGAATAAAATAGGAGGAATAGTGTGAAAACTGTGAGGAAAGGAGTAGGATATGGTAAGGAACAAGTTAAACAAGATGAAAAAGAGGGAAAGGACCAACTTGTGACAACAAAAAAGGCATGCCAAGGAGTGGGAAGAGGCAGTTGTGATAGTACAGCAAATCTAAAGGAAGGAGACGTGAAGATTGCTGACGTAGTGCCTCACTTCTATACCAAATTAGAGGAAAACCTTCAGCTATCATGATTGGAAGAGCATCACAACCTTAATCTGGCTCTTCATCACTTAGTAAAGAAGAGCCATGAGAAAGGTAACATGATAACGTTTCCAACACCAGAGAAACAGGACAGAATACAGTTAAAAGCGGCAAATTTACCCACAGATATATCCAAATTAAGGTAAATTGTAAACAAAGTCTTTAAAAGAAGGGAGGAAGCGTGAGAAGAATTCGAAAATACAATGAAGACTGTTAAAAATGATAGCTGGGAAAGATTTGTTCAAGAAGAATTGAGGAAGAATGCATGATGGGGTGTACCCTTTCAGATTGCAGCAGGGAAAATTAGACCCCCAGCTGTCATTTCAACACTCAAGAAACTAGGAGGAGGAATGACTACCTGCTGGGAGGAATCGGCTAGGCTAATAATGGATGTGTTGCTCCCTGATGATAATCCGGAGGAGAGGGATGAGGAGAATGAAAGAGTTAGGAAGGATATGAAAATGGCATATAATAATGAAGACGTGGTAGTGGAACCAGTAACACAGGACGAGCTTAAAAGGCTAATAGCAGGAATGAAAAGAAAGAAGGCACCTGGACCTGATGGAATCAGGCTAGAGGTGATTCAGGAAGTCAGTGAACAAATAGCAGCCTTTATGGCCCAGCTCATGAATGAGTGCTTGGCTCAGGGTAGAATCCCAAATGTGTGGAAGTGGAGCGAAGTGGTAATTCTGAGTAAAGGGGAGGACAAAGATCCGCAACTTCCAAAGTCATACAGACCGATATGTTTGATGAATGTATGTGCAAAACTGCGAGAGAAAATTTTATGTAAGAGAGAGCAAAAACATAGGAGGTGGTGATGCACCCTCAACAGTATGGCTTTAGGAAGGGCAGGTCTCCAGAGGATGCGATCTGTGCTGCTGTTAGCCTGGTAGAAAAATATAGGACAAAATATCTGATAGGAATATTTGTGGACATCTTAGGTGCATTTGATAACCTTTTGGTGGCCATCCTTATTCAAAAGATTAAGAGAACTAAACTGTCCGGGGAGTCTCAACAGAAGCTTTAAGGACTACTGTAGGGACAGGTATGGAAACCTGAGATGCCCAGGAATAACAATAAGCAAAAAAATTAACAAAAGGATGCCCACAAGGATCGGTCAGTGGTCCGATATTTTGGGACGTTGGTCTTGAGCCTGGATTTCTGGAGATTGAGGCAATCCCTAAAGTGGTGAGGGTGGTTGCTTTTGCCGACGACTTGCTGATAGTGGTGGAGGCAAGTTCGAGGAGGAACCTGGAAGAAAAGAGTAATAAGATATTGAGCGGCTTGGATAAATGGTGTAGGAAAGTAAGACTCAGCAATGGCGCCGGCGAAGACAACCTACATGCTGCTCAGGGGAGTGTTAAAGAGAGAGAGATCCTATAATTAAGATAACAGAACAAACAATTAGAAGGAGCAAAATGGTTAGATACCTGGGGGTGACGATTGACGAGAAGCGTAGCTTCCTAGCTCACGTGGACAATGTATGCAGGAGAGCCTTGCGGGTTATGAATGGGATAGTCAGTACAGGGCAGCGTAAGTTCCATCTGCCCTTAAAACTGATTAGACTATACCATCAGGCGTTGCTTATGTCCATAGTGGGATATGGAGCAGGAGTGTGGACACAACAACTTAGAGGGGACAGAGCTAAAAGGGAACTCAATGGCCTTCAGAGGAAAAGTCTCATGAGACTTTCTGGGGCCTACAAAACTGCACCAACAAACGCGTAGACTAAGAGATACGAAAGAGGGCCGCTGGATATTGGCTTAGAAAGGGAAGTTAGACAAAGTAATAGAAATAACAACTAATGGTGTAAGTACCAAGGAGGATATAAGAGAGACTCTCCTGCGGGAGTGGCAAGCAGACTGGGAAGAGAGTACCACAGGTAGGACATTCCAGTTATTTCCGAACGTACAACCTTCCCAGAGACTTGTACACTATATCACAGGGCATGGCCCATATCGAGCTTACCTCTTTAGGAGGAACTTAAGTGAAACCAGTCTTTGCTGTTGTGGAGGTGAGGCGACACTGAAACACGTGGCCTTGGAATGTATATTTACGGAAAGGGAAAGAGCGGAGCTACTAATGCATGTACAGGCCAATGTCATATATAATATATTGAGAGATGTGGACCAGTGGAGCTACCTCGACGAGATAGTGGACAGGGTATCGAAGGCAGAAAGGGACAGACATATGGACGAATTTAAAGAACGAGAAGACAAAGACAGGACCAAGACTTGAGACAGAACAGACGAAAAGAAACAACGGAGGAAGAAGTGACGAGTGAAGACGATGGAGACGGAGAAATGAGAGCAAACATCAGACTTCAGACGAGACGTTAACAAACTGGTGAAACAAAACACAAAGTGTATTAAAAGGGAGGGTGGACTAGATTTTTATGGACTCTGGATATATCTAGAGCTCTATCCGAGGAAAGGCGTCTCAGGAATACCAGTGGTGGTATCACTGATGAACCAGGGATGCCTGGAATACCGGCTAGGGGAGAATGAAAGTAAGTGGATACAGATGAGACGTCGGAAGTTGTTCCTCACTCGAAGAGCCATGCTCTCTTGAAAACAAGTGTGATGCTGGGCTGGAGCTATCGAGCATTCCAGGATGTCAACTGGCCACAGTAGGAAGTGACCAGAGAAGAGAAAGAAAATGGGACTTCCTACAAGGAGAAGATATAAACTGATTGTGTAGACGACGGCACTAGGTATAAGTTAGGTTAAGTTAGATTTAAGTCCAAAGCAGGCATACAAAAGGAAAAAAGTATATAGCCAAAATAACTTCAATAGGGAAAGAGGGACAAGTATAGTTATAATTTATCATAAATTAAATATGGTATTGATATATAGTAGACAGAGCTGCTAACAAGCACAGGCCAAGGTAAGTTGGTAGTGATCAATAACAGGACAAGTAGTTTTAGTAATAGAATATGTTTATATTCCAGAAAGTTTATGCGTAAAATTTTAGATTAACTATATAGAAAGCATATTGTAATATGAATAGAGCATAAAAAAATCCTGATTTATGGTAAAATAAGATGTCAGGACAAATGTATAAGGAAATTGAAAATAAAAAAATAAATAAAAAATAGGCTCAAATTATTTGGAGTTAATACAAACCCAGGAAAGTCAGGGAAAACCTGAGAAGGCAGTAGCTTCACAGAGAAATTTCAGAGGGAATTCAGGGAAAATTTAAAAATTCACTGGAATTTTCAGTTATTTTTTTTAATCCAATCATATTTGAAATACAAAGCAGAACATAATCAAGCATAAACTATAAGTTTACAGTATATCTCCATTCCACGTGATTTTGCAAAAAGCAAAGACATCTTGGTTTTTATTAATTTTTTGAGTCAATATTCTAATAGAAAACAATGAAAATAATTAGTTACACAAGACTGGCAAAATGAAAAATATTTTAGTCTGTAAAAATGGTAAAAATTAGGGAAGTTCATAACATAGAAAGTGTATTAACCCTGGTCATTAAATACATTTGTTTTATTTTGAGTTTAATCTAGTTCTAAGAAATAAAATGTTTTGGTTGATACCTTATGGTTACTTGAAATACATTATTATTGCTATTTTTTCTTTTATGTAATTTTTTACTACAAATTTAGGAGCATTATAATATACTCAAGATAAAATTGCTTATTTACTCTTAAAAATAGCTGCTAAAACCTTTATTTTAAAGAGAATAATAGAATAAACTTTTTCATTAATTGTATATTTTATTTAATATATGAAACAGTTTCCCAAGGTCTGATGTGCCATAGCTGTGTAATAACTTAATAAAAATCAACTGAAATTTTATCCTATTTTAATATATTTCAGGTATTAATATTCACAGGGAACTTCATTCAAGAACTTCCTTGGAATGTTTTTGGAACATTCAACAATCTTAGTCATCTACGAGTGGTTGACATGTCCAACAATGGTATCCGAGAAATTAAAGGCAAGGCTTACCACCGAGTAGCGAATGTCGAGCGCTTGGTTTTAAATCACAACGACCTGGTAATCTCAGAAACCGAATCTGCCAACTACCACCATCGCAGAGTCTTCTCAAACTTTGTTAATCTGATAGAACTTCATTTGACGGATGCTTTTGCCGACAATACGCCTGAGAATCTAGCAAGCGATCTACACGATATATTCGTCAGCAGTGGTCTTACAAAGTTGATAAAACTACATCTCGAACAAAATGAAATCAGTATTTTTAAAGATCCTCGCATATTCTGTGATCTGCCAAGTCTGATGGACTTGCATCTTAGCGACAATCTCCTGACAGGTCTACATTTCAACATCACTTGTTTGAAACATCTGAGATTCCTCGACTTGGAAAGCAATAAAATAGCCGGATTGACCAAAGAGGATTTGGAGATTTTAGACAGTTTCCCTAAACGCGAGCAAAACCTTGTCCTAGACCTCCGTGATAACCCTTTCTTGTGTGACTGTGCTGTACAAGAGCTCTACACTTGGCTGCAGACCACCAAGGTGGAGGTTCGCAACAGGGACGTGCTGCGATGCCATAAAGGTCTCCCGGAGAGTAACAAGGGGGAGTTGGTTCTCGATGTCAGGCAGATCCAGTGTCCGTCGCAAATGGCAGCTTCTCAGTCGATAGCCAGCTCTCACTATGCCACAGCGGTCGTGCTCGGACTACTGCTCACCGTACTGGCCGTGCTCGGAATCGTAGTCGTGTATCTGTATCGTGCCGACATCAAGCGAGGGATGACTCCGATAGTGAACAACGTTTCTCGGAAAGTTCAGTACACTTCGATCGGCAGACAGCCGGAAGACCAAGAAATGGAAGTGTGACCAACAAGTTTAATTCACTTTTGATGACTAATTTATACCAACATTTAGTGCTTGGTGACACTATAAAAACACTAAGTATTAATATCTAATGAATGACCTATTAAAATTACGGGACCAAGTCCATTATAATTTCTATTATGTGTTTTTTTTTTTGCAGAAGTAATTGCTTACTACATTGATGAAAGTAAAAGGATGAGTGAGAAAATAATGGGTTGCTTAAATCTTAATATATTAACAATGCAGCGACTATATAAGAAGCTGGGAACAGTCAGTTTCACTTTTATAACTGTGTTGGACCACCTATTCATGTTTAATCTTATCAAATTATTATTTGATTTAACACGTGTTTTTTAACTCATTGATAAACTATTGAGACTAAATATAGTTAAACCTAGAATCTTTGGCAACAGCACTATTATTTAAATTAGGCGCAAACTATTTGCTTTATCACAACTTTGAACCTGAATTCGTTTTATAGTTTAAATTAAGTTTAAAATTACAATTTGTAGTTGGTTATTTTTATCACAAGACTCAAGACCACTATATTATTGTGTTGCTTTTATTTTTTGTATTATGAGTGGTGTAAACATGATAGCTAATTTATTTATCGAGGTGATGTCTAAAGTGGTTTCTTATTTTAACGGGAAGTTTCTTTTGTAAGGTCCCTTGTTTGAAGGGTGAATTTTGATGGGAGAGCTCAAATAGTAAATTCACAACTGGCGCAGAGGAGACAGATGATGACTTTTATTATGAATGCATTCTGTTATCACGGATCCAGCAAGGGGTGATTACTATGAGACAGTTTTAAAAAGGAGCTAAAATAGTTAATCAAGTCAATAGTATGTAATGTTTTTTGAAATTCTGAATTTACCGCCTATATCTTTAATTACCTCTAAGGCTAGTATTGACAGAGTATTATAGGCTAAAATTAAACTTATTTCACTTTTATGTACACCTAAATTGCTTATAAGTCTAATAACATATTTTAAATGAACATTTCCTATCTAATCGTTTGTGTGAGATCATGCTTAAAGAACATACAACTTTTTTTTAAATGGCCTATATTATACTTTTAATACATGCTATTATTGTTCATATTTTTCATTTGTATTGTGTTATTCGCTAAATTAAATATTTTCAAAGTCATAATTGTGCCATAGCTTATCAACTCTTTTTTAAATTTGTTTATGCATTTTGTGTGCAATTATTATATAAAATTATGCCCTGGTTTGAACATAGATCTAAATAAAAAACACCGCCTCCTTCGTAAAAATGATCCTTTTACCATCCTCAACTGCTAGGAATAATATACAGCCAAGGTAGTGTAATTTTTGGATTTAAATGTCTTAATATAACATTTATACATTCTCTTTTCAGAAAGTTTAGAATGCTTCTGTTTTTTTTTTTAGCATCATGTTTATTAAAGCTCGTTCAATTTATATGCATGTGTACTAATTACGCTAATATTTTGGGATGAGAGGAAGTGTACCTGCATTTGTGTGGAGGAAGAGTGGAAAACCATTTAGGAAAATCACCCTCAGTACACTTGACTGAGATTTAGACCTCAATCTTTCAGAAATTGACAGTCTATTGCGGGAGTGACATCTTAGACCATGGACCCATCAAATTGGGCAATGCTTCTGTCATTTATTCATTGTTGACTTAGTAAAATGACACCTGTACAGGAAAGCATAGTCCATAGAGGGATTGGCAGATGAAGCCTAAGCTTCAATGTTTAACTCCTTTAAAAGCTGTCATTTTTCCAATCTAACAATTAATGTTAATTTGTTTAGAAAAATACTTGTAAGTATCCTTATGCCGAAACTACCAAATCTTGTATGTACAGAAATTAGGTCAGATTCTTGTTGTCATCTGAAAAATGTAATTATTAATAACATTATTATGTTGCTTTATGATTTATTTATGTCATTGAAATTTAAAATATTAACACAATGTTTTTCACTTTAAAATGATAGTTTATTAACTTGCAATAGGTGGGCATACACAGTGCATTGAATGATAAAATATTGTACCGTTAATATAAGTTTAGTGGGAAAGTGTAAACACTGATTCTTAAAAAAATGTAATATATTGAAAAATAAATATTTCAGTCATTTGTACAACTATGTCCAGATACTATAGTTTATGTAGTAGTGAATGGTTTGTAAAACTTATGAAGGTTATAAAATAAAGTGCCTTAATATAAAATACTAATAAGATAGAAACTAGTGCTCATTTAATGAGAGATAAAGTTAGTTCACATAAAACCCACCAAAATACCACACAATTTGGGTAATTTTTGACTGATCTAATATTTTGTGTCTGATTATTACTAAATGAAAAGTGTATGTAATAATTATTTGAATTAAAATAAGTATTGATGCCAACACAACCACCTCTTTAGTCTAGTAGTCAGAGTTTCTGGCTACAGATAGAGAAGTCCCTGGTTCGATCCCCAGTGCTTCCAGGTTTTCCGTGAAACAGTGGGTCTGGAATGGGGTCAACTCAGCCTCGTGAGGACAAATGAGGAGCTACTTGAATGAAAAAAAGTAACGGCTTCGGTCTAGGAAACTGAGATTAGCGGCTGGAGGGTTTGTTGTGCTGACCAAATGACACATATGGACAGAAGTTGGCACAATCTTCGCCATCAGATGGCAGCTACTTGGTCTGTATAGCTTGATTGTGAGCTGATGGCATGGAGTTTTTTTTATCGGTGCTAACACTTGTATAGTATTTTATAAGCAATGCCTTAACATAAAACAAGATGGGTGTAGTTAAAAAAAATCTTAAAATGTAGTTTTAGGTATTTTCTTGTATTTTACCATGTAACTTACTATCAAAAATATACTACTGTACTCTAAAGAGAAAATTTGTAATCCACTCTAATTGTGTGACTTTTTGTAATATAATTAATTCAATAAATATCACCGTAAATAGAATTAATGTAGAGTTGTATTTATGATAACATTTCAAATGCAACTATTTTATTACTATCATCATCATCATCAACTGTTTCCAACCTGTAACTGGGTCAGTTTAGTAAAATGCCTCCATCTTCCTCTATCCTTTCACCACTCTTCCTCCTTTATTTTTTTCCATTCTTCTCCTCTAACACTCGCAAACCCAAATTAAATTTTAAAATAAGTAGAACATTCAAAGTCTCTCATATTTTTAAACATATATTTGAAATAAAATACATACAAATACCATTATTTCATTTTAAAGATTTGATTAGACCAGAGGTTGATTATGACCAATTGCATTAAGGTTGCTGCGGTGGTTTTCACTCCTCCCATTCGGCAAATTCTGAAGAAGATTCCCTTATAAACTTTTCCAGCTTAGATTAGTCTGTAATGTATATTGAATAATCAACCTCTTAAATTTAACTTGAACGCTACATACAATCTTTTAAGTGAAAAAGTAAAACCTGTAATCTCAGATTCAGGTTAAGACTGACATGGTTTAGATAGCTGTCACAACGGTAGCTTAACAATACTTGTTGAACTTCAATGAGGATTTGAAGAAAGATTTTTAATCATTGTTGGAAATTAAAATGATTTCTCTACACCTCAAATACAGTTTTGGTTGGTTAGAAAAGTGAATCATTCATTATAATTTTAAGGCTTGCAAGGGGTTTATTACGTGACACATCACTTATTGCATGTAACTAATATCAAAGACTGCTATAATGTACTTTACCCCCATTACATGTTCTCAAGTAAATGGGGGAATACCACTCGGTACTTCTGTTCTTGAAATCTCACTTGACTGTGGGTGTATTTGTTCTCAAGGTACACAAGGTATCTCTTTATCATTGTTGCAATCTTTCATGGAAAAAACAAATTAAGGTATATCTCTTTATCATTGTTGCAATATTTCAAGAAATACAAATTATAGGCCCATCTCTTTACTATGTTGCAATGTTTCAATTTCAAGGAGACATAAACGATCTCTCTTTACCGTTGTTCCAATAATTGAAGGAGACACATGATATATCTATAACATTGTTGTAATGTTTAAAGAAGACAAACATCTTTGTACCATTGTTGCAATGTTTCAAGGACCCATTATATATATAGCATTGTTGCAATGAGTAAATAGACACACATGATATATCTAGAGTATTGTTGCAATGTTTGAAGGAGACACATAATTCTTTACCATTGTTCCAATAATTGAGGAGACACATGATAATAATATATCTATAAAAATGTTGTAATGTTTGAAGAAGACACACATGATTATCTATAACAATGTTGAAATGTTTCAAGGGGAGACATGATATCTATAGCATTGTTGCAATAATTGAAATAGAAACGCATGATATATCTAGAGCAATGTTGCTATGATTGAAGTAGGCATTGTTGCGATGTTTGAAGGAGACATTTTACCAACTAAGTTAAGTATAAAAAAAGTATGGACACTTATTTACATAATATGTAAAATGCTTACCTTAGCTCTAAAGTGAACTTAGAAACTTTACCCCAGGCATTTAATTTACCACTTAGAGGAAGAGACTAAACACATTTCCACAAGTATAACTGGCTTAGTTATGAAGATCAACAGCTAGGGTGTTGACTTGGGTTTTTTGTGTCAATATACTCAAGAAGAAATCACTATTGATATAAATAAGACCGTCTATTTAATCATATTCCACAGTTTTAAATATATTAAATCTAATTGTCCGGCAAATAACTCAAATCCAGAAAAAAAACTTTTTCAAATCATCTCATGAAGATTCAAAATGGCTGTGTATGGGAAAATATAGAATCAATTCTGAATATATATTATATTTAATGGTGCTGTTCTCACATTGTGTTTTGACAGCATGCTACAAATACATGTTTTTTTTTTTTCTATTTAGTTTCCTTATTGATACTTATCTATTTAAAAGTTACACCAACATAATTATTTGTGGACCATGTTTACTTTAATTTACCTTGAAAGGCAAGCAGTCTTACTTTGGCTGATTATACTATGACCCTATCTTATAAGCTATGACATAGTGGATTAATGAGGTAAACGTGCTACCTTGGAGGACAGATGAAGGGAATATGTCGAAAGTTGCATAAAGACATAAAAATCCGGACACTTAAACTGAAAATAATCTTAAGTGAAGGTGATAGATTATAACCATCTTAATCAAAGGTTCTTTTGTTGTCTGATCTACCCGACACTTGAACAACTTAGGTCAATTCAGACAAGGTGATCACGTTCCAATTATTTGAGAATAATATAATAACTATGTTTCCCAAACTGTACCCACGTGGGATTAACACAGATCATGGCTTACTACTACAACCAGGGCTGTGGATTCGGTACACCAAACCTTTGAATCCTCCGTCTTTCTACTATCTAACTCGGACTTCAACTCCAACTCCAATTCCTTAAAAAATGGAAGTATATTAATTAGTAATAATAAATTTACAGCAGTAAAATACTCCAATACAGATTACTTCATGAAAAGCTTCTTTGACATTGTGAATGTATATTTAAATAAGTATGTAAATTCAAATTACACATTTTAAGAAGCTGGAGTCTTGCGTCGGTATATTTTTACTGATTCTGCCTCCACCTAAAATTACTTCTGACTCCACAGCGCTTACCACAACTTTATTACATTTGAAACAACCATTTATAATTGATAAGATGGAAGTGTATTTATTTTATTTTTTTATTTTTTTAATAAAAGAGCTGAAAGGGGTAAATTAGTAAGGCCATGGCCTTGAAAGGGGTTGGTGACTGGTGAAGATCTGTGAAAAACTGATCTAAAATATCTTTGACTAGGACACAGAATGTAATAAAAATAACAGTGCTGTTTTATGATTTCAAAAATTCTATCTCCTAAATAAAATGTAAGAAAGGATGTTGCATCCTGTTTGCTGTGTGTCTGACTCTGAACTGAGAGACCAGGGTTTAATAAAATGCAGATTCAATCAGAGCGATTTTTGTCTCAATGTGGTTTCCCAAATACTTTGGAAATACTAATTAATTCACCCCCACCACTATTACTTCAACAACTACTTATATTATTATTATTAATGATGATAGTAATAAAACAAGGTTAAGTGGAATAAGATATCAATTATTATATTTTAAAATTCAAATATTTATATCTAATCTGGTTCTTCAAATAGTTTAATCAATTATCTTACAATTATCTTAATATTTACAAGGCTTGTATGCACTTGTCTTTATGACATTTATAAATACTATTGTATAGATTTAATGTTCACGTGTGAAGCTGACATGTATAAATAACAGCACATGTAAAACTCATTTTGTATTATCATTATTTTTATTGATATAAAAAAATTCTAAAACTTTGTTTTTTTTCATTTAAGAATCTACTGCGCAATTTTGAAGTGAAGGCTGTTTAGTACATGATTTAGATCCAGTATCTCTACTTGGTGGTCTGTGATGTAACTGACAGGGTCATAACCATGAACGAATAGGGTGGCACATACCACCAAATGTTTGTTACCACAGTTATAATTAATAATAATAATAATAATAATATTTAGCACCGCGTCTTACTACCCGTTCGGGTTATACGCTTTAAGTACTAATTACTCTAATGGATTAGGAATTGGGAGGGTTGAATTTAGAGGAAGTGAACCCGCATTTGCGTGGAGGGAGCGTGGAAAACCATTTAGGAAAAACCACCCCCAGTTCACCCGACCGAGATTCGAACCTTGATCGCCCCGTCCTCGGCGGTCGAGCACAACACGACTAACGCGTTAGCCAACTACGCCACCGAGGCGGGTCACAGTTATAATTGATACTAATAATATCCCTTATTCATATTTTTGTGTCATCTCCCTGTCATCGGCAGTCTTGTCTAACCAAGAGTGGCGCCTTAAACCATGCGGCCACCGAAGCCAGTATTAAAATTGTTATTAAATGACACAAAAATTTGAATCATCATCAACTGTTTTCAACCTGTGGCCAGGCCAGTTTAGGGAAATGCCTTCATCTCCATCTATCCTTCCACCATTCTTCTCCTCTCACATGCATGTATGAGGATAACAAAAGTTGTGTTAAGACAGAGAGTGGGAGGACGAAGTGGTTCCAAATAAAAAATGGAGTGAAGCAGGGGAGTGCCCTCTCACCACTACTATTTGTAATGGTAATGACACATAGGCGGAATTTGGGGAAGTTGCCCCCCCATTATTTCTAGAACAAAAAAAAACTAAATATAAGTCAACAAGTATTATTCACTTTTGGTTCTAACAGTGTTCTCATGTAACTTTCCAGTTCATCTATTATAAATTATGTACAAAATAATGTTATTTCAATAAAGTACAAGTACAAGTTCAAGAAGTACATTGAACAAAATAGAATGTATCTGTATGTGGTGTGCGAATCGTTTGTGGAAGGCAATCTATTGCCTTAAGAGGTCACGAAGAGATGGAAGCTTCAAAGAATAAAGGGAATTTTTTAAGTTGATGGAGCTTCGCTCCAAAGATAATGCGTTAGTAAAACACTTCTTCATTGACTGAGAGAAAAACTTTAAGTACACAGCTGAACATTTTTAGAATGAGCTATCCATTTTTGGAGAGCAAATATAAAACCCAAATCACTGATAAAGTTAGAGAGGGAAATATATTTGCCTTGATTGCTGATGAAACACAGGATATATCCAGACAAGAGCAAGTAACTGTCGTGATAAGATACGTGAATGACAATCTAGAAGTCCATGAATCATTGGTAGGATTTTACCCTGCAGAAAAAAAATGATGGTGAAATATTGGCAAATTTATTGAAGAGTGTCTTAATTTCACTAAACCTTGACGTACAAAACATGTGAGCTCATTGTTACGATGGTGCGTCAAACATGCGAGGGCCATACAAGGGAGTTGGAGCGAGATTTCAGGATGAAAATCCTACATTCATTGTAAGGCACACGTGTTAGATCTATGTATCGTTAGTTGTTGTACAGAGGTTACTTCAATAAGGAATACATTTTTTGTACTTTAAATTTGTACAACTTCATTGAAAAATCAACCTTGAAACATCATGCTATTTTTGAAAAAATCCACAAAAGTACCAAAAACTTTTGCGGTGGGATAACATTTAAGTCCCTCGGTGACAATAGATGGTCTTTCCATGTAGAAACTGTATGTTCCATACTTGATAATTTTGAAACTACATTGAAAGCTTTGAGTGAAATCTCAGAAACTGACCCTAACTTTGGTGGAGAGGCCAGGGCCCTATTTAAATGCATGGAGGATTTCAATTTCGTTTTTGATCTCTTGTTGCTAAGACGAGTTCTTTCCCAGTGTGGTACTCTATCTAAGACCTCAAGTCCAACAGTGTGAACTACGAAGTCGTGAAAAATGTGGTGAATAGCATGATTCAAGTTTTACAATCTTTTAGAACTGATGATTTTTTTCACTCAACTATTCAATCATTGTATCAAGGTAGCCAAATATATGGCTTTAAGCCAGCAGAGTTGCCTAGAAAAGGCAGAATCCCAGCAAAAATCGATTACATGAATAAAGCTCCATTTGAGACTGTGGAGCAGTTTTACAGAGCTATGAACCTTTTTCCTATTATTGACATTCTTGTCGAATAAATAAAATTTGAAAACAATTTGTATGTTATGAATTACTTGAGTAACGTATTGAGTTAACATAAGTTGACCCATCCAGTGTAGATCATGTTTGCAACTATTACAATTTATATTCTGAAAATTGAAAAATGACACCTGGACACGGAATCGAACCCGCGACCTTTGGCTTAGTATGCCAATGCTCTAACCACTGAGCTATCCAGGAGTCATCCCGTGCCCAGGGTCATACTTCACTCATATTTTAAGGTAGAGTCTATGATGGACGTGCGCAAATCGTCGGCTACAAATGTGTGATTTTATTAAGATCATGAGCTATCAGATAACGCAGCCACCTTCGACTCGGTAGTACAGGAACAGCTAACAGCGATGGAATTAACAAGTGACAAGTAACAAATGAAATTTAGCATGGTAAAGTGTGAAGTGATGGTAATGACAAGAAAAAAGGATAAGGCCTATTAAAACTATAAAATTGGCTGGAGTAGAGTTGAGAAAAGTACAGAATGTAAAATACCTTGGAAGAGTGATTGAGGTGAAAGGTGGAAATAGAGAGGATCTAATGAGAAGAGGACAGCAGGGAGAGTTGTTATATAGGTGTGTAAGAAACCTGCTATGGAGAAGTGCCCTTGAAGTGTAAGGAAGTGTTGTAATCTGTACCCATTGTCACATATGCATTAGAAACATGGTCATTGAATGTAAGAGGGACTAGGAAAGTAGAAGCCATGGGAATTAAGTTTGTGAGAAGCATGTTAGTAGGGATGTTAAAAAAGTATTGATATTTTTTTTCTGATAATTTACTGATATTAGTACTCACACTCTGATGTTGGATCGGTATCGAAAGAAATAATATTTTTGCTATCTTCACTCAAGCTGGGATTAAATGTTTGCTAGGGTGGACTGTTGTGGAGGAATAAATGACACTATTTCTCAATTCTCACTCATTTTATGTGTGACAAGCAAGAAGCAACTCTAGCATTCAATATCTTTTAGCTCATCATAATTCATAGTTGTTCTTTTATTTTTGTTTATCAATACAGCCTGATGCCTGATGGGTGACGGAACGAGAGGCGACCAATTTACAACCCCTTTCTTTATCAATGAGCATAGTAATCACAAACTAAACAAAAGAAGCTTTTGTAGAGCTAAATAATTATCGTTTTCAGTGTTTAATAAATATGAAAATAGAATTATGACGCAAAAGTAAAAATTATTATTACTAGATAAAAAGAAACATTTTTCCCAGATTAAAATTTCAATATTGATACTTAATGTTATCGATACCTTTCTTTTTATGCTCATACGGTATCAATATTTTTTCTTCTGATACTTTTAATGAGTACATTATCGCTACTTTTCTTTCGATACCACATCCCTACATGTTAGTTGTCACGAGGAGTAACAAGATTAGGAATATCTGGGAAAGAGTGGATGTACAGGGAGTACATGAGATAGTAGAGGAAACAAGACTGAGATGGTATGGGCATGTAATGAGGATATTGTAATATATGAGATAGAGGAACAAGGCTGAGATGGTATTGTGATGTAATGAGGATGGAAAAAGAGAGAATGCTAAAGAAAATAATGGAAATGAAGTATGTATGGAAAAGACTGCAAAGAAGGCCAATAAAGAGATGGGAGGAGCAGATAATAGAAAGTATGCAAGTGAAAGGAGAAGAATAGAAGCAATTAAAGGAGAAATAATGTTGAAAGGATAGAGGAAAATGGAGGCACCGCCCACAGTTTGGAAATAATTAATGATGATTATGACAACTAGCTATGTGGAGAGGTAATCTCATTTATTTTTGGTAATTTTTTTTTGCTTTCCACATTTATTTCCCCCCTCCTTACCCCACAAAAAAAAACCCAACTTATTATTAAGGGTATGTGAAGGCTTGAAACTTTGACTTGGCTTCAAAACCGATATAAGCTTTGACTTCACTTCGAGAAAAATTCCAGCTTTTGATAAATACGAAGCTTCACCAATAAAAATAGTGACAGCTAAAATACTCAATTTAAGGTTAAATGTCGCCATTATAAACTGTAATGCACATTACAAATTAATATTTAAACGGAAAAAAACCCTGAAGTAATCAAATTGTGTAGGTTGAGATAATTAATTTATCATTTTAAAACAAAACATTACTAACAATTGTGCAATAAAGCATTTTCCAAGTAATTTTAGTGCATAAGGTTGTAGGTATAAACAATAACAATATTTTTTCAAGCATAAAACCAATAAATAAAAATATATAAACTTTGATTCGGTTACAAGAATATTTAATATATTCAGTTTGAATTTGCTTTGAATTGAGAAAGCAGACTTTGCACAGCCCTATTTATACTAGGTCCATAATGATCATACATTAGCCATTTCAAACTATATTCTAATGATTTAAATACACAATATAGTGGTCGATATATGTAATGAATAAGCAGACATTTTCAAAAGTGACTCTTATCAACTAAGATATATATATAGTATAAGTACGATATAAGTTATTTATTAGTTGAGAGAGTTACTTTGAAAATGTTTCTTTAATCACTTCATTAACCATACAAAATATTGAATAATATGCGTATCTTCAAAGTTTAGATTGAAATATATCATGAAAAATTGTCATGAACCAGTTTAGCCATTTTTTTTTGCAGGGGGAAGGGGAAAATTTCCAAAATGATTCAAGTGTATATATTTAAATATATCTTTCTCTTGACACAAGAAGAGCTATTTGTACCTTGAACTACACCTACACAAGTGAACTTGGAATACCTCATGCCCTGCTTCATTCTGTACCACAGGAATAGTAAAAATGTTGATCGTACCAGAATATTTGAAGCAGACTTTTTATTAGATGGTTGGACAAGCTATGAAGCAAAGATGATTGATTCTTGACCGAGCACACAGGTGAGATTAAAAAAAATCTCTCTCTCTCTCTCTCTCTCTCTATATATATATATATATATATATATATATATATATAGGCCACATATTATTCCTTATGCTATAACTTTATTTAAAAACAAGCAATTACTGTATCTAAACTTTTAAACATTAATGTCATTTGTTTTTATAGATGCAAGTTTTTTTGCTTCTAAAAACAATATTTTACAAAAAAATCTAACCAAAATGTGAATCCCAGAAAAAATCATTTGTAATATATTTTATGAAATGATATTTTTGGTCATCATCACTTCTAACTACCTGCTTGGGTTATGCGAACATGTACTAATTACGCTAATGTGTTAGGGATGATGAAGTGTACCAACATTTGTGTAGAGCAGCGGTTCCAACCTCTTTTCCCTTGCAACTCTTTGGCAGCCCATTTACATTAATTGTGCTTTTAATGTTTAGCAAAATGTTTAATTATTATGATAGTAGTTTCTGATACATTTATTACATCTGAAAATAAATGGGCTTGTAATGGGATTAAAATATAGTGTGATAAAGAGGGCATATATTTTTACATTCAAAAAGCAAACGTTACATTAAAAATTAACACATTTAATTTATTTATTAATTTATTAATGATTATAAATACTATTTTATGTTTGGGATTGAAATCATTTTCTCAAGGTCAAATGTAGAAGAAAACTCACACCGCAACTCACCATTTCATTAAGTTAATTTCATAACTTTTGAATGATCTTTTGTTTTAGACTGCTGGCATATATAGCTCTTTACGCCATTATTCAAATATTTCCGTGTACTCCCAAACATCCTGGCATGTACCCCTGGAGGTACGCGTACCCCACATTGGGAACCGCTGGTGTGGAGGGAGAGTGGAAAACCATTCAATATAAACCATTCATAGTACAATTGACTAGGATTCAAACAACAATCGCCCCACCATTGGCAGTGTAGTCTGGTGTGTTGGTGACGCCTTAAGACTATGCAACCACCGAACTAGGTGACAGGAAATAAATACATCACCTATGCAAGGCGGCAAATGAGTATGGTGATGTTACTAACATATCATTCTCCCAGTCTAGGCTTGAACCAGGACCAAAACCAGGTGGCATATGGAGCTTTAGAGACCTTGGATCTGATCACGAAGTCAACGAGTTATTGAAAATTATCATGCCATTGAAATAACGCTCACATAAGGTACAAAAGACAGATTAGATAATTTAATTATGATTTTTTTTACTAATGGCCATGACGCAATAAATTTATGTATAAATAGCAAGAGAATCACAATACACTACTATTGAATAAACTCAACTTCTTACACAACATAGAAGTAGGTCATTTATAAATTCGTGTTTTAATTTTAAACAAATAATTGTTAAGTTAATCACTAGGTTTTTACATCTTGTATGGCATTTTTTTGAACTCAAGTAAATCTAAAACATTGTCACCAAAACTAATAACATTATTCCTTATTAGTTTCATTTTTCCAGCAGGTCCATTTCAACAATGAGATTGCTACTTCTGATCGCTGCCTTTGTGGCAGTCTGCGCCGCCGTCCCAATTTCAGAAGAGGTTCACTCTGATTGGTCGCTTTTCAAGGTGAGTTAATCTTCAACTAACAGGCATGGTATGCTACCTTATCACCAAGTTTATTTAGGAGACTTGGGTTCCATTCTGATGACGTACACCAGTTTAGTTTTCTGAGGTTTAGTAGTGTTCTGACTGGCATGTCTCAGGGAGTTGTTAGCACTTCTGACTCTTGACCTTGGAGGTTGCTGGGATTCAATTTCAAACATCCGCGATGTGGATGATAAAGGTGTGGGTATATTTGAAATGCTAAGGCAAAAAGTAAAACCTCTGTTGCTTTGACATCCCCAATAACCTTCATATCTTCGAAACATTTTGAACAAAGAAGAAAACTTTGATAAAGTAGGAACAGATTTGAAATATATAATCAAATATGACATATATAAACATTTAATCATTTTTAGAACAGCCACTAAACAGTATTTTAACACATAACAGTACCCGCTTTGGTGGCTACATGGTCTAAAGCAGTGGTTCTCAAACTTCCTAGTAACACGAACCCTCTAACCAGAGAACAGCTGATTCGCAAACTTCTTGATGTAGGATAAATGATTTAAAAAAATAGTAAAACATTTATAGTATATTTATTTATAAATTAATCATAATAATTTTTTTAATGTGAAAATATTTACAATATAGATTTTTAAAAATGTACACTTTCAGACATTAAATATATTAAAATAAATGTAAAAAAACTACAGTAAAAATATAAAGAATATATATGTACATTTATAATAGTTGATAATTTATGTGAGGAATAGAAATGAAGTTTGATTCAAAACTAAGATGATTTCATTTCGCATTTTTTATACCACAAAGAACAGAAAAGGCTTGCTCGCACAAATAAGTTGTTGGAAAAGGCATAAAATTTTTCAGTGCTTTTTTAAAAGTTCTTTGTGATGGCTGACGAGAAACTAAAATTAAAAGTGAATGCCTAAATGATCCTCTCAAGGATTTGGGCATTTCGGCCTCACTTTCTCGCCGGGATGATCCATTGTGTTTAGTGTATACCAGTGATTTACTTTTTTGTATACAATTTTAAAATATCTAAAAAAAATACAAAGGAATATCACAAATTCCCTGAACAACCTCGCAAATCCCCTGGACGAGCCTCGCTGAGCCCTAAGGTTTGATCAGGGTTTGATCCCGGTCGGGTGTATTGAGGGTGGTTTTCCATAACTGATTGTGTCCTTAGAGTAGAGGACAGCCAATACTTTTATCAAAGTAAAATAGCAGTAGGCCTACAAAAGTTACGAATCCTGTTGAAAATATCAGAGAAGTTGTGTCACAGCATGTCCTCACTGCTAGTTTATATTTTGAATTGGAAGCTATGATAAAAACTGATGTGTTAAGTTTAGGACATGGACAAAATGGAATGCTCTTGATTCAGATTATAAATACTGCCACTAAGATATATTTTCAGCATAAGCTTGATTAACATCTAGTCTCAGTCAGTCAATGTGTGGGGCGACGATGATTATTCTCTACTAACCATAAAGATATTGGAACTCTTTACTTTATCATGTAAGGATATAGTCAGTGGCGTAGCAAGGGCATTTGATGCCTGGGGCGAGTCTCGATTTTGGCACCCTCTACCAGATGTAGAAACAAAATTCTTAAAAGAGCTTTCTGGAGAGCTTGGATCCCTCGAGTTGTCTGCCGATACTTGAGGGTGTAAATGTGACACGCCTTTCAAATATGTACTGTACCTTACTTATATTTTAATTATTTAAAAAGTGAATACTTTACAATCATAATATAATTATTAATAACATTAATATATTTTTTAACTAGTACTGTATAACTATTTTTTAATTATTTTTTTACAAAATGATACCTCTATGACACCCCTAGACTGATGGTACATGGTGCGGACTGACCCCTCCAACCCACCCCTCTATACACCAATGGATACAGTAGGAATATGTGTGTGAAGTAAAATTACTATTAGAAAATATAAAATTGTTAGGTATTTAATCAATATAGGCTAGTTTCTAAACATTACTATCAGCAATGTCACCTTGTAAGATAATATGCTCTCTATTTGTGTTTGTGTGTGCATTAAAGACATATTATACTGTACCTAGTATTAATGACATATGAATGTGTATATTTTTTCTCCCCTCTATTTAGTTTTGCTTTTTTGATTTATTTCTATTTAAATATGTTGATAAATGTCCTTAAATATACGAGTTGTGTTTAATATATTAATTTTAGACATTATAAATTAGTTTGAGAAATTACTAGACAGTATTAATAGTACACAAGTTATACATTATGAATTAGTAGTTAAGTGTATTAAAAAAGGGGGGTGCTGGCTTTAACTTCACTCAAATACAGCCGATATTATAATTTGTTTATATTTTTCAGACCAAACACAGCAAGCAGTATGATACAGAAGAGGAGGAAAACACACGTTTCCTAATCTTTATAGAAAACAGAAACATGATCTTCGAGCACAACAAGAAATATGAAGAAGGACTTGTCACTTATAAGATGGCGCTCAACCATCTGGCTGACATGGTACAGCAAGTTTCACAAATAACTATGGATACAAACCTAACATTTCTAAGAGTTATCAACAAATCAGTTAACTAACAACAAATTACTGGGCATTGACCGTAATTAATATAATGACTGTTAAGTAAACAGCTATTGTTATGTATTTGTATTTTAAAAAAAACCACTGTTACAATAGTTAATAGCCCTTGTCATGGATCATTAACCAGGAGATTAGATACCACAATACGCCCAAACTAGAAAACGTATCCAAGTGCAGTTTTCTGCATTATGAATTTGACAGCAGTGAAATTGGGATTAGTTCAATATTTCTCTCATTTTAAAATACCACATTTCTTCGATTCTAAGACACTATCAATTGTAGGATGCACCTTAATTTTTGAGTACCACCAAAAGCTTTGATACTAAGAAGATAAATTTAAAAAAAAAACACTAAAATACCCTACATGATACATCTAAGAAATATTTTTATTACTACAGAATTCAATCTACTAACAAAAATAATATACCTCAGTTTTAGCTTATGTGGTGCTGACTGACAGCTCACAGCTGACTTCTGACGGCTTTGAAAAGCTACCAGACCATATTATGTATCCCTACGCCGAACCATATGATCTGCAAAAAACATGTCTTTAGCAGTTGTCACTTCTGACAGTCAGAATTTAGGTATATACCTAAATGTTGACTGTCAGAAGTCAGCTGTGAACTGTCAGTCAGCACCACATAAGCTAAAACTGAGGTATAGGTATCTTATTAATAATAATATTGAGCACCGCGTCTTACTACCCATTCGGGTTATACACTTAAGTACTAATTACGCTAATGGATTAGGAATTGGGAGGGTGGAATTTAGAGGAAGTGAACCCGCATTTGCGTGGAGGGAGAGTGGAAAACCATTAAGGAAAAACCACCCCCAGTTCACCCGACCGAGATTTGAACCTTGATCTCCCCGTCCTCGGCGGTCGAGCTCAACACGACTAGCGCGTTAGCCAACTATGCCACCGAGGCAGGTAGGTATCTTATTAATTTAATAGTAGATATGTTATTCAACTCTTCATTGTGAATCAATATTACTCTGATTCATCTGAGCCATCTTTATCTTTACCACCCCATGATTTATATCGTCTTCTGTCCCATCGAGAGTTGATAAAAAAAAAAATTCTAAGACATGCTTCATTTTTAGATGTTTTTGAATGGGGGAAAAAAGTGCTTCTAAGTATCGAAGAAATTCGAGAATTGTTTAATAATATGGTTATATATTTTTAAAATATGGTAAAATGGTTTCACTGGTCTTGATTTAACGGGTTTTTTTAAAAGTAGAATAAGTGAAACTGAACTGAAATGTGATAGTTGGTATGAACAGTATTATTTACCTAAGTTGGGTGCTATTTGGGGAGTTGGGGCGGGGGTTTAATGAGTGGTGATAGCTCATTTTCCTAATTTGTACAAACATTCACAAGGACAATGCCCTAGCTTATAACTTTCAACCATGATACCTCATTGTTGGCCAAAGTAACTTTGTTCTAGAAGAGTACCCATTTTGATCCTTGACCAGGTCTTTTAAAATGCTTGCACTATTCCAGAGCCGCGAGGAGCGTCTGAAAAGGAAACCTCTCGTCAATAGAAAGGTCAACCTTACCCACAGCAGCACCTTCAAAGCCTCTGGCGTGTCCTTGCCTGAAACCGTGGACTGGCGGGACCAAGGATATGTGACAGCTGTCAAGGATCAAGGCCAATGCGGAGCATGTTGGGCTTTCAGCACAGTGAGTTTTAGAGCAGTGTATTCATATTATATAAATCACAGCTTTTCTTGCCTTTCATACAAAGCTACCAAGTTCTCCTTTTAATAGCAGACACCAAACCATTCAATTTGTGTCTGCAAAATTTTCCCTGAACAAGATTTCGAGCAAATCCTTATTCAGTGACCTAGAAGTTACTAGATCACCAGGCCAGACAGTGGCACGCCCATAAATTTACTTTGGGTTGGTGTATATAATGTATCTAAACTATTATCTCTACATACTTTTTTTTATATATATAATTGGTAGTTTTATGGAAAATTTTAATACGGTTAGCAATATACCTTTTTAATATCAAATCAAAAGTGTTGTCTTGAAATTTTGTGTATTCATTCAACGTTATATAATATGACTCTATTTCAAAAAGTTTTTATTAACATTATTTGCGGTTAAAGGTGGTAAATACTTAGCTTGTCATGCACCAATAGGACCATTGCTTAAAACTGACACCTTGAAGAGCTCAAACTGTGGCAATATCTATCTTTGCTTTGGGTGTAGTGATTGCCGTCTTCAAATGTATTGATGGTATATTTTAGACTGGAGCGGTGGAGGGACAACATTTCAAGGCGACCAACCAATTGGTTTCCCTGAGCGAACAGAATCTAATCGACTGCGCCACCGATAACTATTACAACGACGGTTGTGATGGTGGAGACATGCCTATGACCTTCCAGTACATCATTGACAACGGGGGCATAGCTTCGGAAGAGAGTTACCCCTTTGAAGGCGAAGTAAGTAGGCGACCCTGCACTATATCTTGGACATACCGATAAATTTACCACACTGGTAGCCAGATTTTGAATATATATAAAGCTATAACATATACAAGTATTGCTAACCATCCGAAACCCAACCCCAAATGGGGTCACAATCCCTTTGTTGGGAATAAATGGCATGTAGAGAGGGTTGAACGACCAAAGTAAAAATCTAAAAGAAAAAAAAGTTTGGTTTCACTATATTTTGTTTTAGGCTAGAGCAAGTTGTTACTTTTATTGATCTGCCTCAGTCTGTTCAGATATAGTGTTTACAATGCTTTATTTCTTCTGGTATGCGCTATAGCAAGCTGTTACTTTTATTGAGCTGTCATGCTCTATATTTTCTGGTATGGGCTGGAGCAAGTTGTTACTTTCAGTGATCTGTCTCAGTCTCACTTATGGCTCTGACAAATATGAAAGTGGCAAAAGTATGAACGATAGTAGTAATATAATTCAATATACATCCAGTCCTTGTGATGAATGGAGTGAAGGTGTCGCTTGTAGGGTCAGTTGGTGGCTTGGCAGACTGATGTGTAATAGTACCTTCTGGCTCAGTGAGGAAAGCAACAAGAAACTACCTCACTCCTCATTTCCCTAGTACGCCTCTTAAGTGCTGCCTAGACTTTACGGCTGACAGTGGAACTGTTGAGGATTCAACCAACCTTCGGGTTGAGTACTTACTGCACACACAGAGGATCTAACCAACCTTCGGGTTGAGTACTTACTGCACACACAGACATACACCAATGGTGACCAAATAAAATGTTTAAAAACTCAGACCACTTGTGTGAGTGGATGTAGAGCTAAAGTCTGTATTTGAAGACAGAGTTTTATAGTAGCTAATGTACTATCCTCCTCCCACTCATACCTATTCTGGTGCAACTCCTCTTATCCTCCTCATACCCAAAATTTAAATATTATTTTTCCTGTAGCTAAATATGTAACTAAAACCAATATAAATAATAAATTTTACATAAACACTTCGTCAAAGAACACTATATATATATTTTTCTTTCTTAAATGTTCATTTAAAAAAATTAAGTGTTTGCTTTATTTATTTTTTCAATGTTCTTTTTAGCCTACAATAAGTTACAATAATAAAGGGTGACCTGGCGGTCTAGGGGTAAGATATCAGACTTCTGTGTTGGGGGACCGGGGCTCAATCCTTGGTCCAGGCACAGATTTATCTGATTGCCAAACCCTTCCCTTCACCTCTGACGAGATATATTTTAATCACAACTTGTAAATGTGAGGAATGCCAAGCCTCCACCGTGATCCGGATTCCACATTAAACTGTAGGTCCTCCATTTCATCTCACAATCACCCTAACATTACACATTAGCTTAAGTGCATATAACCCGAACAGGTAGTAAGACGCGGTGCTAATAATAATACAATAATAAACACCAGTAAAGTAAATTAACCTGTAGTTTTGTATTTAGAACAAACGTTGCCGTTCTGCGAATAAAAACGTAGTCGCCACAATCAGCAGCTATGTCAATATCAGGGAAGGAGACGAAGAAGCCATGAAAGAGGCTGTGGCCACAATTGGTCCCCTTGCCATTGCTTTTGATGCCAGCCAGGACTCGTTTGACTTTTACGATGGAGGTAGGTTTTTAAAAATTTATTTTAAAAAATGACATATTTTAAATCGCTGGTTCTGCTAGTAGTACCTGGGAACGAGGTAAGAAAAACCGCACAGTGAACCAAAATTAAAACAAATGAATTGAAATTTATTATCGAGATAGTTTTATTTTAACAAAAATTACCTCTGTTTAAAATAAAATAGTTTCATATTTTACTTTGGGAAAGGTGGCAGCCCCCACCCGTTGCTAAAAATAGTACCCTCCCCCACTTGGTACAATGCAACTTATTACATAGATTACAAGTGGTTCTGTGAATTAGGATGTGCTATGTAAACTTTATCACTATGAAGAAAACCCAGCTCAAAAGTATAAGAATATATTCTTGAATCGAAATCAAAATTTTAATTCTTTTTTTTCAGTTGTTTTATGTTAGAAAAAAATTGTGTACCTTGCCTATTTATATAACTTTAAGTAGGTACTATATGTATAATACAAGTCTTGTTGTGCGTCAGAAGGCATTGTAAGCATCTGAGAAACAAGTGAAGTGTGCAGCCTCCATGAAAGACAAAAGAGTGTAGCGTCAGTGTTACGAGGTAACGGCCGTGAACTGCCCCTATTATATTCGCTGTTATAATGTGACCTCAGTTAGAACTAGCATATATAACACTTTATATAGGCCTACTAAAATCATTTAGAAAATGTTTTATTGAACAAATTGTTTGAAATGTTTCATTTTAAGCTAATTAATCTAGTTATAATCACAATATGTAATTAAATTACTTCAGATTATTAATTTTCAATATAGGCCTACATAAAAGCTCAGATTGCCAATAATTCAACATAATAATTAACTTAAATGAGTATTTTAGCTGTCAATATTTTTTATTGGAGAATCCTTCGTAATTGTTGAAGTTAGATTTTTTTTTTCAAGCAAAGTTGAAGCTTATATTTTTTCAAAATCATGTCAAAGTTTTCAAAGTCGTAAACTGTTATAGTTAATTTTTTATGGTAAGTTTCCTGGAAAGGAGTGAGGGAGTGGGGATGGAGTAGTGCATGATCAAAAAATGTAAGTGGTAGACCCTACATGTCTTTTGAACAGTCTGGGATATTTCGAATAAAGAGTTACGCTTGTGTAAACAATTAATAGTTAGTGAATGAGGTCATAGTTGCATTACCTTCCATCAGTATTCAAGAACCAATTGCAATTGGATGAAAGTCATATATAAATATACAGAAAACCAATGTTTTTCCTTAATGACACAACCAATGACGGTGTTTTACAGGTATTTACAATGAGCAGGCTTGTACCAATGATCCCTACAATTTAGACCACGCGATGTTGGTTGTTGGTTACGGCACAGAGAACGGACAGGACTACTGGCTCATTAAGAACTCATGGGGGCCAGACTGGGGAAGCAACGGCTACATGACTATTGTAAGGAACTCAGACAACCAATGTGGCGTCGCCTCAGAGACAAGTTATCCCGTTGTTTGAATTGACAACACTGTGCATTGACAGTATTTTTCATCTAGCAATCAATCAAAACAACAGTTTTCTATCTATATATTGCCAAAAAAACAAAAACAATTATAGAGTCTACAAAAGAAATGTTATAACAATGTCAGTCCAGGCAAATGTTCTGACTTTATAATATTTGGTTAAGTATGAATTGTTCATTACTAATAATTTATTTATGAAAATTTTCAATAAAATGTTACCAAAACACATATTTATTTCATGATTTTATTTTTGTACAAAATGATACACAGACAAATTCCTTAGAAAATGAATTAATAACAAAAAATTTTATGTGCTATAATAGATTTTCATAACCGGTCAGTGCACCTCCGAGGAGGTAACCTCGGCTCCTAGCCTTTCAATTACCAAGGATTTAACCTTAGTAATAATTTAGTCCTAAGGTTTATATGTGAGCAGAAAACTGAACATTTGAATTTCTGCCACAATAAAATAAATGAATTAGTTTTTAGCTTTATAACATTAAAAAATGGTCATGCAAGAACTGAAATAATATACAGGGTGGCTACAAAACATATTTTACCGAATTCCCTGACTTTTCCAGGTTTTCCAGGCAACATTTTTCAATTTTCCCTGACTACTTTTTTCCAGTTTTAATGGTGGATGATGGCTTGTTTTATTTATTTTTGATCACATATTAAAAAAGTTTGTATCTACTAAACATAAACAGTTTTACCAGTTATTTTAAAAATTAAAATGTTATTTTATTTAGGTATTATTAACTTTTGTTTTAGTGTTTGGTTGCGAAATTAATGGCATTTTTAGACATATTTTTTAATTCCCTGACTTTTCCTTATTTTTAGTTAAATTCCCTGACATTTTCCTGTTTTCCCTGTTATCCAAAAATTCCCTGACTTTTCCAGGTTTTCCCTGTTTTCCCTGTCTGTAGCCACCATGAATATAGCAATTAAAAGAGTAAAAAATACCACTAAGGATTTTAAAAGAAGAGAGAGACATTTAATTTCTGTCTCAACGCACAGCAGAGTGTAACCATGTGCTTCCCAGTGCAGTCTTATCTTTACTGAGGTTTCCGCTCCATTTCTTCCGGCATCTCGGAGAGGCTTTGCACATCTAGTCATCAATAGTATCCTTTGAGTCAGTTGCTGAACTTTCTCATTATTTTCAACCTAGATTACGTGCGTGAGCCTCCAGTCCCCAAAATAAATCTGGTAATACTAAGGATGTGTTGATACTAATGGAACGTAGTCACGGTTTGGAACAGGTAAACCTTGTCATTCAATGCTGATAACGATACTGGTCAAACAAGTGGATCGGTAAGGAACGCTCCTTCTCAATCCCTACCACGCAGCTGTACCTAGTCCTTGTAACTTTATCTGACAATACCGATGTTCATCAACAGTTCCACTTTGAGTATCAGATTCGCCATTCCCATATTTTCTCTATCGATATCAACTTCATCACGATATTGTTTAGGATTTTCTCTTATCGTTCTTTGCATAGGCTTCAGCAGTAATGGGTACTTTTCCTTCAACAATGTTATTTGAATTTGCACCTCTCCAACTATAATATTATTGATTTACTACAAATGTTGTTAAATTTAGGTCAAAAAATTTTTTATTCTCAATGTATGTTTTATTAATGAAATGAAATAAATAATTGATAAATAAATCATGATATATTAATTTTTATTTCGTTTTTTTAGTCTATTGGACAAATAATTATTACTAATACGTGGTATTTAAACCTGTGAAGAATACTGTGGCAATATAGTGATGAAATGAAGCATGCAGTATCACTGTATTTCTCACCAAAAACCTATTATACGAGTACCCACATGCATTTTTATACTAAAGTGAAAATATTTAACTTAGCGAAGTCAACCCTGAACAGGAGGGGAATCACAAGAATAATATTAAAGCTAGCAAATTTTAGGAATATTTTTTTATTTTTAGGTTCAAATCATTAATTTAATAGCCTCTCATTGCTATTTAAAACCCATAACATGCGCGTTTTTTGGGGGATATAACTGGCTTCTCCATTCTGACATCAGAGTTGAGCTGTATTGATGGTGTAACAGTATCGACTACTTCAAATTGTAAGCATGAAAGGAGCAGCTTTTTACGTGTCATCACTTTGTATTGCAGAAAAGATGTGGAGGGAGGAAAATTACAACTATCAAGCTAAAGTTGGGCGGCCACATTACAAAAAATACCCACAAATTTTGAGCCAACATAGTAGAAAACTGTTTTACGGAAGGACAGCAGTTTTTAAGTTATCTACTAAATATTAATTTTTGCTAGCCGAGGACGGGGAGATCGAGGTTCAAATCTCAGTCGGGTGAACTGGGGGGGGGGGGGGGGGGGGGGGGGGGGGGGGTTCCTTAATGGTTTTCCACTCTCCCTCCACGCAAATGTGGGTTCACTTCCTCTAAATTCAACCTTCCCAATTCCTAATCCATTAGCGTAATTAGTACTTAAGCGTATAACCCGAACGGGTAGTAAGACGCGGTGCTAAATATTATTATTATTATTATTATTATTATTATCTTATAAGTTATGTTACAAGTCCCTCCAAAAATTAGAATGTCCTTCCATAGCATTTTTTAATAGTTAAGTCCCTAAAATAGTACAAATATAAATGTTTTGTCTAGGCACTTACTTTTTTGTATTTCTATACACAATGCCAAGTTCTAATTTATTTATTTTTTAATCTATTAAAAAGTTATACAGCAAACAAATTACTGTTATGAAAGGACAAATTTGTTGGGCCTACAGAAGGCTATAGGTCCTTTGAGTATTTACACTAATAAAAACGGCTTAATAGGGAAATCTGAAATAATTAACATATTTAATATATTGGTGACACTGATGTATCAAGTCAATCCATAATTATTTTTTTTGCACCATGTCTTACTACCCGCTTGAGTTATATGCTTAAGTAATAATTATGGTGAAGGGTTAGGAATTGGGAAGGGTGAATACAGGAGAAGGGAACCCGCATTTGTGTGGAGGGATAGTGGAAAGCCATTCAGGAAAAACCACCCCCAGTTCACCAACCAAGATTCGAACCTCGATCTCCTCATCCTCGGCCGTATAGCTAAACACAAAACTAGCGCGTTAGCTAACTACACAACCGAGGCGGGTTATCCATAATGTTACAGCATTCTTGTATAGTTTGTATCTAGCGAACAACAAGAATTTCTTTATGTCTGCATCATACAAGCAATTCTTCTAAATAATGAGTTCCCATTAAGAAATCGGAATGAAGTGTAAGTAAGACAGTGTTTTGGCCAGATGATAGAGACAAGTAAATAATTGATAATATGAAAGATTATGTATTTAGAAACAAGCCAACTAATAATTTATTTGTTTAACTGATATGTACCAATATTGAGATAATCTTGTATTTCTTGTAACAAAACTAAGTTATCCTGTAGATAAACTTTGCACTGAATGCTAGATAAATATTTCTTGCTATAATTTGTGCTAATATATTTTTATGATTTTTTTTCCCACAATATTTACACTATGACAAAACTCATAAAATAATTACTACCACAACAATACTTGCAAATATTGCCTTTAAACTAGTTAAACACAATTATTACTACAAAATCGACCTTCCATAACAATATGTAGGTGTAGGTGGGGATAAAAACCCACACAGGGCTAAACCCCGCATGTATTTTTTTAAATTCATAATGTATAGTTTAACTACTGGCCTCCAGGGTGCAGATAGGTTGCGACCCCACCAGTTGTGTAGAGGAAACTAATGGCGGTTGGATGTCGGCACAACGAAAAATGAGGTAATTGTATTTTTACTAGTTTTTATGTAATATTTCCTTTGATTTACTTGAATGTTGTCTGCAGATTAATGAAGGTATTACAAAATGTAACTTGCTGCTGTGAAAGCAAGAGGTGAGGTCTGTTATCATGTAAGAACTCTTTCCTATTCTTGATCCATCCATCTTGGTACACGTGGGGGTCAATGATAACATCACCGTTTGGGGTAAAAACCCGCATTTTGACCTAATGCCTCTGAATATTAAATTTTTCTTACAAATTGAATTTTTGTCTTGAACATCAATATTTTGGTAAGATTAAAAGATTCATAATCTTTGAGCAGTAAAATGAGTCAGCCGTGGCTTGCGAGCATAGTAAAGTTTCTGAAGGTCCTCCAAACACCAACTCCTCGATCCCTGCGGTTCCTGAGGAAGGCCCAAATAATTCCGCACCAGACGATTTTCCATCGAAAAAGCCCAACGAAGAACCAATCTCCAATTCCAGCAACCCCCCCCCCCCCCCCCCACCCGTCCCTCCAGGTACCAGTCATGAGGAAAACGTCGGCCAAGCCATCCCAGGACCCTCTCAAATCAAGACACCACTGGAAAACATCATTCCTCTCCCCAAAATTCAAATAAAAAGAAAAACACTAAGGTAGAGGCTTGAAGTCAATAATACTGACATCTACCCCCAACAAAAATGCGTTTGGAAAAATTATCAGCAGAAAAAGAAACTACAAAGAATAACAATTGCAACAAGTGACATTTCCCCCACAACCAAACCAAAAAGAAATAGAAGTAAGAAATCACCTTCCAGCTCTTCAGAATCGGTCACCAACATCTCCGTCCGTAATTATAGCTCCAATCTGGATGGTTTATTTTCTGAAGAGGAAGAAGAAAGATAAAATGACACTTGACTTCAAATCGGTGACTTTGTTGTTGCCAAGGTGCATGGAGTAACTAAAAACAGGCCAATTTGAAATTATTCTACAAGATTCCAAAACACAATAAGTTTCCTGGAAGACTTAACCAATTCAATAATTTATTCAATAGAATTACTCACGAAACATTCTTTAATAATTTGAGGTTCAATGTTCTTTTGTTTCTTTTTTTCAATGCGATAGTTAAACACAAAATACCTATTCCTTAAAAATTTGACACTCAATGTTTTTCTTTTCAAAATAGGCCTATGTTTACCAAAAATTATTTAAGACTAACTTTTTTTTGTGATAAACATTTATTCAATGATTTCCATTGATCTATCAATGACTTATTACGTCTATTTGGTTTATTCTGAGAAATACATTTTTTATTACATTACATTTCTTAATTGAAACCCTCCCCATTTTCCAAAAAGTTGTGAAATGGGGTAAAAACCAGCACTGTGGATTTTTGCTCCAGCCATGCAGATTTTTACCCCATCGCGTGGAGCAAAAGCCCGCAAAAAGAGGTTTTTGAAAAATTCAAATTGCTCACTTGATATTTATCCAACAGCGCCGTTACTGTAAGTAAGTTTGGCCGACATGCTAATCTATCAGTTGCATCAGTTTTTCTTGGAATGTTGACCCACTAGCACTCACAATACCAAAAAAAACCCCCGAAACTGCGGGTTTTTGCCCCCACCAACCCTATAGGCCTTGAAATTTTAATACTGAATAAAAAACTTGAACAGTTAAAAAAAATTTTTACAATTTTTACAACTACATACTCCAATGCTGTTGTTGGCGGGTTCAATAATTCTTGGATAAAGGCCAAAGGTGCGATGAAATATGATTTATTTCCAATTAACTAAGTTAGGTTAAATCAAAAGACTATACTTTGGTTGAAAGTGCCAATTTTGAACCATGCCCACAGGTAGTGTGTACTTGACTATAAGTCTCTTGTAAATTAAGCATTAATTTTGGAACTGTGCGGCTTAGTTGGTTATGTTAATAACTACTGTCCCAAGGGTCCTGGGTTCGATTCCCAGCGATGCAGAAAAATGTATTGTCGGTGCAGTGGGTTTCCCTTACACAGTGAAGCATTTATTCCTGGGCGTTGTTTTCATTCGTTAGATTTTAAGTCATGTGCTGATATCTGTATGCTCAGAGAGTGTACATTAAAAAATCTCAATAACAATGTGTAGAATTATGGTACCAAATAAAGCATTACAAGTGAGCTTTCTTCAAAAATCATCGTATATATTATGCTACATCAATTTACTCAGAGAAATAACTAACCAGTATGCTCTTCAAAGCTTTTACTAATATATTTATTTCATTTAACTAATCACACATTGATGTATCTCATATATTTAATCAAATTAATGAACGAAGTCAAAATGCCACATTGCCTTGTATGGGTGTAAGAGAGAGATATACCTGAAGTTCCTTTCTCTCTTACACAATGATATGCAGACGACAGCTCGAAAATTTCAGCCACAGATGTCCATTCAGTTATATTATAGAGATCAATGGGATCCAAGCATTCCATATTTTTAGTTAATTTTTTTATTTCTTTATTTATGGTTGATATCAACCAAATAGTACAAAATCTAACTCACAGATGGTTCTGCAAGCAACTTTTGGTTTTGTTGGAATGGATCAATTGATTTCTATAATTTAATTGGATGGACAAATGCGACTAAAATTTTCGAACTGTCGTCTGCACACCATTGTGTAAGAGAGAAAGAGACCTTTGGGTATCTATTTCTTTCTTACACACATGCAAGGCAATGTGGCATTTCGACACAATTCGCTAATTTTTATGAATATATTAGATATATCAATGTATGATTATTTAAACGAAATAAATGGGTTAGTAAAAAGTTTGAAGAGCATAACTAAGTACAATACTCATGACTTATTTCTTTAAATAAGTTGATTTAGGCTAAAATATTAACACGTCCTACAAACCTATAAGCTAAATGATCGTTAGAACGTAGGACTTCTACACAAAGTTTGTCATTCGAACAAAAGTAATCAGGTTTTTAGCAACCTTTTTTCATTATAGCTATCAAACATTAAATATAATATGGTTTCTGAAAGCAATATACAAGCTGAAATAATATATTGTAACATAGTAATACTTCCTAAAAGCCCTATAAACTAAATGATAGTTTGAATATAAATCTACTATATAAAGTTTGTTTTTCAAACACATGTTATTAAGTCTTAAGCTACCTTATTTCTTTATAGTTAACGAACATTAAATATAATTTGGTTTCTGAATTCAATATATACAAACTAAGAACCAACTTTAAATATATATTTTTAGTAATACTTTATAAAAACCTATAACCTGAATGATAATTTGAATGTAAAACTACTACACAAACTCACTTATTCAAACACATGTAACTAAGTTTTAAGCTACCTACCTTTTTTCATTTTAGTTATTGAACTTTAAATATAATATTGTTTCTGAAACCATTGTAAAATCTAATAACCAATTTTAAATATATTGTAGTCTTGGCAGAATGCAAACAACATGGGCTTCAGCTACATATTTTAATATATCAAAGATTTTATTCTTATTTGTACAATATTACCTTTAAATCTGAATTATATATCCTTTAATGTAAATGTTCCTTCAATCAAGTGGGGTATAATACTTCATTATTTAAAAAATATATATACTTTTATTCATTAGACACACTTTTTTTTTTTTTTGCAAGAACATGAAAAAAACCCCGTCGCATCTGTCCCCTCACTAGCAAGCTAACGACAAACTTTAGAGTCACGATTTGGTCCGTTGCAAGGAGTGTGTTTATGTCCATCCAGTGTAGTATAGAGATTACTGATTGGATCAGAAACAGAATCTATCCAGTGTACTATCCAGAGCTTTAACTGCACTCTATCGTGAAACTTTACACTAATAGTCTTATTTGGCTACTAATGCTTTACGCTGCAACCCTGCAATTCCCTTAAAATAGTTATTATTTGAATGTGCAAAAAATAAGACTCCTCCAGTGAAATGTCAATATGCTAATTTGATCTGTGATCAAAAGATCAAAATAAAATCGGATAAAAACATTAGGTTACCAGAGTAGCTTACTCTTTAAATACGCTAACACACGATAATACTAGCTAAAAATGAGTATAACTATATCGGCTGTTCGTCCAAGAACAAGTATTCTGGACAAATCTTTAAGTAGGGGCAGGGGCGAAGTTAGTTTAAGTTGTTATGCCCTTCTTTTTTCAGAGTTAGTTCAATATTGCCAAAATCGAGTATATACAGTACCTGAGCTGCAAAACAAGTAAGTTTTAAGTTTAGTTTTTAGAGACTTTTTTAACAATTTACTTTGGTTTCGTATTTATGGGCTAGCTGAATATACAATTTTGTTATAAAATTCCCTAGTGTCAGCTTGCAATCGATCCAAACCGACCTAGTGGCCGGAGTCTGCTGGCGAAAATAGTGCCAACCTTTGCAGATAAAGGGTGCCATGTGGTCAGCACAACAAACACTTGGGCAGTTTATTGTTTTATAGACCAGAGCTGCTATTTATTCATTCAAGTAGCTCCTTATTTGTCCTCGGGAGCCTGAGTTGATTCCATTCCAGACCCACTGCTTCCCAAATACTCTGGAAGAGCCATGTCTCGAACACAGGAACTCTGACCATAAAATGTTGAAAATTATAAAAAAAAGTATCTGACATTTTCATTATTGTGGGCTCCAAACTGTCCATTTATTTTGCCTGTGGCTTTAAGGTGTATTGCTGGTGGCGGAGAGGTGGATGTTCAAATTTCGGATTAATGGTTTTTCCGATGAGCTAAAAAAAATATCAATATTTCATCAAGCAATTAGAACCTTTGTGGGTGTGATGATTAAAAAAACCTTTAAGTCAAAAGTAGCAAGTTTATTGGGTCAATAACATTACATTTTCTTTAAAAAAAAATTAAGTTTTCTGTATATAGGACATTAAGAATATTTAGGCCTAATAGATAATTTAGAAAATATTTACTCGACTCACCTATTTCACTGGGTAAAGGGCACTGAGACGCAAAAATCTACAGCATGTACGCCTTGAACTTCTTTCTGTTTTCATTAGCAAACTTATTGTGTGTGTTTTTTTTTTTTTTTTAAATCAGCCAAGCTTAACCTAACCTTTTAAGTCAATTAAAATTCAATAAAAATAAAAATTTGGATGGCTCACAATATTTAGAGACTAGGTAGTTTTGCCCATGCAAAGTTGTCATGGGTTTATCTTGTGTCAAGAGGTAATAACCGAGAGGCCGTGAATCTGATTGAAACATTTTAATTGTCTTTGGATTTAATTAATTCTTTACTCAACCAATGTAGAAAGCGCATCCATTCCTAAAGACTCGTCAACATTGTTGGATTGAGATGGTAAGCTCAGATAAAAAAAAATTAGTAAAAACGTTGGTCCTTCCATCATATATATGTTTTCTTGTACAATTTACCTGATTATATCATTGGTTGCGTATAACCCGAACGGGTAGTAAGACGCGGTGCTAATAATAATAATATATCATTGGTGTTGGATGTCACTAGAAATTTAGTGACCTTTTGGCTAGTTACCGACTCATGTGTGATTTTGCTATATTTTTTTTGTTTGTTTTTTATTGATAGGCTTGCAGAAATGGGTCAAGAAGTTGGTGTGAAATTCATTGACCTATTATTTGTGCGTGAAAGAAGTTATAAGCGTGAAATAAAGATACTGAATATTCTTCTCTTCGTTAAGTCAACTTTATGGAAGGTAACTCTTTATCATTTTATTTTAAATTAGTTAATGCATCAGGGGTGGACTGGCAGGATCCAAGTGGCCCGAGACTACATGACAGCTAATAACACACCATTGAAGCTATATTTTAGTGTAAGATGAGGTTGTGAGGTGAAGTAGTTAAAAAAATGTGTTATTGATAAATTTAGTCCGACACCTTAGCTCCGTCTACTGACTGGGTTTGATTCCCGGCATGGTCTAAAAATGTATAATTAGTGAAATGAGGGTTTTCCCTTTCACAGTTGATGAATTAACGGCCGGGAGCTGGGTGTTGTGTCCTTTATAGGTTTATGTTTGTTTTTAAGTCGTGTGCTGATATAATCAGCTGGTTCAGAAAATGCACCTTAAATAAGTGAAATGAAAATTAGTAAATTTATTCTTGAGGCCATTTTAGCTGCATGATCAATGATTACATCACTATTTACCACTAAAACATTAGTGTCTTACTTTATACTGACATGAGCAAATATGCTCCTAAATTGTTAGCTGGGAGCCTAGTTTTGATATATTTAGATTTTTAAAATGATCCTCCACCCACTATTTGTGTAGATTATAAAGCTAGAAACGGTAAGTATTTACTAAACAAAAGATTTATAAGTTTAGCTTATGAAATTTTTTGTAAACAACACTAAGAAAAACAAGACATGGTTTTACATTTTATTTCCTTGTATACCGGTATCTTTCAAGTTATATTTCCGGTATCCATAAACTATTTAATAAACTCTATCAACCTATGTTTGTTGTAAATATTTTAGAAAGATTTTATAATTCCAAAGGGCTACTACGCCCCTGGAAAACCAGGAGAATATAGGTTTTTTTTTCTACAGAAACATTGGGTTGTGTAACAACTGCATACATTTACACATCAAGGTTAACTCATCTTGTTCTTAACACCAAAATACATGACTTCACATGTGTCAGTCTTATAAAAAATAAAATTTCATTCTTCTCTACCACTTTCTAAACAAAGCTGGCGAATTTATGACAACGATGTCACTTGCTTATGATAGATTGTGGTTTGATCCCTGTCTGTTGTACTGAGGGTTTTTTTTCCCCTAAATTGTTTCCCACTCTCTGTGCAAATGTGGGTACAATTCCTATAAATTCAACCTTCCTAATCCCTAACATTATCGTAATTAATATATAAACATACAACTTGAATGGGTGGTAAGACATGGTGCCAAAAAAATAAATTATAAATGTATAATAATTTCACTGTGACACTATGTTTAGTGGTAATGGTACCACCTGAAGGTAAGAAATGTAAACAAGAGATGGTACACTAGAGTAGTGCAAAAAATTCAGCTAATCCTTGATTGGCATCCTCGTCAAAAAAGGTTCGCCCTCCCTGGTCTAAGGTTTGTGGAAAATCGAGAACTCATGGAAAACACAGGGAATTTTATATTAAAAAAGTAGGTCTAATAATAACCCTGCATTACTATACTATGTCAATGCTGTCCCATTGGGAATGAGAAGTTAAAACTAGAATGTGGCGTAATGGTGTAAATTGTGTGTGTGAATGGATGAAATTGTAATCTCTTGACGTCTGCATATCCCCAGGCCTTGTTCGGGAAAGAAGCAGACAAGTTGGAGCATGCCAACGATGACGAGAGGACGTACTACATCATCGAGAAGGATCCCATTGTCAACAAGTTCATCTCTGTGCCCAAAGACAAAGGCAGTTTGAACTGTGCAGTGTTCACTGCGGGGATCATAGAGGCGGTGCTCAATGGCTGTGGATTTGTAAGTATAGCAGAATTCTGGTAAGAAAGCACTTTTAGTGAATACAAACTTTTTTGTGGCCAAATTTTATTTTTTTACCATCTTTCACTTGGGTTGTACACATATGTACTAGTTACGCTAATGTCTTAGGATGAAGGTTGAATTTAGAGTAAGTGTACCAGGATTTGTGTGGGGATGGAGTAGAAAACCATCTAGGAAAAACCACCCTCAATACATCCGGCTGGGATTTGAACCCCGATCTCCCTCGCCACCCTCCGTTATGTGCAACCTAGGCTATTGGAGAGTGATACCTGAGACCTTGCGACAAGCGAAGCTGGTTGCTGTTGACATTGTTAACATTTTAATTTATTGACAGTGTCTTTTTTTTTAGGTATTGAGATTCAAAAGTGACAGCTGTAGCTCTATATAGTTAAGGCTTGTGTGAAAATTGTTTAAGTGACTTTAAATAATTGACCCAAAAGTGCCTTCCTATTTAATGAGTCTGTAGAGTCTTCATGAAAGAAGTCCAAACATACTTGTGAAAATAGAGCTTTTGCCATATGCATTTAGTGATTAATTTAGGAACGTAGAAAGGTAGTTGGAATATTTTTGTTTATATTGAGATACTAAAACCACATAGCGACTTCAACGCTCCGATTTACTTTTTGTTGTTGAATTTAAAAACTGCTAAATCCCCCACCTGATCCAAAATAGAAAGTTCATAATGAGGCAACATAGTATTTAAAATATGTCACATTTTATGATAAATTAAACTGCTAATAAGTTAAATAAAATTATAGATGGTTATAGAATAAATTTATGACAAAACTTATATTTTTCTATGTAGTGTTTATCCATTTTAACAGTACTTAGATTTATTATTGGATGATTCATTTGATTTGTTTCCAGCCTGCCAAAGTGACAGCTCATTGGCACAAAGGAACAACATACATGGTCAAATTTGAAGATTCTGTCATAGCCAGGGACAAACAATTAGAAGATAGATAAGAAGTAACAACGGGCCCGAGTATTTTACATTTTGTTCATACAAGGCAGTTGTAACAATCAAGTTATATGTGTAAATATTGCCGCTCTTGTGTGTCAATAAAGTTGTCAAATTCCCTTCAAATGCATTTGTTTATTTCTAGAGGTGTGCAAATGCAACACAAAGCTTGGATCTTGAAACATACAAAACAACGTCAAGGATAAGGGTTTTGTTGTGGTCACATTCCTTTACTTTTAATCTGTAAATTGTCCAGTGAATAGATTTAGGTAGAGAGAAAGGTTTGTAGATAAAAAACAAAGCAACCTATATATTCTTTCATGCTGACGTATCTGAATTTATCTGTCCTTTATGAATGTCAATCACAAATTGATATTAAAATACTGTTTAAAAAAATGATATCGTATTTCTTCGGTTCTAAGACACTTTTTTCTTCCATTAAAACATTTCTAAAAATGAGTTGCCTCTTAGAATCACATTTATTTTTCAACCAATGCTCTCTATGGCTTAGAAGAATCAGACTGATATTGATTAAGAAGGAAGAGATGAAAAACATACCTACTGACAAATAAGATAATATGGTTGTTTGTAGATTGAATTTTGTAATACAAATATTTCTTAGATATAGGGTATTTTAGACTTTTATTTTTTTCGTTAGAATCAAAGTTTTTTTTCCCTTCTGTTGATGATACCACGGTTACTAGACTAGCCGGTAGGCGTCACACACAGGTTCGTTCCAGTGATGACGTAGCCTGGACACCACTAGCCGACCTAGCACGTTGGCAGTACTCAAGCCGAGCATTGGTATATTACAGGTTATCTAAGAAGCCGCCCATGACTGTTTAGCTACTCATTTATTTCTTTTAACTTTATTCAGCAGAATACAAAAAGACATGGAAAATATAACAAATATAGTTCTACAAGCATTATTTCAGTGTTATAGTTATGAAACATTATAATATAACAGCTATAGCATTCCTGATATTTGTTTAGTTATTGTTACATAGGATTATTTTATAAAATTGTAATATTCTATTTAAATTGTATAAAACAATGCTGCAGCAAATAAAACCAATATTGTTGTATAAGCGCTATTTTAGTCGTTTATTTATATGAACTATGGCATACAATGTATTTCATAGAGACTAATCCTGCAGACAGTTCAGAAACACTTAGAACTTCATTCCTGTTTTTTCATGGATAGCCTACAGATTCATTTCATATGCAGTCTATCATTGTTTAATGTTGATTGTAGAAGTTGCTGAACTTCTTTGGGAGAATGTAGTTTTTCTGACAGTATTTTGCAGTCATTACAAGTAGACCTAGTTGGATTTACAACAGTGCTACGAATCGGTAAATTTAAATGAGGAACTGAATAAGGCTTTAACACATGTTTTATAGGAAGATTTAATAACTCAATCTTTAAATCCCTTATATAATCTAATTCATCACAATGTATTTAGCAGACGCGAGCGATATCAATGGCAAATGAATCGGCCAGCTTGCAATCATTTATCCACTTTAATTTAGTTTAGTTGTTTTTAGGAAACTTGTGAAAATGAATGCCTATGTCTTTTTGGTGTATATCATGATTAGTATAACCGGTAATCGCACAACACACCATTGTTACAGACTCACATTCTATGAAACTACCCTATTACACAAGTAAAAACACTCAGTGACTGACACGTAACTCTAAGCCGAGGTTAGCTTGGTGTTCACTTGACGTCAGGGGGCAGGGTTGCCACTGCGCATACCGCTCGTGACCCCTACTGTCTAGTCTTAGTAACTGTGGGTAATACATAAAAATTAAGGAGCGCCTTAGATTCAAAGAAATACTCTATATAGATGATACCCATATTTAGTTATTTCAAATTTGTTGCTAATATATCAAAATAATCATCTTTTTCTTTTAAATGTTTCAAAACTATAAAGTGTATTGTGTGTGTCTGTCGAAGCATAGGAGATTTGACCTCTTAAATTTCAAGGTTTTGAACACTTATAACTATTTCATTATTTTCATACACTCGAACACCTATACCACTAGTGGCTCCTGTCTATACTGAAAGCAGAATCACTTGAAATCAAACAAAAATTATTTAAATACTTTGCAGCAGCTGGAAGAAAGCAACTCTATACAATTAAGTATATATGAAAGGGGAAGCTTGGGGATGAATGAGTATAATTATGGAAATTGGCCATAACTGAATCATGTTTGAATAAAGCAGTACTTAGGCTAAGGCCAAAGGAACGATTTTTCCCACTCGGACCCCAGTTACAGAAGTCGAATAGGGGGATGCTAGACGGAGCGATAAAAGCAGCATAGTTGCAGCTGCAAAATTCATAAAAGAGGCTACACAGAGTGACTTAAACCGTTGTTTTCCATGACTTCTCTTCATTGTTGTCTACATTTCAATCGGGAAAACATTGTTCCTTTTAATATAACAGGAAAAATGATTTGCCACTCCAAGCTACGTGGTGCGTGTGGCTGTAACCAAGGGTGCCCATGTGGGTTTTCCAAATGGGGAGCATATTGGAGTCCCATTTGTCCCTCCACGAGAGAAAATTTCATGAATCTAACTTCGAGGGAAGGAATTGAGTCAATTTTTGCAAAAATATTTTTCTGAAAAATTAACAAAAAATAAAATTTGGTTGTAGATGAACCCATTGAAAGTAACATTATATTTTTCACAAGTTTATTGAACAGAACGAAATAAAAAAAAAAAGCTGTTGAAGAGGGAATGGGTGTAAATCTACATTTTATCATTTTATCTCTGGTAATTCGGATATTGATGATTCAATGTTGTTGAAAGCAAATTCCAGCCAAATCCCAAACATACAATTTTACTTTTTCATGTGTGTGTGTTGTGTGTGTGTGTGTGTGTGTGTGTGTGTGTGTGTGTGTGTGTGTGTGTGTGGTGTGTGTGTGTGTGTGCGCGTGTATACATATAGTAAATATTGTAGAGTGATGCAGAGCCCCCTTTATCACTCATTTATGGGCGCCCGTTGCTGTAACATCATTGATTGTAGTCCATCGACAGGAAAGTTTCAACACACATAATAATTGCTTCACCAGCAATAAAAATCGATGACATTGTCATTCATTTTGAATATCTGATATTATAACTAACAATATAAGTGTAACACTTATAACAGCACATGTAAACGTGGCTTTGGTTTACACTTGAATTATAATTAGAGGAACGTGGAGGCACAACCCAGGTGGAGGAGTGTCCTTCAGTTTTTGTCGCACGTGTGGCAAGTATAGAGGCGGGATATGTCACCTGGAAAATGGACCCCGGCACATTCCAATGTGACGACCTTGAAGCCGAGTCTGATATACCTCGGTCGTGTGATATGTATCGCTTGTCTAGCATACCACCATTTAACCACTTGATTTCCATTTTTCACATTCCAAAAACAGCTTTAACGCAGCGGGAAAAAATCGTTTGTGTGGCCTAAGCCTTGATGGCATGGTTATTTCATGGGAGAGAAAATTGTAGGTGTTGCAGTGATTAGAAATGCAAGACAGGAAATTGTTAAACTATTTAAAAGGAACAAATTAAATCCTGTATGAGTAACCTTGTAAGACCATTGTTTAATTCACTCACAGGGCTGTGGGTCGACTGCTGAAACCATTCTCTGAATGCTAACATAGGGATGTAGATATTGAAAAAAAAAAAAAAAAAAAAAAAGATACTGTATTCATTAAAAGCACTGGAAGAAAAATATCGATACCTTACTAGTATCGAAAGAAAAGTATCGATAACAGCATCAGTATCAAAATTTGAATCTAGATTTTTTATCCATCCATAATTCACTTCTGGGAGATGCCATTTTTTAAAACTACATTTGTCGTTTGTATACTTTATCAAAATAGATTATTAACTAATGATAAACAATAGAAGAATGGATGCCCTACCCTCCTGCTTCATCTGCTTAAATAACACACAAACTTTTCTGCTTCCTCTCTTTGGGGCACCCTTGAGTTAATTGAGCTCTACAAAAGCTTATTTGGTTTAGTTTGTGATGAGTGTGCTCATTGATGAGCTAAAAGAGATTGAATGCTAGAGTTGCTTCTTGCTTGTCACGCATAAAATGAGTGAGAATTAAGAAATAGGGTCATTTGTTTTTCCATCACAGTCTACGCTAACTAACATTTAATCCCAACACGAGTGAAGATAACAAAAAAAGTTTTGTCTTTCAATACCGATCCGATACCAGAGTGTTAGTACTAATATCAGTAAACGTATCAGAAAAAAAGTATCGAGTAAAACAATACTAGTATCGATACTTTTTTCACATCCCTACGGTTGGCGCACAGTCTTGTAAGTGTGAATCCATCTTAACTCTCACTTATGTGCCTGAAAATTTATTTTTGCGTCTTTTCTAATATGAAAAAGGAATATTTGTGAAAATGTAAAATTGTGTGTAACTGTGAAAGTGATCAGAAGATGTGTGAAGAGTATTTAAATAAATGAAAGAGAAGTTTATTTGTTTTCTATCAAGGTCTAACCTAACTATCGGGTTCAACACTGTTTCCATACATACATGCCCCCCTCCCCCTAAGACAGGAGAAGTGGCAGTAAAAGTCAGGAAAAGTTACCTATATCCATTTGCTGAACCATACGATCTACAAGACATGTTAAGTTGTTGTCACTTTCGACAATCAAACCTTTCACACAAACAATTTGATTCTAGCTATGTTTTTCTTTTAACCATTATTAAAGCTTCTGCTAGTTGTCAGCTACCATCACTCCTATGGCGAAGGGACTCTGCATATACCCTGATTTTTATAGGAAGCTCACTTTCAACCACTAACATTGAATTAAAGTTACTAAAGTTTGGCATCGTAAAAAAAAAAAGTTTTACTTGATTTATTAACTAAAAAGTAACCCGCCTCGATGGCGTAGTTGGCTAACGCGCTAGTCGTGTTGAGCCTGACTGCCGAGGACGGGGAGATCGAGGTTCGAATCTCGGTCGTGTGAACTGGGGGTGGTTTTTCCTAAATGGTTTTCCACTCTCCATCCACGCAAATGCGGGTTCACTTCCTCTAAATTCAACCTTCCCAATTCCCAATACATTAGCGTAATTAGTACTTAAGCGTATAACTTGAATGGGTAGTAAGACGCGGTGCTAAATTAAATGAATTAATTAACTAAAAAGTAATCATTTCCCCCCCCATTTATTTAAGATATTTACCCTTAACTTTCTAAACCAACTATCAGCACAAGAGAATTTATATGAGCAGGAGAGAAAGATATTTTCACAAACCTTCTAGGATTCTTTTACATGACAATCGACATGGGACCAACGGCTTTACTTCCCCTCTGAAGGAAGTTGTGCCACAAATTTTTTATCGCTCAAGAAAAACCTGTCGACCTCAGCTGGGTTTGAAACCACGAACATCAGGTCCTGAGGCGAGCACTTTACCCAAAGGCCATTGAGGTCAACAAAAATTTCTAAAAAATCCTTCAAATAATACTACCTTATGGATTACTGTATAATTTATCTTTAAAATATTAATTAAATAGACTAAGAATATAATACAATTGTAATATTTTTATTATTCTTAACATGAGTTTCCAGATTTCAAATAACCGGATCCTAAGAAAATCAGACTACAAATATATGGATGAAAACTATTGTATAAACTGTAAAGCTATCTATTTTTTTACTATTCTGAAAAAAATAGGATACACGAACATGGGGTAGCTAGAAAGTAATTTTTAATCAAATAATCAGATTTGTACATCAAAAATCTAACTGTGATATGGCCAACAACACAACCTCTATACAACAAAAACTGTTAAGTCCTACACAATGTCGACTGATAAGTCGTCCCAGTTTAGATGAACTTAAAGCGCCTGTCCCTGTAAGCGACCTGACCGGTTCGGAACTTCTTCTCTTGCTTATCCTGGAGGCAAAACAGAACAACACAATTAGTTTAATTGCTGGCATCAAACTTTATAGAGTCATTTGTGACTTGTCCCTTCACCATCTCTGTATTAACTGTCTTGAGTTATTTGTGTAAAGGGGGAATGTGATCCCTTTACAGGAGAACACATCCGGTTCTCCCAACCGATATTGTGAATCCCCATCGCTGACTGAGCCAATCTAATGCAACCAATGATGCGAGTAAATTCATATTAAAAACAATATAACCAATGTTAGACACAGAACAATCCGATTACCGACTGTCTTTGAGATGGAAGGAATGATCGGATTCAAGTATTTCTATTATTATGCTGTGCGAGAGAACTCTACCATAATTAATTACATATTTTAATAATTAACTGTCATCATTTTTATTAATATTTCAATAATTTTAAAACGCACAAAAAAAACCATCCTTAAAATACTTTAATTTTGTTTCATGATCTATAATGAACGATGTAATGTTGTCAGCTACTTGGAACATTAAATCAAATCAGCCACGGAGGCTTGTGGTCAGCTTTTTGTGCTTCTGACTTACAAAAGTTATAGCTGTGGGGTTGCTGGGGTACTGACCATTCCACGCAGAGTTCTCTACAGTTTAATAATAAGTGTGAACCTAGGCACAAAGCCGTCCTAGATAACTCGGTGGTAAGGGCATCGCTTTATATGATGTCCCAAGTAGCCGACAATCCCACTCTGTCAGCAGAAAATGCTCTACAATTTAATAATGAGTGTAAAACTGAGCACAGATCAGACCTAGATAGCTCAGTGGCAAAAAGTATTGCTGCATCAAGCCTAAGGTCCAGGGTTCGGATACTGGTACTTACTCTGCTAGACTTGAGCAACCAGGCGTACAGGACAATGGGTATGAGCACTAGCCCCAAACCATAACCAGTACTCTTGGGAGTCGGCTTGAAGTGGTCGTAGCCTGTCGCTCTCATCGCTATGAACCTCTGCACGCCCGTGTCGAACTGGTGGAACAATAGTAATATTAGTTTCAGTAGTTAATGCGCTGGAAAAGTTGAGCAGAAATTCATAAACTAAATGGGTTTATAACGTTCCTGGGTGTAGCTGTCCTGCAGTAGGAGAACAAACCAGGAAGGAGAAAAATAAAGTAATGTACTGTCAGACTTCTGTACTGGGGGTCCGGGGCTCAATCCTCGGTCCAGGCACAGATATATCCGATTGCCAAACCCTTCCTTTACCTCTGACAAGACGTGTATTAATCACAACTTGTGAATGTGTAGAATGCCAGGCCTCCCCTGTGGCTTGGATCCCACGTTAAACTGTAGGTTCTCCATTTCATCTCGCAATCACCCTAATATTACACATTAACTTAAGTGCGTATGACCCAAACGGGTAGTAAGACGTGATGATGATAATAATAATGATAATAATAATAGTTTTCAAGGCGGTAAGATAAAGTTCTCTCTTTCAAAATCCTACTGTACATTTTTACACTAGGGTTGCCAACTTTGCTGAAATAAAATATGGGACTCTAATCGGAGGTGTGGGGAATAGGAGTCTACCCCCAAATTTTTAAACATTTAATGACCCCACAAGCTATTTGAAGGTCATTTTTTATAATACTTATTGAGGTCTTGTGTGTAAATAATGTAGTTGATAAAAAATGCCTCAGTCCCTGTCAGAACACATGGCTCGTTTTCTGGAACTTCTCTATTCTTTCCAAGCTTATAGCCTACACCATTTCACCCTTCACCTACAACATATTTTTTGTCGTATCAATAAGATAGAGAGTAAAGAAAACTAAGAAACTTATCTCAAGGTAATGAGTAAAGATCGATGCTAAGTTTTCAAATATATTACAATTTTTTGTTGTGAACCTTTAAAAATGTACTATATTAGTTAGAGCAGTGCACGGTACAAATGCTCACTGAAAATGTGGCCCTCACAGTAGCCTAGAGGAAAATCTAAGGGAACCCCTCGGTAGCAGATATGAAATAACTAACGATTTAAGTATAACATATTTTTTAATCCATTTTTGGGAAATTAGCAAACTTTTTTGGCAGTAAAATTTGAAATATTCTACCAACCAAAAATACAATTTATATAAAAGTTAAGTATTGAAAATAATCACTTAACAAGGTGGACCCCTTATAGTCTCAAAAAACCCATTATTTGTTTAATGCATTCAATAATTTCCCAACATGTCAGATGGAAGTCCTCTAAATGGAAAACAGACACATTAAATTAAAAAACTTATGAATCATGTGATGTTATTGCTAGGTCTAATGAAATGAATTCTAGGGAAAAAAACAAAACAAAAATAAACTCCATATAAAACACATGCCTTTGTATCAGATAAGCTGCCAGCCTAGTAAAAATAACCTTAAAATTTGATTTAATTAGAAACCTCCAGATGGTACAACTGATAGCCTATAAAGGTTTTGTCTAACTTTTTGTGACTGGTCGAAGGGATAAATATTTTTGTGCCCAAAGTACCTGTCAAATATAAATGTTAAATTTACCATCTTAAATGATGTGGCAACATAGATTTAAAATGAATCAGGTTTAAAAGAGTTTGGCATTCTTAATTGTTACACATGCTAATATAAAATTTCAAAGTTTTGTTTCTTCGGCTGTTGAATGATGTATTAAGATTCAATTCAGTACCCTACCTTTAAAGTTTTTTTAAAAACATTTATGTGGAAATCACACACTGGGGTGTCCATCAATCCCAAAGGGGGCAAGGGTCATAGGGCAGTAATGGGGTTAAGAACTTTACTGTTTGCCAGCTCATCAACAAGATGTAAAATTAAATAATAGATTTTGTTATTTTTTTCTGATCAAACATCTTAAGTGAGAATGCAGATAAGGAATCACATGACAATTAGTTCAGCAGTGAACTAAATACAACTGATAAGCAACCATGTCACATGAGTACAGATAAATAATTGATTACAAATATACTAGAGCAAGGGTCGGTAACCTTTTTTGGGACCTAGCTTTGGTGGCCGCGGTCTAAGGCGCTACCCTCGCAGTAGACTAGACTGCCGATGACAAGAAGATCGTGGTTCGAATCTTGCTAGGGTGTACCAAGAAATTTTTTTCCAAAATGGTTTTCCACTCTACCTCCATGCAAATGCGGGTACATTTCCTATACATTTTATATTCTTAATCTGTAAAACTATTAGCATAATTAGTACATAGGCGTATAATTTTAATTTAATTTTAGCACCGCGTCTTACTACCCGTTCGGGTTATACGCTTAAGTACTAATTACACTAATGGATTAGGAAATGGGAAGGTTGAGCTTAGAGGAAGTGAACCCGCATTTGCGTGGAGGGAGAGTGGAAAACCATTTAGGAAAAACCACCCCCAGTTCACCCGACCGAGATTCGAACCTCGATCTCCCCGTCCTCGGTGGTCTGACTCAACACGACTGGCGCGTTAGCCAACTACGCCACTGAGGCGGGTCATAGGCGTATAATTCGAACTAGTAGGACGTGGTGCAAAAAAACCTGTCTTGATCAATATAATAATAGTTTACTGGGGTTTCTGATCAATTGTAATAAAATACAAAGTTTAGTGCCCCGACAAAGGGAAAGGGTGAAGGAGGGGAGCAGGTGGGCTATTCGCATCCCCTCCCAAGATTGAAAATTATTTTAATAAAAACTTAAAAATCATGAAATTTACACCAATGAAGACGTGGTCTTTATTTTTACGACCCGACTTACGACTTGGTATGCGCGTCTGTAGCCAGGAGGGTTGAAAGGAAGAGAGGGAGGGATAGTATGGGGAAGGGGAGGACAAATGACCCTTCCCCCCTTTCCAACTGTTCAACGCTGTGACTAAATCAACACACAATTATGTGCCTTGCACAAGAGTATTATGATTATTATTATTTATTATTTATTATTTATTATTTAGCACCGCGTCTTACTACCCGTTCGGGTTATACGCTTAAGTACTAATTACGCTAATGGATTAGGAATTGGGAAGGTTGAATTTAGAGGAAGTGAACCCGCATTTGCGTGGAGGGAGAGTGGAAAACCATTTAGGAAAAACCACCCCCAGTTCACCCGACCGAGATTCGAACCTCGATCTCCCCGTCCTCGAAGGTCTGGATCAACACGACTGGCGCGTTAGCCAACTACGCCACCGAGGCGGGTAATATTATGATAACTTGAGGTTATTTATTTTAGCTATCACAATAACAAGGGGGAGGGTAGGGAGCTAGTTCTGGCCAGAGAACATTGTATTTCATTCTTATCGCAGACAGGGCATGTGGGAACTTTATCTCGGATAAATATGCACATGTTTGTTTGTCTGTCTAAGGCCACATGAGATATTGTGGCCGGCGGCACACTGGACCGAAGATAGGCCGCGTATTTTCCGCCGTTGTTTGAAAGCACTGCAGTGGGAGATCCACGGCGTACCTTTTGCCCACAATTAGATTGGACCAGGGTGTAGTGGTGTTTTAAGGTGGCTGACTATCAGCATAAAATATCATTTTCTCTGGAAATTAAAACTTATTTCTCTTTAGAATTTCTCTTTATATGTGGATGTATGGAACTTGTGTTTTCAATTAATGGTAGTTCAGAGTTAATTAATTGAATAATAGTTACAATAGATATACAGTAGCCCCATGGCTTCTTTGGTGCTGACTGACAGTTCACAGCTGACTTCTGACAGTCAACATTTAGGTATATACCTAGATTTTGACTGTCAGAAGTGACAGTAAACATTTAGGTATATACCTAGATTTTGACTGTCAGAAGTGACATCTGCTAAACACATGTTTTTTGCAGATCATATGGTTCGGCGTAGGGATACATAATTTGGTCCGGTAGCTTTTCAAAGCTGTCAGCTGTCAGCTGTGAACTGTCAGTCAGCACCAAAGAAGCCGTGGGGCTACTGTATGTCAATTTAAACCATAGTGGAATACGCGAGTAACAGAGGTTTAGTGAGGCGAGAACGCGTGGGAACGCCGTTCCGGCACGGCTTTTCATGGCAAAATATTCAAAGTAATTATTTGTTTTTAGTAAAGTTTTTTACTATGCAATTCTAAGTTAACTAATTTATTTTATATCAATATTTTGTTAAAACTTTTTTCCATAATATGAATCAATACATTTTGTTGAAATCTACTGTGCTCTATGCAATTTCTTGGAATTTTAGGGGAAGTGCGCTATTTAAGTTTATGCCTTAGTAACCATTAAAAAATGCTCCAAATAGCTTCTAGAGGCATTTATGTTTGTGAAATTTTTTTCGCCTACGGCGGTTGGGTCCTATACCCTTTGAAACCCCCCTTCAACTTTGGAGTGGCTAAGTTTTCGACTACACCACTGGCGAACAAGTGTTTTTTTTCAATCCCCCCCCCCCCCTAACCGCACAAATGAAGAGCTCAGGCATTGCTTCATTTGAGACTACACCCCCTGGAATGGACAGCAAACATTCAATTCGGTCACACTCACATCGCTGATATCGTGCCGTCGGTGTGGGGCCTCCCATTTGAAAACACGTAGTCGCACAGATTCTATGACCAACGGATTATCTGCAGGCCGAAACAGAACTTCCAATAAATTCAACCTTCCCCATCCTCAACACATTAGTGTAATGTGTACATATGCGTATAGCCTGGACGGGTAGTAAGACACGATAACATGGACCAAGGTAGGGAGGGCAGTAGCCGACAGTTACAAAAACTACTTATAGTCCCATACGTCAAGTCATTTGATCTGCATTTTCAATATCTATAAAATAACAACAATAATTACTTTATTTTAGCACCACGTCTTACTACCCGTTCGTGTTACACGCTTATGTACTAATTACACTAATGGTTCTAGGGACTAGAAAGGTTATATTTATAAACTATACCTGAAGCGGCTGACGTTTAATTTGCGTGCCCACCAATACATGTCTATACTAATTTTATGTTATGTAATTAAGGTTATATATATATATATATACACACACACACACATATATATATACATATATGACTGCAGGTCAGTCAGATGTGTCTCGCTGGCCGCGAGTTTGTGGGCAGAGAGTATATATTTTCTATTAAGTCCTTTCTAGCGTGCTCTTATACCGGGCCAATCTCTTCTAAATAAACATCCTCTTAAAATTAAAACCGAACAAAACCGTGTTCAGACACAGACACCTTGAGTGCTTCCCAAATGTTCTGGTAGTGTCAAAGGTTTGGTTAGTCACCAGACAGTTTTTTGTTTTTTACCCTTTCACTAACTACGTGATGGCGGGTTTATTGTTCTATTCGTCCTAGATTTTTTTATCACTGTCATACTACCCGTTCGGTTTATACGCGTATGCACTGATCACGCTAATGAGAATGGAACCTTGATTATATTAACGCAAACTCTTCAATTATTTCAAGATTACATATTCAACTATGTCGAAAGACGACAAACTAAACAAACACACTATAGTGTTATTACAAATGAGTGTTTCATAAAATATATATTTCTTTGCGGTGAACAATGATTACATTTTACTATTTTATAGACATTTGTAATATCTATCAAAAGTGACAGCAGCACTTAACATGAACTGCCGTATGAATACGTAAAATAAGTTTTTGTTACTTGTCTTAGTGTAATATGAGGCTATTCCTATGAAAATTTGACGTTACTTACTTTGAGCGTTTTCAAAAATTGTTCACCCAACTTTTAAGTCTTCGGTTATTTGTTACAAACGGTATGTTTCTACGATGAAATTGAATTTTTATCAAATTTGAGAAACTTATCTTTATCAATGAAGTTTCTAACATTTTCCTTTTAATTTTTTTTATAGGTACAGCGACGTATTTTAAAACAGTATTTAAAAAAATATATAAGAAACTAACGGGATTAGGTGAGCGAATAAAAAATACTGGGGTATTTTTTAAATATTTTTGAGAGACCTAAATTTTACTTTGGTAGTAGAATTAAAAAAAAACCCTCCAAGACATTAGCCCACAAGCGAGATAACCGACCGAGCGACCGCCGTGTGTTGACGATGATAATACCAACATTCGCGGATAGAGGGTGTCACGTGGTCAGCACAACGGACCCTCAGGCGGCTATTTATTAATCTCAATTTTCTAGAACAGAGCTGCTACTTATTTATTTAAGTAGATCTTCATTCGTCCTCGCGAGGCTGAGTTTGACCCCATTACAGACCCACTGCTTTACAAATAAATTATACAGAATCGGCTGGGATTGAACACGGGACCTCTGGATCTGTAGCCAGAAACTCTGACCAATAGACCACCTCGAAAGAATACCACAGTGTGTCGTCATTGTAAATTCTGGTAGCCCACCAGTCTTGTGAAATAGGGCCCTATTGTCATAATTCATGAAGATACTGTCATAACAAACAAGCCACGTGACCCGTGTGAATCAACCTCATTTCTTCAGGACGTTGTCATTTCCTTGTCCACTGCTTCCCATATGAGTCATCGCGCGCAGGTCTGACCTTTGTCACCCAGGATAACAAAAGAGGGAGAGCATCTTACTACCCACCCAGACTAACCACTATAAGCACAATGAATCATTGAATGCTTTAGAGCAGGGGTTACCAACCTGGAGGGCGTGGAACAATTAGGAAATAACGTTAAGAATCATTTTATATAAATTAATTATATTTTTTATTTAAATCACTTTTTCAAAGAAATTAATATAATTATTTCTTGAGATATTGGCAACACTTCTTACCACTTGTAATACATTCTGTGACCAGTCAAAAGTATGCATACAAATGTTCCCCTATCTACCCTGCCCCTTGCGGCCAAGTGCAACACTATCGAATCTTCAATTCTGACTCTCATAAAAACTAAACGTCTAAACGGCGTTGTCGACTTGAAGTGGAAAGAGATTTGTGGCGTGCTGGTGTGCTCTGTCAAACATCAAACCCAATATTCAAGAACTGATGAAAGCAAAACAGTGACAACCATCACAATAATATGTTGTTTTTCCTATCGCCAGCTTTTAAGAGCGATGGTTTATAAACTGTGAGTCACGTAAAGATTTTAAAATACATATATTTTTTTCATAGTAATTATTTGAAAATAGAAAATCACGGAAAAGTGAAAAAGAAAGAAAAAAATATGAGACCCTCTCCCCACTCATGCCCCTTCCATCTAGGTGGTTCGCTAAAGTTTGTGGTTCTAAAAACTGGGTCGCGGTATTAATAAATTTGGGAAACACTGCTTTCAAGAACATGTACACTTATTTACGTGAAGAAAGAGTTCGTAGCTATTAAACCCAGTACGCCCGGCCGGGATTCGAACCCTAGACCTCCTGTCAACGGCAAACCCAGACAAACGGGACCAACGCTTTTGTCCGCGTGCCCGCTGGGCAAGCAAAATTCCTTTAAAATAATTGGTCAAATCAACCAGCAATGAACATGCGCGGAACCAACATAAAAATATGCTGACAGATTAAATAGTGTATTTACAATACTGTCAGTATATATTTAAATACTATTCTAAAATATTCTTGCTGATGTTTTAGTGGCCAACACGTTCAAAATAATAGAACAGCGATTTCTTCGAATAAAGCTTTCCTTGATATAATCTATATTTGAATATACACATCTTTTTTTTTAGTTTAAAAACTACAATGTCACAATATCCGTGACTTTTCTTTGCAGTAGTGGCTTGTGAAACCGAGGTGACTGGGGTTCATATGTTACCGCTTACTCAAGAAACCTTAAAATGATTTTAATTATCTGATTAATGATACGCTGAAAATAAGAAACAAACAAGTAATGACAGTAAGAAATTAAAATTTATCTATCCGGGCTCGATCTCCAACGCTTACAGAACTTTACTGTGAAGCAGTTGATCTAGAACGGGGTCGAACTCAGCCTCGTAAGGACAAATGAGGAACTACATTTTGTTATTGTAGGAAGACCATTTTGTTCTCAAATAAACATGTTTGGGTATTGTCATTCGAACCTGCCATAAAACAACTTTAACGAATATGTTGATATTTATTGAGGTTTTACTAATATATTAGAAAAACTTCAATATATATAATAACTAGGTCTATTGGTCTATTGTTTCTGTAGCAAGGAAAACATTAGGTAAGGTAGCCAACAATGTTTATTTTAAAACACAAATTTGTTAATTAAGAAAAATAGAAAACTAGAAATAATTCAATCATATAGACTAATTAGAACACTCTTAAAGTGAGTCTAGTGGCCGGAGACCAGCTTTTTCAGGAACTACCTCACCAGATATTCTCATTTCTCAAATAAATTTCGTCAAATGAGACAGAAAGGTCTATTCAGCTATTTAGAACAAATCTTTTGTGCTGTTACAAGACTGGCTGGGATTTCTCCCACAAAGATACCAAGGAGGTTTATTTATTAAGAAAGCAAAGTTACCAAAAAGTTGTCCTTAAAATTCGTAAAGAGTTTTTTGGGGGCTGGAGTGGGGGGGGGGGGCAAGGGCCAATGGGGAGAGAGGTCATAATCAATCTTACATAAGTTTTTTTTTAGTTTTTTAATCATTGTTTATAGTGTGACAAAATCTAAAATAAATGTCAAAAAATAAATATATTAATTCTAAGATTTCACTTATATTTAATTTAATTACGTGTGTTACACATAATTTTATATCACTCGCTTTATTACCAACCGCCATGTTTAAAAATAGTTAAACAATTAAAATAATCTAACTTACCAAAGGGTAAAAAATTACGCAAAATTTGGAAAAGGGGAGAGGGTCGAGAGAGGAGGCGTAAATTCTTAAAATTCCTTACATGGAAGAAGGTGGGTCGATATCATGGAAAAAAAAAAAGCCTTATGAAGTTTAAGGATGGCCTCCAACAAGATGTGTTCACTGAGAGGGTATTGGCTATTGATGAACTTTCAACCATTCTCTTTTCTTGGCAGCCAGAGTCAGCCAGAGAAATCAGGGAGCAATGTAATTTTGGAAATAGAAGGGTGATGGGGGGTCACACGAGAAAGTTAACTTAATTTCTGTGTTTCATTAATTTTTATCTACCAATGTTCATGGGAAAACGACCAAAATTTAATTCAAATCTTATTCTTAAGTCCACCAACTTGAAGTTTGAGGTTCGAGGCTGGAGATGGGCTTCCCCTCAACCCTTAAGATGGTTAGTGCTGCCTACACCATCTGGTAGAAATTCAATACACTAGGGGAGTTCAGGAAGTGTGGTGGTTACCCGTTGCCTTCCACAATTAATATCTATGAGCGAGAGCGGAAGGGACTACAAATTTTGCCCGGAAAGGTATTTTCCCACAATTTACAAGGTTCTTTCACATGCCACAATCGGCTTTACTTCCCTACAAAGGAAGTTGTGCTACGGATTTTTATCATTCAAGAGAAATCCCGTCGACCTCGGCTGGGTTAGGATCATGAGCCGAGCACTTTACTCCAAGATCATCGAGGAAGACTACTCAAATAAATTATTAACATCTTTAAGATGCTCATCACCTTGAAAAAAAAAAGTGGCGACTTTAATGCACGTGTGTTGTGAATGCAGCAAGACTTTACTCATGTAAAGAAAGATATAATTTTATTCGGGTGGTTGGAGCCCTTAGCTTCTCGTGAGGATGAAAGGGATGAAGGGTTATATTCCCAGTTCCCCCTTTTTTTTCAAGTTTGATTGATAAATTTTCTCTCATGTTCCAGCATCATACTGCCTGTCCCGGAAATATATATATAATAACCACATCTTACTAACTGTTTAGGTTATACACATATATTATAATTACACTAATGAGCTAAGGATGTGGAAGGAAGAATTTTAGAGATAATCTACCTGCATTTGCTGTGGAAGGAAAGTGGGAAACCATTTAGGGAAAACCACCCTCTATAGACCCGACGGGAACCAAACCCTGATCTCCCCATCATCAGCAGGTCAGTCTAACATGAGAGTGAAGCCTTAGACAAGGGATCGCAAACTCCTGGCCCGTGGGCCACATCTGAGCGGCCCACTTGTGTGCAATACTTTAATATAACTATTTGACCTGCAGTCGTATGCGAACACAATAATAGTTTAATACAACTGAAAATAAATGGGCGGGATATGGAACTAAATCACAATTTAATAATAAGGTGAATAAACAGTGTATATATTTTACATTCAAATAATTGATTAATTTATTAATAATTATAAAAATTGTTTTGTGTTTGAAATTAAAATCTTTTCTCAAGGTCAAATATAGAAAGAAAAAAAACCCTGCACAAACCATCCCCAGCCCCTGTTATAGCGTTGAGTTAATTTTACAACTTTTGACTTATATTTTGTCTTACACTGCTGGTATAGGTATGTAGCTTTTTCCACCATTATTTAAATATTTTCGTGTACCCCTAAAAGTCCTGACACATACTCCTAGAGGTCCGCGTACCCCAAGCTGGGAACCACTGTTCTAGACGATTTCCCAAATTCCCTTCACTCATATATAGCTGCATTTCCTCTAAATTATATTTTATGCATCCCCTACTCACTAGCTTGATTAAAATTTACATATTGTCCAGACAGGTGGTAAGCGCTACAAAAACAAAAGGTGTTTAGATTATATTTAACAAACATATTCCTCTAGTCTATGACCTGAAAAAAGCCTTAAGTTTGTAAATCCGGCCCTATGACTTATTTAAGTGTAAAGCCTTAAACCAGGGGTCTCCAAGCTACGGCCTGCGGGCCACATTCGGCCTGCCACAAGATTTAATAAAAAAATATTCATTACTACCCTTTGTTATTTCTTAACCACACAGTATATTTGACATGTCCAGTTACTGTACATACGCGCTCTTCTCCCCATGACACCAAGCCAAAATGCTGTTGGAATTAGAAACACTCATTTTCAGTCGCTGGAAGCTGGTGTCACTTCCTATACTTACAACAGAAGGGCCTGTGACGATTTTTTGGTAATTTCAAGTCTCCCGGTAAAGGGCCATATAAGGAAAGCCACGAAAGATGTTACACGAGTTTAAAAATAAATAATTATACTGACTAATTATTATAAATATAAATTATTACATATCAATTGATTCAATTCTCACAGAAAAGAATCAACTTCAATCACTTTTATCAAACACTGACTGGCTTTGGAAAAGTGCATTTTTTGCATATATGTGACCGGCCATGTGAGTGAATTAAATCTAAAGTTGCAAGCTGAAACCAATTTGGTCATGATCTAGTCGCGGATGTCAAGGTATTCAATACAAAAATAATGATACTTGAAGAACATGAAGCAGAATTTCCTTCATTTGCATTAGAATTAATTTATGACTTACAAAAACCTATTTCGGGGACAATTTTATGATCTTGATGGAAAAATAAATGAAATAAAGCTGTTTTAAAATCCATTTGACTGCAGTGTTGAAACACTAACAACTCAGTTTCAAATGGAAGTTAATGAGCTAGAATCAGATGACATTCTGAAACACAAGTATAAAGAAGGGAATCTGATTCAATTTTACAAAACCTTTGCAGTCATAACAGTTTCGGCGAATTTGAAGCAATATGCTTGTGGAATTGTTTAATTTTTTGATAAAACAATCTGTGTGAACAAAAACTCTCAAAATGAAGTATGTCAAGTCCAACTACCAAGAAAATGTATCTGATAAACATTTGAAGTCCATTCTAATAATGGGCACCTCAAGCTTGAAACCTAAGTTCAGCAATATTTGGAAATTAAAAAAGCAGTTCCATCATTTACAATGATTAGTTGTGCAAAACTCCATGGTTTGTTAGCTACGATCGAAATCTCCCATTGCTATCCCTCAGTAAATGTGAGTTTCTGTTTCTTGAAAATACGTATGCCCTGCTGCCTTTCATTGTAATTGTTACATTCCTCTTTCGTTCTGAATAATATCATGCAAATTTCTCCAAAAAGACCCAAATAAATGTTACTCATTCAGTTATAAAAACGATTTTTTTTACTTTGGCCTGCGAAAATGTGTAAAATATATTATGTGGCCCGCATATCAACATGTTTGGCGACCCCTGATTGAAGCGGTAGTCTGTATATTGTTTACATTAATGAGGCAGGGGTGAGTCAAGTAGAATTTAAAGGGAATATACCTACAGTTGCGTAAATGGAGCGAGATAATCCATTTAGGGTAAAAACACCTGGTATACTCCATCAGAATTCGAACCTTGGCTTCCCCTATAAATCTAACCAACAAGAGACTGACAAGTCTTATCTATATTCCGGGTAGTCCAGATTGTTAAATACCCTTACCTTCTCAATACTATCTTACTAATACCTAACCAATGTGTAAAATACAAATCTTGAGTGACAGATAAATTACAGTGTTTTTTTTGCAATACATTTCTAGTTATTATATGGAACTTATCTTTTCAAAGAAAATAAATGTTATCTTAAAATATTTCATCTTGCTCTCTATAAGTTATTTATCTAAACCAAATAATGTTTATCTTTATCAACCAAGAAGTTACAAGGAATTATTATCAAATTAATTAATTGATAAAATAAGTAAAACTCAAAGAGTCTTACTTGTTTAGGCTAACTACATGTATACACCAAAGGGGTATGGGTGAAGAAAGAAAGGAAGAATTGAAAGGAACTGTGCTCGCATTTGCATGGGAGTGGAAAACTATTTAAGAAAAAACACCCTCAGTAGACTCCACATAACTTCGTATTTCCAGCCCTCAGTAACTTAATTCAGTCTATTGCAAGTAAAGGCTTAGATCATGTGACCACTGAATTGAATGGTAGCTTGTGTAGGCCTATATTTGTCAAGTATATAATGCAAGGATCCTCAAGTTTATTCAGATACAGCTGCCCTTCATTTTAGTGAGTGGCAAATGTCTGTTAAATTGTTGAAGTAAATATGTAAAGTAGTCCATTTACTCTTTAGCACAATTTGTAATGTTAGAACAAGTGAATGGTGTTGTGTATTTGGGTGGAATTTTTTAGTAAAAATGAGAAAATAAATGGAGTATTCCATAGACAGGTGAATGCATCTCGGAGAGTAGTTGGATGTATGTGGACTATTGCAAAAAATTAAATGGTATCAAACGAGGAAAAGCTGGCAAAAATTATATAAAAATGTGTTAACAACAACATTGTTGTATGAATGTGAAGCGTGGGTTTGTCAAAAGAAACACAAGAGCAAGGTGAATGCGGTTGGAATGAGATATCCAAGAAATGTATGTGGAAAAACTCGTATGTACAAAGTCAGTAATGAATGGGTGCTGAAGGAGTGCGGTTTTAATGGGAATCCAATAGGTCAGTGTGAAAGAAGCGTCTTACGTTGGTTTGGGCATGTTGAGAGGATGAGTGTGAGTCGAGCAGCAAGTTGAGTTTGGAATTGAGGAAGAAACTGATGAAATACTATATTTGGAGAATAACTTGGGACTCTCAGGAAGATGGAAAATAAATACTTAGACAGCTTTAAATTGTGGTGTTGAAGAATAGTTGAGAAGATCAGGTGGACAGGTAGGGTGAGATGAAGAAGTCCTAAGAAGAGTGGGTAAAAAGGGAACCATTTTGGATGTGATTGTTTGGTGCAAAAGCAAACTGGACTGGATACATCCTTAGGAGAAATGTCCTCAATATGTTATAGAAGAAAAGGTTTAGGGAAAGAGGAGCTTAGGAAGGAGGAGTATTCAAATATTTGAAGGAAAGAAGAAATTTCTGGGAGCTAAAGGAGGAGGCAGAGGATACATTGGCGGTCTAAGTTTACAGAAAAAAGAATGGACCTGTTGTAAGACAGAACAACAATAATAATTTTTTACCTGTAAACCAAAGGTTTACAACATATTTGTCGCTTTGCTTGGATTGTTGCGGGATTTTAGAGACTTTTGATAAAGTCGTCTTTAAATTTAAGAGCCAAATATATATAATAAAGAAAAATGAATAAAATTTGTAGTGGTTTTAAACCAATACTAGACCTATGAGAAATCTTTGATCCAATTTTAAATGTTATTTTTATAATATTATATTTAAGCCCCAAGATTTGGTTCAAAACATTTTAGGTTCCTTTTTAGAGAATATTAAAAAAAAAAAATCTTAACCGTGCAGCGTTTTTAATTACAATACACATGAAAAAAAATCATCTGTCCATATACTAACTATTTAAATAATAATTTAGAAAATATTTGCTCAACTTATTTTTCTACCAGAGTATCACGAGACACAAAAGTTTATAGCAACCACACCTTCAACATTGTGTTGTTGTTTTTTTCTGTGGCAAACTCAAATCTTGCAAATGGAATACAGTATTATTTCTTTATTCCTTTTAAGGCTATATTACACAGGGCGAGATTACTAGCTACTCGCTGGCTTGTAAACTCGTGCGCGAGTGAGCTTGTTCCAACAAGCTCAGCAAGTGTCGATTACACTGAGCTACTAAACTCGCCACTTGCTTAGCAGAGGTGTTTCTGGCAGGTTGTTTTTGTTGTTAGTCAAAATGTCTGGAATGAAGTGGAATAGCAACAATATTATAGACTTTTTGCGAATTTAGGAATCTTAAGATGTGGTTTTTAAAAACATGTGTGAAGCGCTTGAAAAAGAAGGATTGCTCAAGGGGTTGGATGAAAAGCAGCTCAAAGCAAAAATTAAAATGGTGAAAGACGTCTGTCTACCAGCCAGAACTACCAAAAATAGAAAGGAGCAGAAAAAATAGCAGCGAAACATAAGTCTGTTTCGTATTATAAGGGCAACAACAATTCCCGCACAAACCACTTCTATAGACATTTCGGATTCTACTAATTAGTTTACTATCTCCACTTATTACATACAGCGATTTTACCAGCCAGAGAGCAAACTAGCTAGCGAGTAGTGTGTAGAAGCCACCCAGTATTCAACTTTACTCGCTGGGGGAAAGCGAGCGGCGAGTTAACCAGCCGGCACGATTACATTTGGAGAGTTTAATAGCAGCAAGTAAATTCGATGGGGAGTAGCTAGTAATCTCACCTTGTGTAATCGACCCTCTACCCAACATAGAGTGTATATCTTATAAATTATGTTTTGAAACAATAGCTAGAGAATTGCCAACTTAAGAAACCCTAAAACACATCATTAACTTAAAAAACCTAAAATTAAAGTATCAAAATATGGCACCTGGACACAGGAATTGAACCCGTGACCTTTGGATTAATACGCCAATGCTCTAACCTCTGAGCTATTAAGGAATCATCCCATGCCCAGGGTCATTGTTCACTCATATGTTAAGGCAGTCTGTGATTGACTTGTGGAAATCGTCAGATACAGATGTCTATGTGTGTGAACAATTAAGATTACATGCTATCAGATAATACAGCTACCTTTATGCTGCCAATAGTTTAATCACAAGTGTACTATTAGATAGCTCAGTGGTTATAGCATTGGCGCACTAAGCCAAAGGTCACGGGTTTGATTCCAATGTCCAGGTGTCATTTTTCAATTTAAAGAATATGTTATATGTGGTTATAACCGTACGTATAACGTAATTAATAACTATATTAGCTTGGCTATTTAATCTATTTTTGTGTGTTTAACTTAAATAAAAAAATCACCCAAGCTTCCAAATATATGAAAATTTTGTGTGGAATTTATAAAACTTTAAGAAAATGATTTTTTTTTCTGGTAAGAAATATTTCTCATAAGTAACCGTAAACGTTCTCTACCCGGTGGTTTTATTTATACTAAAACAGACTAAGCCTGTATTAAATAGGCTTATTACGTTCCATTCACTTACCAAGGTGCCACCCTCTCCTTTTCCGTGTAGGTGAGGATTTGTAATTAATTTAATATATTCATGACGTAGTGCTGCCCTTCTTTTAGCCGCCTCTTCAACTAGTTTTTGTTCAGTTCTAGATGCACCAACTTGTAGGTCAGCCATATTTGAGAATTCCAAACAGCATTCAGCAAACGATACAGGCTATACAACGTTTGAAAATTAATATAATATAAAACTTATATTCTATTCTAATTTTGAAGAAACTCATTAGATATATTTTGGAAATCCTATCTATACTATTCTCATATTAATTAATTAATTTTAACTTTAATTGTTATAATATAGTCTTTTTATCTTCTTTAACCTCGAAATATTTTGATCAAACAGCCTGGAACACTAGCTAGTTCACTTTGATGTACAGGTCAAATCGTAAATAAATGTTTTTAAAGTTTCAAGAACGTGGCAAACCACACGGTGTGAAGACGGAATAGTGTGCATCAAATAAAGTCAATCTTTCGTGTAGGCTCGCCCAAGCTGAAGGCGGATTAAAGTACAAATAAAATTACCGGAGCCTCCAGCTGCCGAAAACTATGGTGGAGCTAATTTTGTAACACAAACCTCGTGGTACCATTTTGCCTTCTGCTGGCATGTGGACTCCCACCATTCCCTCTACATTCCAGAATTTGAAGTTTCAAACGTGGTATTAAATCGCTATACGGTAGCGGAATCTTCTGCTAAACAGAAAATAAATTTATACTAGATGCCAATCTATCCATTCTTTTTATTTCCTATGTTTCCCACGCGGCTAGGAATCCATTCGAACACCAATCTGTAACCCCTATCTTAGATAGAGATGCACTAATCGAGTATTTGAATTATTAATGGATGTGATAGCGTCCCTTACAACCCCCTTATAATCTCCATCGAGCACAATTTCTGGGTGAGGACGCAAAGAAAATAAATATTTCAACGCCTACAGAATAGCAAATATTTCCGCTGTAAATATTGCCATATACAGATGTGCCTAGTATACGGTACATGACTGATCATATTTAATACTACTATTATAAAAAACCACACTCGGGCTGTGATCCTTTCCCTTATAGAACTGTCTATACAAATAAGTATGTATCGACTCCATCTTTCCTTCATATACCAACTGCTTTTAGCTCTGCTCAATAGGGAAAGTAACTCTTTTTACCTCCATTCATTTCAGAAAGAGATAAAACCACTGACACGCCCCAAAGGTCGTCATGCCCCCTTCCCCCCCCCCCCACCCGCAACACCCTTCGTGATACACTGAACCGGATGAGGAGAAAATATATACTGTCGTAGCTGATTCAAACCCAAAAAGCTATCCACCAGAGCTGGACAAGTTTTGTTAAACCAACATTGTTTAGTCGCAACATAATTTAAAAGGATACGAAGTTGGTGTTGCAAAGAACCTGAGGATGAACAATCTTTGATAAAAAAAACTTGTCCTCTAAAAACCAGTGCCTAAGGAATAAAGGCAGTTCCCCCCCACTTTATTGAGGCTCACATGAGTCAGTGATGTACGACAAGCGCCCAAACACACTCTAACTGCCGCAGATTGTATCTGGTACAGCTTCGCTAGTGTAGCGCGTGATGCAGTGTTGTATAGAAAAAACAACCATACTCTAATTGAGAAAAAATAAACTCACAGTTCATTTGTAACATCATATAGGGATGGGAGCCCCAAGAGGCACCCGCCACCGCTCACATAGCATTTATAATCCTATCACAAATCCTAGCTATTTATAAAATATGAGGAAGCCAAGAACCCTTCATATCCAATGTCATGCCTAAAAACCACCGTTGACGGTACTTGAATTAATTGTCCTTTATACTATAACTTAACTGAATCCGGCATCACCCTACAAGAGAATCACGTTTTGCGTGTAGCAAAGTTCACCTCGTAGCTGTTGTTGTACGACAATAGTCTTAAAACAGATAAAGATAACCTACTTTGTTCTATGGCTTTTGAACAGTCCTATGGTGGACAACGTCTATCTCTCTTGCGACCCCTCTGTGGGAGAGTGGAACCACCCCAACAGCAGAATTTTGTAAAATGGTGACAAAGCCGTCAGAAGGGATCTCGGCCCATCTGAAAGCTCTGGGCAAACTTCTCCACTATTGTCGAAAATATTTCACAATTTGCTCTTCTATAGTTACGTGGCCCATTCGGAATAACAGTCCTATACTCAACTGGACCATGGAATCCAATTTTAAAATTAATTGAAACATGGTCACTGCCCAAGGAATTCCCAATCGTATCCCACGTTATACAAAGAGCCAAGCTTGACGACACAAAAGTAACACCCGCGCATGTATTAAGATATGGTGGCTTATTCAGGCGTGTAAGCTTTCCCGAATTTGAAATGACAAGCGACAAAGCCCCCAAAGTCCCATGAATGAACAGCCCACAACGATCTATGAACGGGGAGCCCCACAGCGTGTGGTGCGCATTAATGTCTGTGCAAATAATAACTGGAGTACTTGGGCTACTGACAAATTGTTCCCATATATTTGCGTCGAATTGTTCGATGTTGGGTTGTACAGGGCTATAACTGTAAATATCGTGTCTGCAGCAAAAAATGTTACAGCCGTGAATTCCCAAGGTTAGTGAAAATTATCAGCCGCTATCACCAAAGATCAAATGAATAAAGCAACGTCTCCCACCCGGGCAAATCTATCAGACCAAATAGTTTAAAAATAATTAACCGCGAAGTGATCTTAAGGCTTTAACTAAGTTTCACACAGTGCAGCAATATGAATATTTCTAATAATAATAAATCGTTCAAGGTCCACCTAGAACCTGTTAAAGTCACGATAAAACTCGACACGTCTAACTCCCTTGGTGCAGGGCAAACCAAGCCTACCAGAGAAGTGACATCACTTTGGTAGCCACATGCTTGAACCACTTACTTACGATATTCTTAGGGCATCCATCACACCCATTAATAATTCAAATACTCTACGAGACCACCACTCTCTGAGATAGGGGCTACGCATTGGGGTATCAAAGGATTCCTAGTCACGTTAGTATAATTAGTAATGAGAGAGTGGATAGTTTGGAATCTAGTGTAAGTCTACTTTCTGTTATACAGGAGATCCTACTACCGTATAGCAATTTTATACCGAGAGTAAAACTCAGATTTTACTATATATGGGGTGAATGGTGGGAGACCACAATCATGCCAGTAGAAGGAAAAATGGTACCACGAGGTTTGTGATAGAAAATTATCGCTACACCATGGTTGTCAGCTGTTAAGGACACCAGTAAGTTTATTTGTAATATAATCCACCTTCGGCTCAAGCACGTCTATACGAAATATTGACTTTATTTCATGTGCAATATTCTATCTTAGCATTGTGTGGTTTGACACGTTCCTAACACATTAGAACATTTATTTATGACTTGCCAAGTACATCAATTGGCAGAGGTGAATTACCTTCATAATTATATTACAGACTTTTCATTGGTCAATGTGTTAAATTCAGACGTTACTTTTTATAAGAGGCTCTTTAGTTTCCTTCTAAATATAAATACAAATGTCTTCTTGGCTAGCCCGTAGACGAGATTCACGATTAATTAGGGCTAGAATTTAATAATTGAACAAATGGTAGTATTAAGAAAGTAGCATCGCAAATGATTAGGATATGAGTGTTCCTGGCTGAGTGAAGTTAATGTCTTGAGGGCTGCTGAAGAAATTTAAAGAAAAAATATATTCGTGTTTATGGAATAAATTCAAGTAATAACAAATTTATGCATGCATTTAGTCATTTATTATATAAAACATGCTTCTTTTTTTATCACTTTGATATAGTTTTATTTTCACTTATAAAATGATTAGTCAGCTTCATGTGGGAAGTGACGTCATACAAAGAAAGTCAACACGTCAAAACCCTACTATCTTTCCAAAATCCAAATCTCTTTGTGTCAGTTGCATTGTTGAGTTTGACTAGAGTTATTGTTCTCAGCTCTCGATTCAGTTAGCACATAACGTATATATTGTGATACTGTAAGCTATTAATTTTCACTCAAATACTAAATCCAAATTAACAAAATCGTTCATTTGAGGAATTTATTATTTAATAGGCCTAATTATAAACCTATTTAAAATTAATCACTTTTTAGTTATAATTTGTATGGTTTGTTAAAAGTTTATATTTGTTTGTCATCAAAGTAATTCAAGGCTATGTTAAATTTTAAGACGTAATTTATGATAGGCCTTTTATACAAAGAAAAAGGACAACATTTCAAAATAATATCCTATAACACAGTGTTTCTATTAAGTTTCATAAGTAGGGCTACCAAAAGTAATATTATTTACCTGCCGAACTACTATTTTTAAGTATACAGTACTATCTTTGTTGAGAGAAGTATCAATATTTGATTGAATTGTTCTTATTTGCAGATTTGGTATTGAAATGTTGAAGATGAAGATTTTTTTAATTCTAGCAACATTACTTGTCGCTGCTCAAGCAATATCATTTTTTGATCTTGTTATGGAAGAATGGACAACATATAAGGTACAGTACGTCTTATTTGTTCAGGTGATTTTGTTATTACAACGGACATTTATATTATTAAACTAAACGATGACCTATCAAGCATGGGATATATAAGCCTAATTATCAAAATCACCTTAATAGTTCAGGTAGTTTATTTAGAGTAAATATTTTGAGAGTGTTTTGAATTATTATCTAGTCTAAATAATCACGAACAAATTATTTTTAGTAAACTTATAGAAGGTATACAGGGTATAGGTAATGAATGATGTGTAAGCACGTTACACCAGGATCATGCCGGGATCACGATCAACTTAAACTTAACTTAACGTAACTTAGTGTAAAGAACCTCCTTGTGTGTTTAAATGGAAGCAATCACGATGCACTTAACTTAATGTTGACTTGCAGTTAACTTAACATAAGAGATGTCCTGGGAGGGCTTTTACTTTACTTTACGTTACTTGAAGGGTATCACGTGATCTAGCCAGCCAATCATTATGCGAGTGACGTCATCAGGGATATTTAGTAACTCATTTGTTGGTATTATGACTAATGTTTACTCTTTAGCGTAAGTTCTAGTGATCAGACATTGAAACAAAATAATTACACTAAAATAGGAAAGCTAAATTTATCCAAAAAAATGTGTATTAGATATTTATTATATCGATTGAAAACTATAAACATTCACAGATCATCACTGTAAAACTAATACAAATCACAGATCATACTCGAGAATGAAGATATTTGGCTCGAGTTGTTAAGTTACGTGAATCGTGATCACACATACGTTAAGTTAACTTTAAGTTAATGTTACGTTAAGCTACGTTAAGTTAACGCTAAGTTGATTGTGATCCCGGCATCACGATCAACTAATGGTAATGTTAACTTAAATTTAACTTAACATAACTTAATGTAAATGATCTCGTGTGTTTAAATGGAAGCGATCACGATGCACTTAACTTAACGTTGAATTGCAGTTAACTTAAGGTAAGAGATCTTCTGGGAGGTCTTTTACTTTAAGTGATCGTTACTTGAAGGGTATCACACTAGCCAGCCAATCATTATGTAAGTGACGTCATTAGGGCTATCTAGCAATTAATTTGTTGGTTTTAAGACCAAGGTCTACTCTTTAGCTTAAATTCTAGTAATCAGACATTGAAACAAAGTAATTAAACTAAAATAGGAAAGCTAAATTTATCAAAAAAGTTTAATAATAGATATATTAAATTACTAAATTACCTGAATAATTAGTATAGTAGGGTGTGGTGATTAAAAAAAAAGGATTAGTAGGTTCTTGAGCTCATAGTAAATTTACAATGACTCATTTTATCATCCTTCCTAACCCACGACAAATGTTTCAAGACATAGTGTCATATAACCCAAGGGTTACTGATTGTGAGTCACCGCAACACACTGATAAGAGGCCCAGGAAGCTGTGGTTGCAACATTCATGTTGGTACTGCTTTTGATGACATATTTGAAATTCTTGTTATTGAAAAAGAGTATAAACAAATGACTACAGGTAAAATTGGCAAGTGACATGACTGTAGGAGCTACAGATGGTCTGGATGGTTAGCCACACTATAAATGTGTTAAGAATTTAATTTCCTCCCCTTTTCTAAACAAAATTAAATCCTGATGTAGCCTATACTCTTGTTAGGTGCACTTACTGAACCAACTAATTAGGCTACCTATATCAGAACAGGACCCTTAGCTTAGTTGGTAGCATGTCTGCCTACTGAGCTAAGTGTTCTGGGTTCGATTACCAGTATGGGCGAACAATTTCTCATAGGTGACATGTGGGTTTTCCCTTTCACAGTGATGAATAATTAATGGCCAGGGGTTGTATGATGTCTGTTCTAGATTTAAGTTACAAGTTGTTCTGATATAATCAATTGGTTCACAAAGTACACATTAACTACCTCAAATAAATATAAAAATATATAAAAACACTTATCAAACCAACTTAGTTTTAAAACAGACACAAGCTTCAATTTGACTTTATTAAACTTTTATGCTATTCCAAGAATTGAACCGGGAGCCTTAACTTAGGCAGACATGAGCCTGTGTCTGGATTATTTTAGTAAAATTTCTCTATTTTCCTCTTTCCTTCCACCATTATTCCTACTTTTCTCCAGCTTGCACACACACACCTGTTACTTGCTCCTCCCATCTTTCTCTTGTGGTCTTTCCTCTCCAAACTCCCCTTTCTTTGGGATGCTTTACTTTTCCATTCTCATTACATAACCATATCATCTCATCTATGAGGTGTAAGTTTTAACAAACTTTTTTTTTTTTGAAACATTGTTTATTTTACAAATTGGTTGTTTTATATTTTCCCATTGGCTACAATTTTGGAGTCAAGTCCTCTCTTGTCTGTCTTAGAAAACTGCACTTGATTGATGCAACTGTCCACTATTTAATTTCAGCTGGAACACGAGAAGCAGTATGAAAGTGCCACCGAGGAAAAGTTCCGTCTGAAGATTTTCATGGAAAACAGAAATAAAATTGCCAAACACAACGCTAGATTCGAAAAAGGGGAAGTTACCTACAAAGTGGGGATGAACAAATACGGTGATATGGTGAGTGTGGGGTATGATGTGTATTTAGAACACATTTTCATAAAGTCATATTAGTATGTTTTCCCCTTACATTGTGTAAAGTGTTCGGGGTTTTAGGCCTTTAGCTCTAGAACATTTCTTTTACATAATTAAATTAGTTTGCCATTATTTACATGTTAATATGATCATACTGAAGTACTAAATTTATAATACATTATTGTTTTCCATTCATCTAGGCCTAATTTTGCTTTACGCTAGGATCAAATGTTTAATTATAAGAAAGCGTGGGGTTTAATATTAATTATAAGTTGTCTAAATCTTAATCAAAGTTGTAAGCAATATATGTTTTAAATTTCAATTCATTAACTTCATTTTTCGGCCTTTAACTTTTAAATCTAGTATTATTCATTTTCGTAAAGTCTTTGTGGGAATCTTAGCTTCATCTAAATTTATTACTTTTACTTTTCACTTGCTTTTGAATCTTATCGGTACCCGGAAGCTGTGAGTTGCACCTGTGTCTTGCACGTGTGGCCTCACAGTGGAAAGGGAAGTTTTGGCGCCAACAGCTAGCCAATCAGCACATCCGATTAAGCGTCTGTGTTTGACCCTAAGTAGAAGGGAAGCGTCAGATGCAAGGCACTACCTGGTCATCACGTGAGTTGAGAGGACGTGTATTGAAAAGTTATTTTCGTATGGATAAAAGCGTGCGTAGAGATGGGTGGGAGGAAATCTAGACCATGTGGCTAAATGCCCACTTCATTAACTATTTAATCATCTTCATGTACTGAGTATTTTGGTTCTTCTTTACATTAAGTAACCCGGTGCAAAATGTCTAAAATGTTTATCTAAAATAAAACTTAAACTTCTACTCTATAAATTTCCACTTATTTGATCGCCGATGTCCTTTACCCCCACCATTAATTTACTAAACACACTGACTGCTGTGGACCTATACAAATATGAAGCTGAGATGGAGATGAAGAGAGGTGACTAGGTACAATTGACATAAATAGATAGAATATTATTTTTTGAAAATGTGTTTAATACCTCTCCATTCTATTTTACCCAAGTTGACAGTACAGGTAGGCCTACCTACAATAATATTGGTTTAGTACCATCTCTGATAGGTATCTTATGCTTGACATTTTGTCATTAGGAAAGATTCTATAGATAAAGATAAATAAAACTTACCGAGAGCATGGTTCTGTGAATTTTTACCCGGTACACTAAAACAACTATCAAAACATAGGCTACCTACTTAAAGCTTATTGTAAAGTTTTTGAATGCATATAATACACATGCAAAATAAAACAAAAGATAAATTTATTTCTTGAAATTGTCTTAACTGAATGTGATTAAATGTTTATTTTTATTGATCTAAACACAAATTAATTATGATTAAATTTAGACATACTTTTCTCTCTGCAATAGATGCTTTTGTTCTTTCCTAACATTACCTAAAATTAACATAACAAAAAGTACCAACGGCTCTGTTACAATTTTCTTATTAATCCCATAACCAATAAAAGTTTCCAATTTAATGGTTATATTTCACTCCACCAAAGACCATTTGTGTAAGAAGTAAAATAGGTGTTTCGAATGATTAATATAACAGCCACTGCAGGCAAATATTAAAAGCGGTATTTGTAGCCACAAGTGTTATATTCATAGTAGGCCTACTACGCCATTTAAATGGTAAGGTTTTTTTTTACCATTTTTACTAGGAAGAATATTTTATTTACAGGCATTTTATATTAGAATTTAACTTTTTAATAGAATAACTTTACTTATAACAACTTAGGGCCTATACCAGTGTTTCTTAACATGGGGGTTGCAGTGTGTTTTGGGTGAGGTTGCAGCTTTATAGTTATGTTTTAAAGTTATGAGGTGACCTGGTGGTCTAGGGGTAAGGTGTTGGACTTCTGTGCTGAGGGTCCGGGGTTTAATCCTAGGTCCCGGCACAGATTTATCTGATTGCCAAACCCTTCCTTCATCTCTGACAAAACGTGTATTAATCACAACTTGTGAATGTGAGGAATGCCAGGCCTCCACCGTGGTTCGGATTCCACGTTAGACTGTAGGTCCTTCATTTCATCTCACAATCACCCTACCATTACACATTAGCGTAAGTGCGTATAACCCGAACAGGTAGTAAGACGCGGTGCTAATAATAATACAATAATAATAAAACACTTATCTTTGGGCATGTGGACTTAGCGTCACACTTGCTTGGCTTGTCGGTGAAGGGAGGTCAGGATTTGAATCCTAACCATATATACTTGGTAATTTTTCCTAAATAGTTATCTTTACCCCTCCCTGAAAATAAAGATACATTTCTTTTTTATCATATCTCTACTCCACTATTGTATTTAAATGCAGATAGCCCTAACAGGAAGTGAGAAGTGTGGTGGGGGGTGAACTAGGACTTGAACTCTTGTATGCTTTCAAGGGATCACAATGGTTTAAAGAGATCAAGCTCAGCAAATGGTTGGAAACCTCATGTCTAGATTATAGATAATTGTTTCCGGAAATTTTCGCCATTCACACTCACATGCCCCCTTTGGCGCCATGGCCCTACCAATGTACCCTTCTTAGTTTTTTTACATGCAAACAAAAGGAAACAAACATATTCTTAAAATAGTCATTCAAAGTAAAAAATACCGGTGAGGTTAACAAAGCTCTGTCCGAGGGAAATAAAGGTCTATATAATCAACGATAACACGTCATAATCTGCATAAATTTGATTATCAGACTTACTGTCATAAAATAAATGTTATGATTAGTAAAACTTGGTGGTATTTTGCATAGGCCGACTCCTTGAAACCCTTTGCGTACCTTGGGACACAATTTGAGCAACAGTAATATAGATTCATAAAACGTTATTTATATAATTTTTAAATCAAATGTCAAAGACATAAGTCTAATGGCTATCATAACATAATTTTGCAGTTGCATCATGAGTTTGTGAACACTCTGAATGGCTTCAACCGGTCGTTGCCTGGTAACTCTGTGTTTGCCACTGAACCCTTGCGCGGGGCATCGTTTATCAGACCTGCCAACGTGAAGCTGCCAAACAGCGTGGACTGGAGGGAGAAGGGGGCAGTCACCCCTGTAAAAAACCAGGGGCATTGTGGATCATGCTGGTCTTTCAGCGCGGTGAGTTGCCATTACAGAGTTGATTAGCGTACACATATTTGCACTCTTGAGTTTTATCAAGACTTGAAAGTATTCTCTATCCACAATTTTATTTTTACTAGTTAATTTTTAGAGATGTAGGATATATGTAATTTATCAAACATCATTTAGGTCTGTATTGCACCAAGCTTAAGGTCCTTTGTTTGATTTCTTTTTTTACATCCATTACTGTTTCCAGCCTGTGGCAGTTGTTTTATTCAAGTCATATATATTCCACTACCATCTTGCTAGACCTGTCGTAGCTTCACATGCCTTATAATCTAACTTAAGACTAGGACAGGCACAACATCCAGTCCCCATCCATTAATTCATCACTGAAAGGGTAAATCCATATTTCACCAATGATACATTTTTCAGCCATACCGGGAATCAAACCCAGTACCCTTAGCTCAGTAGACACACACTACCGATTGAGCTAAGGTGTAGGATAATTTATTTGATTCTTTTATTAAAATCTTTTTTTGACTAAATTGAAATATGTTCATATACACAACCTTAAAAAACAAATGTTGGAACAGTTTAGTGTATGCCCTTGTTAATATATTATACTGTAAAATGTTATTTTATCAATTTATTAGTCATAATTAAATTTACTTTTCTTCTTTTTGTGTTATTTAGTGTATATGAAGGTTGGTTTTAGTTGGTGGAGACAAATCATACTAAAATAGCCCAGTAAAAAAAATCATTTTAATAATGAATGAGTGTCCTGTTTTTCAGCTTTTAAAGAAAGTGTAGCAAAACTCTGTTCTTGGATTGTGAGACTCTCAAAACTGAATTGCTGTTGATAGGGCTATTGAGGTTCAAAGCCGGGTCGAGTGTTGATGGTTTTTATTAAATGGTTTCTCACACTCCCTCCATACAAATGCAGGTACATTCAATCTAAAATTCTACATCCCTGTTCCTTAACCCAATGGTGTAAATATACGAATGGTTGGAAAGGGCGGTGTTGCAACCTCTGAGAAGCTGATTCAAGTCTTGCTATGTCAAAAATGTAATCTTTGAAAGCAGGAGAGAGAACTTAGTTTGGTCCAAGGTACTAATAACAGGCTGTCTAGCTGAAAAATAGGGAAAAATCAGCGAATTTGATCAAAGTTACGGAATTTTCACATATTCACTAAAAAATAACACATCATTTATTCACAATTAATAAAAATAACACATTTATTCCATTTAATACTCTGCTCGAATTATCTTTTAACACAGCTGCCCCAGTTGAGCACGCTAATCTTGATTCTCAAGGTCAACATGTGATTTTCAAATTGTCTTTTTTTCACCCCACTATTGCGTGTCTTTAGCCATTGCTGAGTCATGATTATGAGCAGGGGCTCTGCAAGATTTGAAAGTGTGTGTGGGGGGAGGGGGGAAGGGAAGGGGGTGAGTCTGTAGGTCCTGACCAGGTAAAATTTTGGATCCTGGATGACTTTTGAAGCTCTTTGAAGGAGGTTTATTTTTCATGGATAGTACTTTTTGTATTTCTTTCTTTGTAAATATATAATAACAATATAGTAGGAACTTGTATGGAGAAGAAAGTGGTGGGTTTTTTTCGGTCAACAATTAAAAATGATAAGTAGGCACCATTTAAATTTTTATTTTATAGAAACGATGCTATCCAGTGGTATTCACCGCCAATCCCCCAACCTAGGACAAACAAAACTTTTATCCGATATCTACAATTATTATATTGTTTGTTTACTTGCTACCAGTATGGTACTTAACTTATAGTTCCAATGTCATTAATTCAAAACAGTGCACTTTTCATTTAACAGTCCTATTTGGTGAATTGAATAAACTTGTGTTTACTATACTTTTTTTTTAGAAATGTTTGATTCAATGAGGCTTTATTTGTAGGTAATAATAAATGTTTAATATAATGTCATTCCTTATTTTGATTATATAATTTAATACTTAATGAAATTTATATCTTTCTTTGTTAAAATTAATTTTTGTTTACTACCTAAATTTTTTTATATGAGGTTGGATGCTTGGAAAAAAATGAAAAAAAGAAGTTTAAGAATCGGAATCGAGAATTGAAAAATCTAGGTTGAACTTAAGAATCAGAATTGAGAATCAGAATCAAGAAAAGGAGGTATCATGAAATTTCTACTTTACAGGATGAAAAAACTATACAAATAATGTGTCTCTCAACAATTTTAAGCTGTACTAGTGTAAGGTGATGTTTTAATGTTTCAATATTATCTCACTGAAATCTAACTTAGATCACACTATACGATAGGCCATCGCTTTAGACTGATATCTTTAAACACCTCATAGTGTGACATACACTACATTGCAATAAAAACAACATACAGTGGCTGGAAAAGCTAGAAATTGGCTCTGGAAAACCTGGAAAAGTCGGGGAATTTTTAAATATACTTCACCCTGAATAACCTTTTTTATTATTATTGCTAGCCTTTAGAAATAATGAACAGACTCTTTATTTCAACACTGGTTCTATGTCTTAATACTAACATAGGTAATAGTAAGGGCACAATCACTTGATTGAAACAACGGGATATTTTCTTGTTCATGTTCCAGACCGGATCTTTGGAAGGTCAACACTTCAGAAAGACTGGGTTCCTCGTATCTTTGAGTGAGCAGAACCTCATCGATTGTTCGACCAAGTACGGTAATAACGGGTGCAACGGAGGTATGATGGACTTTGCCTTTGCATACATCAAAGACAACAAAGGGTTGGACAAAGAGAAGCTATATCCCTACAAGGCCCATGTGAGTTGATTTTTTTTTTTGTACTCTCTTATTGAAGACTCGTTTGTTAGAATCATCATGAACTTTTTCCAGCCCACAGCTTGGTCAGTTTATTAAAATGTTTCCTCCAGCTTCCTCTTTACTTCCACCACTATTCCTCCCTTTACTCTTGTCCATTCTTATCCTCTCATCTATACACTTGCTGCTTCCTGCTCCTCCCATTTGTTCCTTGGTCTCTCTTGTGGTCTTTTCCTGCCAAATTTAAACTCCATCATTCTTCTTAGGATCTTTTCTTTTTCCATTCTCATTATGTGTTCGTGCTTTCTCAGGCTTGTTTCTTTTACTTTCTCATGTACAAAAGATGGAGGCATTTTACTCAACTTGCCCGGTCACGGTCTAGAAACAGTTGACGTAAACATGGGTATAAAGCACACCCTATACATGGTACTTCATTATAGAGTCTGTTCACGATAGGTTTTTACCTGGATGATAGTTCAAAAATCATATGTTTAGGTTTTGGGTTGCCAACACTTGTAAAAGATCATTGTTTTGTTATAAGTGCTAAGTTTTTTAATTACATGTTATATTTTACATTTAAATAACGTAAACTTAAGTTTTCTTACACTGTTTCATAACTTTTAATAATTTCTTCTTATCAAATCTGAAACAATATTTTAAATAAATTAAAAGTATTTATTCTCCATTTTGGAATGTTATCTATGATGTGTAATATAGTGCATACATTGATACCTTTTAATATAGGCATAGTATTTACTTGAAAAGAGAAATACTTGTCATTATATATATATATCGTATTTCAAAATATTTGACTGAATAAAATATTTTTATTGACTGCGTGGGTGCATCATTGTAAAGAACTTGTTTCTGTCACGTTCAATCATTTGATTTAAATATGTCGGTCACCATTTTGAAGTTATGTTCGTTAGACCTTTTGTGAAAGTGATGTGAATAATAATTTTTTCAAGTGGAATAAAACGATAAATAAACTTTGTGTACGACCTCAAATAAATATATAAATAATATTGTCCTAAATACTGTGGTTAATTTTCAAATTCATACATTACCATACATTTTCATTACAGTTAGCCTTTGGCGTATTAGAAATTATTTCTAGTAACTTTTTGATCTGTCATCCAAATAAACTAAGGTTGTGAATGTATTATAAATTATAATGAATGCACCCTGAAAATAAAAATTAATAACATTTAGTTACTATTTTTATATCCTGTTCGTCGTTTTTTTCCAAGATTCATGTTTGAACCTGAGATTTGTAGTTAAAATAAAGATCGTATTTGAGATCCGTAAAATATTGTATTGAACCCAACTTTATAAAACAAACAGTTCCAATAATAATGCTCAGCTCTAAATAAATTCTGTAGAGAGAGGAGTTGCTCTAGGAAGATTTGAAAGACAGTAATTGCTAAAAGGGCAATATCTCCAGGTTGAATTTTCTTTGTGCGATATTAGAGCTGGTAGACCTTCACCCAATCAGCTTGACGCTTATCTTGTATTTGTGCCAATTTTATACAAGGAAGCTTCTCATTTTTTTTCCTTCATAAACCAGGAAATGAGACTTTGTAACGAAATTCTAAGGTCATTTTGATAAGACAAATCATTTACATGATGTGAAAATAATCTCCCCAAGTGCTTCAGTCACTATACTAACATTAGTTTTGTTGCCAGATAGATTAGTCTATTGGTTTGTACTTCAAACTTTGACCCGGTTAGCTGAAGTTTAATCCAAACTTGATGTAATATTAGTAAGTAGGTTTTGTTTCCCTGAGTGAATTTTCATCTTATTCTGCATGAATGCTAGTGCATTTCTTTAAATTACTCAATTTTGGAAGAAAAAAAAAAATCCCTGGCAATTCAAATTTTATCTTGGTATTTCAATAAACTTAAAATTTAATTTCTAGTATTTTTTTTTTGCTATGATGTCTTATTTCCTGCTTATTTACTTTTCGGTTATGCACCTATATATAAATTACGATAATGAGTTATGTATGAGGAAGGTTAAATTTAGAGGAAGTGTACCCACATTTGTGTGGAAAGAGAGTGGGAGACCACTAAGGGAACGGAAAACTATATACTCAGCACACCCGACCAGATTCGAACACCGATCTCCTTGTCATCGGCAGTATAGTCTATTGCAAGAGTAGTGCCTTAGACCATGTGGCCATCGAAGCAGGTTAAATTTTAATTACATTTTATTCCTAAATAGTATTTCATCTAAGTAATTCACTAAAAGAGATCAAGCCCAGCATAAGGTTGGAAACCATGCATCTAGCTAGACTACAGATAATTGTTTCCAAAATTTCACCCTTTGAAGAAATGGCCTTACCAACGTATCCCCCCCCCAGTCCTTTTATATATATGTATTAAAAAAAGGAAACAAATACTTGATATTCTTAAAAATTAAAATCATTCAAAATAAAAAATACCGGTAAGGTTTGGTTTCTTTGAAGAAAAGAAAAGCCTTGCCCCGGTTAACACTGGGTACTTTTGATAGTCTTCATTAAATGCACCTTCTCTCAAAATATATATTTTTACATATTCAGCATATATTAAATTTAAGCTCTTTACAGACAATACTAATAAACGAATCGGCAAAAAGGTTGTTTCACATGGGACAATAAAAAAAAGGCAGCTTCCCTCCCCCTGATTTTGGGTTTGGTTGACCTTACAGGAAGTTTTCAGTATGGGAAATTAGTCTGTGCAACATTAAAACCAACTCTCATAGTAATTCTATTGATGACTCTTGAATAAGACTTATTTTCTGTCAGGAATATAAAAATGTTTTGTCATTGTTTAAGACTTCAGGTTAGATAGATTCTAGTACAAAAAGATAGATCTCTGGAATAAAGGGCCAGGGCTTATATTTTCCTATCATTCTTATCTATAAACATCTATTTTTTTTCTAACATAAGTCAAACTAAAATTTAAACACAAATTTTGACCTCATTTGTGTTCAAACTCGTCTCTTTGGGAAATATATTTGGTGGTACAATGCCACAACATTTTTTAACCCAACTGTGGCTTCTATATGTTATAAAGAAGAGCTTCAAATAGTTTTTTTTAAATCTTTGATTTATATTCTATTAAGGACGGGAAGTGTCACTACAACCCACAAAACAACGGAGCTACAGATGTTGGATTCACAGACATCGAGTCAGGAAGTGAAGATCAGTTAATGGAAGCCGTTGCCACCATTGGACCTGTCTCTATTGCCATTGATGCTAGTCAGGAATCTTTTCAATTTTATAAAACTGGTAATAATTCAAATTTGTGATTATTATGATAATTAATTTAGCAAAGTTTTCATGATTTTTACTTGGTCCACCAGGTAAACCTTTTCTTTTACATTTCCTGTTTATTCCTTACTAAATAATTTCTTTTAGGAAGCTGTGTTGGGTGTTTCACAATCGAGTTTTGAAATATTTCTTACAAATATAATTTCAAGTACACTCAAATTTACATTAAAAGCAGTCTTTAACAGTCTTATACATTAATGAATATGCCCTTATATTATAAGTTCCACCATAGTGGTAACAAGTAAGGTAAGCTTGCTAACTTTCACGGTACACAAAGTGTATAGAAAAGAGTGAAAAGAGATTTTACTTAAATAGTTGTCAGTACAAAAAATTATATTTTATTCATTATTTGCTTTGCCTTGAAAAATAAATTGACTTAACATAGTCTTTTAATATATCTTATGAAGGAAAAAAAAATTAAAATTATTTTATTTATTCAGTTCAAATGACTGTTTACACATATTTTTATGTTTTTATACATAATTGGAGTATCTATTTAAAGTGAAATTAAATTTACTAAAGATTGGTTTGAAGCTTTGAATATTCGTCAACTTCGACTTCAATTTGAAAGTAAAATTCCAGAGTTGATAATTACAAAGCTTCGCCAATAAATTGTCTTAAGTTAAAATACACGTTTTATTTTCCATTATTTACACCACACTTTAATGTTCACCCGAGAAAAATCTAACATAATTAAATTACTTTTCATGGTAATTTAGTTTATAAATTTTGGTTGAAATATGTTAAATTATGTTTGCAATATAACAATTTGTAAATTAGATTTAATATCTCAAGTTATATATTTTTAAATATTTAAACTTATATTTAGCTTTGGGAATATTTTTTATTATTCGAATCTGACTTTGCTTCAAATTGAAATACTGACGAAATGTTAATTGCAGGTGTTTATTATGAGCCGATGTGCAGCAATGAAACTTTGGATCACGGTGTACTCGTGGTGGGGTATGGTACTGACGAGGACAACCAGGACTATTGGATCGTGAAGAACTCTTGGGGTCTCACTTGGGGGGACGCCGGATACATCAAGATGGCCCGAAACCGTGACAACAACTGTGGTGTTGCCACGTCTGCTAGCTACCCTCTTGTTTGATTACATGGATGATTTTTCAAATAGGTGAAATTTATAATGATAACAAAAACACTTAAGCGTTTAAAATGTAATACGGCAGCGGTTCCTAATTAAATGGTATCCAAAGGACATGCCTACATGCAGTGTGGTTTCTATAATAGAAGTAGAGGCAATAACGCCAACATTAAAAAAAACCTGTTTAAATGTGTGACTTTTTCTACTATAGAAGCCAAACGAAAGGAAGAAAAAGCACATCATTATTAAACATTTATATTTTCTAATACCACTTGTTTACTTTTGGTCAGCAATGCTAGAGCATTTGCCTATTTAATTGTGTTGACAGTCCATCAAGGGCTTCCCCTGACCAGAAGTTCTGGGAGCTCAAGGAGACGACAGGACACATGATAATATAACCACTTCCGCCAAATACTTATAGCCTTAACATGACAGGTTCTTTGCCTTGTTTTTATGTCAAAACTTTTTTTATTTTTAATGTATTCCATTTTAAAATATTTGTTGTGAAATCCATTTGATCTTGCTCCACAAAAGGATCTAGTTTAAAAGCCTACCCTTAATCACACTAACTTTATATCTCAATTTAATCAAGTAATGTTAAAGATTATAGAAGCTGGGAAAATTACACTAGTTTCATTGCAAATTCTAAGTAAATAAATTTATGCATGCAAAGACATTGGCTGTGGTTTGCACGAGACCAAAAAGATCACATAATATGCAGTACAAACTTCATTTACATTGTTCTTATTGGGGTCATTTTATTTTCTATCCCATTACATGCCCATACCATCTCACCTTTACTTCCTGTAACAGCTAAAATACTTCTCCAAAACTTCATTCTCATGGCCTAAACCAAGGATCCCCAAACTACACTTGGCAGGCCAAATTCGGCCTACATAATGGGTTTATCCTGCCTGCGGATGCCTCAACCTCTTTTTTTTTTTAATGGTGACTACCCAGTACACTTAATACCTACATACATATGCGTTCGTTGGCAGTATCACAATAAAAGTGTGTGAGGGAGAATGTCTTTTTTTCAATCTGAGACACCTATTACTTTCAATATCTTAATAGGGTCCTCCTGTCAATAAGTTTGGGGATAAACATTCCTGTCTCTTGCATGCAATCCATGTTTCTGGTGCATATGTAACTAAGTGTACAATCTACTAAATATTTAGCCCTGAACTAATTATTTGTAACCATTAATAATACATTTATTTTCGTGATATTTAAAAGAGAATTTAGCCTCTGTCTTATAAGTTAAGTATCAAATTATAATCAGTATTTATTTGCTATAAAAAATGTATAATGTAAAGAAAGTTAGCCAGTTTGAATAAATGTATAAAAATGAGGTGGCCTAATGGCTAAATAATTTTATTTTAAAATAAAACCAGTTTGAATAAACATATTTTGACATTTCTTTCATTGTTTGCAAACTGAATACATGTTATTTTGAGTTACCTCAAAACTGTGCCATGGCTGTAGCCATTTGAAATGTAAACTTGCTATATATTTTAGAATTTTGTAACAGAGGTAGCTAATAAATCATTTTTGTAATATATGTAAATAAACTTTTAAAATACAATTTGTTTTATTATTGTTAATTTATGTGAAAATATAGGCTCTGTGCAAAGTGTAGATGTTAATTGAATTCATGACACCAGTGCGCAAGATGGCCACATTTTTAAGTTCTCGTCGGCTAAATCTAAGAGGCAGTATGTTTACAGTGATCAAATGCTCAAAAATCCTAAAACCTAATTCACTGTTTCTCATAAACTACTATTTTTTTTTTAGAATTTGTTATAAAAACCTTAAGAGACGGATATTATTAAAATTTCAATATTCCAATTGGTTTACTTTGAATTTTTTTTTAATTAAAGAAATATAAGTTTTTACTGTAGACATATTTTCACTGGTTTTTTAAAAGTTTCTCCTAATTGAAATAGATAGGTAGTAAGTAGCCTAAATGTGTACGAAATGATCATGCATTGAATTTTATTATGATATATATATATATACGCACACACTTTTATAAATGACAACCTCAGGGCAGAATGAATAGCGCGAGGTTGACAAATTTTTACCAAACAAAAATCTGTAGCAGATTCCTTTAGAGGGGCAAAGCCTTCAATTGTGGCATGTGGAAAATCCCTGGAAAGGTACTCAAGATACTCTTTTTTAATCGGCTGTGTCCTACTACCCACTAAGTTTATTTGCATATACGATTATTCTAATATGTTATGGATAGACATGCAAAATTTGAAGTTATTTTTTAGGAGAAAAATGTATTTTTCTCAAAAAGCTGAAAGCGACATTTACATAGATATTATTTACATTAAGTCAAATTAGTATCTTTAAAAAAATAGGATAAAACTATCTAAATTTTGTGTTCATATTGGGTATTTAACTATTAACATATTCGAAGGAAAATAAAATATAATATACGCACAAAACATTTCACGATTAATGATATCAAACTCAAGTCTTACAAATAGCAATATAGAAATAATCGATTATCAATTTAGGTTTAGATAAAAAAATAACACCGAAGCATGTCATCATAGAAGACTAGACTACTATCAAATAAAGAGAAGGAATAAAAATTAAGATATAATTTTGCCAAACATGACTGCCTGTAGCAAGGTCCATATAAATTAATGTCCTTGCTTGGACCTAGCGGGAAATCTTTGAAGGCTGAAAACAATCGATCTATCGAAACTTGAGTATCCTAATTTGTAAAGTAGAAATTGTGATTTTTAATACTAACCTAAGATAAAAAAGCCTAAATATCCTGAAAACCCTCATTTTCCCTGCGATTCGTTTTATACCTATAAAATAAGGAAAAACTTATACTATCCATATAAACGGTAGCCCTGGTATAGCACTATTGCCAGTGTTACCACATTGAAAATCATATTTGATGTGGTTTTTCCCGAATTACAAAGAAATTGTATTTATTTAGAAAAAAAAGCTTAAATGAATGTGTTATTCCCATGAAAACAGAATTTGTGTTAAAATTTATGTTATCGCAAATGCGAATTTTGCATGTCCCTTTTTATGGATGAGGTAATTTTCCTTGCATTTGCATGGAAGACGAGTGAGAAATCATTTGGGGGAGAAAAAAAACCACCCCCAGTAGACCTGACCAGGATTTGAGCCTCGATATCCCCGTCATCAGCAGGCCAGTTTAAGACGAGAGTGGCGCCTTAGATCGTTCGGCCAAAGAAACAGGTTTTGTAGGTTCTTTGTCGTTTGCTTGTAGAATTTGTGCAAAAGGCAACAGGGAAGGGAAAACTAACACTCTTCATAGCTTCCCTTGTATTTGTGCTTTCTCTCAGATGGAGATGTCACTAACCAGCCTAGTGCACGCACTTCTCTGGAATCAGGACCGTAGTTGTCAATAAATTGATAGTTTAATTTACCACGGGAAAATTTTTTCATATTCAGAAAATTCATTTTACAAGGAAAACATTTAACATTCAAATGTATTACACTTTAAGCACACATTATGAATTTTGATAAAATAAAATATGTGTATTTGAGAGAATAGTTTAAGAATTACGAGTAAAATAATTATCTCAATTAGTTACATTAATGTTTTACATCTAAGAATAAATACAACCACATGAATTATTTATTACATTGAACATCCACACTGAAGACAAAAAAATACACTTTTGAGATTCTTCAATATACTAGTTTAATTTTTTTTCCCTAATCCTTTTTTTTAGGTTTTTTGGGGTTTCGGCTGCGTGACTTGGCCTTGCACAGAGGGCATATAGGAGCATTACGGTGTATCTGTTGATGACATGACAAGCAAGATTTCATCGGTGGAGGCTGCTGTCTGTAAAAAAAAAATTGTACTTGGTTAGGTAGTTGGGATTGATCCAGTTCATTCTCCATTCACCTAAACTAACGTTTTTAAAGCTATATTTTAGCAGATAGCTAATTCAGTACCTTGACAATCTAGGAATCTTTCAAGTAATACATAACAGGGGTGAAAACCAGTCAAAGGGTCAAAATTACTGACATTACTGATAAAAAAAACTGACAAAATTTAATTATAGTCTATCAATAATTAGAATTTTAAAAGTAAAACTGGGATTCATTAAAAACATTTATTATTATATGGCCTCCACCATCCTCATAGCCAGCCATCGCACACCTTTTTATTGAAAAATAATATTTTTTATAAAGTTAGGACAATGCTCGCATTACTGTACTAAAATATTAAAGTGAAAAACTTCCCTTTCAACAATAATAGAATAACAATAAAATGGCAAAACATATTAAAAATTACTGTATACAAATAATAAACACGAGAACAAAACATTAATGTAAGGTAAGACTTGACTTAACTTTTACTTTGTCTTTGCTGAAAAAAGTTATTAACAGACTCTCTTGTTTTTAACAGTTTTCTGCACTGCCTCTGCAAGCATTTTTTTCTTGTTCTCCTCTTCCATTGCTTTCATCACTAAGAAAAGTTCGAGCAATCACCCTCTTCGTTCTGTTCTCGTCTCAACTTTTTCAGTATTGCTTAATTCTCTTGAATACAACCCTTTTCAATGTCTATCTCCTTCAACCTTTCTAGCTCTTCAGCCTTTTCCCTTTTATTCTTTTGCTCCTTTTCTTTAATGGCTGTTCGTTAGAGAATTTCTTGTAATGAACATGAGCTGCTCTTGCCATTTGTAAAAGCTACTGTATGGTATTAACATGATATACCTTGTTTTCATATATATGATATAGTGTTTCTTTGAGCAGCAAGTGAGCATTCAAAGTTCTTTCTGAGATTTTGGCCCTTTCATCAGTCAAAATGCGTCCAGATTCTGAAAACCCTCTTTCTATGTCCGCACTACCATACGATAGCGACAATGCTGCCTTTACCACCTTGGTAACCAGTGAGTATTTAGGATCTCCAAATTGTTTTGTCTTTTCAAAGAAATGATTCCAGTAAGTATCTATGCAGCAAGTTTCACTGACAGTTTCGTCTTCGAGTTTAAGAAGTTTCCATTCCTTCACAATCATGTCCAGAGGAATTGGGAGTGTAGCTGGTACTTTCATTATATCCCTGTGGGTTTCTTTGTTCACTCGCTGTGCAGGAGATAAACATTGAAGATATCTGAGGATGAGCTTGTCCAAAGATGACTGGAGTAAAAGGTGTTTGCAGCCTGCTATGACATTTTTTTTTTTGGCTTCCATTAAAAATAGTAGCTTTTCCTTTTCAGAATGCTCAAGAAACATTTGTCATTGGGCCACTATGTCAGTATAGTAATAATTATTATTAGCAGGTTAGGAAAATTGAGAAAAAGAATGTCTTACATTGAATTAAAAAAATCTGTAATCTTAATGGGAAGTATTCATGTTTTACCCAAAATGCACTAACGAAAACAAAACAATCACAAATTGCACACACAAAAACCAAAAAAATACTGACTTTACTGACCAATTAAATAAAAACAAAACAAACTGACCAATATGAAAATACTGACTTTTAATGACCAGTTTTTTCATCCCTGTTTAAGCACTTGGGGTGGGGGGAGGTTTGATCTCTGCTTATTTTTGCTGACAAGAGGGTATAGGGGGTCAAAACACTGCTTACATGACAGAGAGAGTGAAAAACTCGGCCACCCTTAATGGACACACAATAATTAAATGAGTTAAGACTAATATTTAACCTATTTAGTACAATAAATTTAAATTCATTTTACCACAGTGTTATTGTGAATTTTTCCCCCACCATTAATGTACACTTCTACTATAATTTAATTTAAAATTGTATAATAAATAATGGTTATTAACTAATTACTGTGAGCAAATTAAAAAAAAAATAGACAAGACCGACAGGAGCGAGGGTTGATCATTTGCTTATTTTTACTTACAAAAGGGGGTGCAAAATGGCCCAAAAATAAGCTTACATAGTAATTGAATAGTTCCCCAATTGCACATGCTATCTAAACTTCTTTAGGAGCATTCATCAGTTACCCCAAGTAAAAGTTTTCAGTTTACTTTCATAAAATATGTCTCCAAATCCTTACAAAATTATTTTTAAAATTTTGAATCATAGCTCTTAGGAGTGTGCAAAGTTTCCTTTTTCCATTCAAAGCAAACTCAAATTAAATATATTAAATAATCTTGAAGTCAAAATTCAATTTTTTTTTGTTAGTTGTTTTATGATTGAAAAAATATTATATTGTGGTTATTAATATTACTTTATGCACTGATATAGGTTATTTGTAAAAGAGCACTAGACTAATTCATGGTTTAAATTAGGAGGGATAGCCAGCACACTTACCTTGGTGATACTGGAGTAGAAATTGTTTAGATAGAACATTAAAAAACACACTTAACACATTTTTAAGGACAAGCTTTCACTGTCACAGGCAGCTTCATCAGGTCAAGAGAGTAGACTCTAAACAATTTACGCACTGATATTAATTGGAAAATATTTTGTTGCAAAATTGTTTGTAATATTTTGTTTTATTCTGATAAATAAAGTTACTATCACAACATGCTATTCAATTATTTCAGATTTTTTTCAAATTAATATTAATTTATAATAATTACATACAACAGCTCAGAACGGTGCTAATTAAACATAAATTGAATTTGTGAATATTTTTATTCATCAAAGCTGGAATTGTTTTCAAAGTAAAGTCAAAGCTGTCATTTGTTTCCAAGCTTCGCACACCCTTAATTGCTTTTATTATTGTGACATTTACTTGTATTTTAGAACAAAATACCTTACAGCCAAACCCCATATAATTAATTTACCACATCAGACGAACAAAATCAGAATTTGATTAATAAAAAAAAATCAATACCAATAAGGGAAGATTAAACTTACATGTTTCCCATATTTTCTAATATTAGGATTCACAGGGAAAATGAATATTTGACACATTCCTACTTATTCATAAATAACAATTAAAGAAGATTTAAGTTGACCAACTTACAATAAATAGCTCAGAGACGAAACAAAATATATAAGAAACTGTAAAATAAACAAGAATTCCCCCACCAAATCCGTAGTAATGTATTACGACACCACATACCTGAATGTAGGGGCCGGACCGGGGGCGGATGACATGGGCCTGTGATCGGGCTTGTTACTTTGTACCAGCTGCAGCGGGGGCTGCGGAGGCGCCAGGAAAGCAGATGCCGCCCCCTGGTGGTGAGCCATCGCCATGCTGGACATGGCCGACTCTTCCCGCAGGTTAGGCCTCCAGTCTGACTTGAAGTGCTTGTCGAAGTAACTGCGGACAAACAATCTTCGGGGAGTTATACAACCTGCTAGAAGTTACATTACTAGCAGGGTTGCCACTATTTTCTCAGTAAAAAATATCCCGTGTTTTTCAAAGGAAATTCCCATTTTTACAAACAGTTTAGAAAATAAATAAATAAACAGTACTGAAATTTAATTTTAGAACCAAAATTGACCTTGATGGAGAAAATTATGAAGTTGTTACAACCCAATATTTCAAGGAAGAAAAGGAAAGGGTCATTTTATGACTCGTATTTGAATCTGTGTGTTTATTTCTTCAGTTCACTTGATTTTCTACTATTTAACTAAATATTGTAGGTAGTATTGAGAATGTTGGAGTACATGAGATATTAGAGGAAGCAAGGCTGAGATTGTATAGTTATATAAAGAGTATAGAAAAGTAAATTATACCAGAGTGAATGCGGAAGATGTATGTAGGAAGGAGACTAAGGAAGTGTTAGGAGCTGACAAGAGCAAGTGTGCAAGTGAGAGGAGAAGAATTGTGTCAAGTAAAAGAGGACAAATGGTGGAAGAAAATAAAAAAAATGGAGGCATTTTACTAAACTGTCCTAGTCACAGTCTGGAAACAGTTGATGATGATGAGTTTAATGTATCCAATTTACAAATATTTCAGTAATTATATTTTTAGGTTTTTCATTAAACTCCCTGTTTACCAGTCCCCCCCCCCCCATCCCCTAAACAAATCTAGGTGTATGACAATCATGAATTATAGCAAGAGAGTAAGGAAAAATAAGTATCAATGGTATTATTTTAAAAAAAAATGGCACGGAACTTCACACAAGCTTTCTCACTCCATTGTTTAAAAACAGAGATATTTACTCAACACTCGTAATATATGAGAAACGAAATACTATATACTCGCAAACCTGAGCCAAAATTGCGTTATACTTAGGTTAAACATTTTTTGAATCCTGGATTTAAATTTTTTGATTTTCTTTCCAAACAATTAAAGTCCTCACTATCATAAAAAAAAAAAAATATTGGGTCCACAAGGGTCAATACTTGGTATTGAAATTTCGACTTCCAGTTAAAATTTTTGATATTTTATTAGGGGTTGCACATCTTAGGGTTATCACATTTTTATTTAATTCCTCATTTATAAATTTAGAGCAATAAAAAAGATCAATATTGACTATTGAGTCTAAAATGATAGATTATTGCTGTACAAACATTTCCCCTAAGAGGTTAAAGAAAAAAGAGCTTTTTGAGAGACTTACTTATTTATGTATTCTATGGAATTAGATATTATTGCGCTAAAACTTAAGTACTACTCTGTACAACTAAAGCTCACAAAATTGTATTAATATATTTGCAATAACTAAGACACTACCGGTATTGGTTTTATAAAAATATATTTCAAATATAAGTTTTTTATTTTTAATAGTATTACAATTTTGCAATTATAAGTTATTTGGTATCTCAAATAGTTGTGGAGATACGGAAATTTCCGTTTCTGTAAAGTACACTTAAAGTCATTTTCATAGGAAACTATAAATAGCCATTTTATCTATAATATTAATCAATGCCTAGATATGCATTTTAATCAAAATCATTAGAACCGATTTTGAGAAAATAAATTTTTTCTCTTTTTGCCTTTTATTAATCTACTCTCAATTTTAGGGTTAAACAGACACACAGAGACAAACAGCATTGCACAAAGCACTTTTGAGGGTTGGGGTCTTGGGCCGTCGACATCAAGCAACATTTCGGGTTAGATTTTTTTTTTACAATTGCAATACTTTACCTTTAGTGTTCAAAAAGTAAAAAAAACACACACACACAGCTTGAGTTATTGGTTTTATAAAAATATGTTTCAAATAAAAGATTTGTTTTAAATAGCCCTACATATTTGCAATGATAGGTAATTTCATATCTCAAAGAGTTACGGAGATATGATAAAAAAATAAGAATTTACGCATCAGACCGGAACCCTTAAGGTGGGGTGCTAGTGAGCGCCAGTTTAGTGCATTAATTTTGCAGTTTTTATAGCATAAACATTTTTTGGCAAAAATAAATCAAATATTTCTTTTATAAAAATATAGAGTTTAGCTTTCTGCACATGCTAATCTCAAGAGTTCTTGAATATCTCTCATGAGCATAGCGGCATTTGGTGACAAACTTTTTAAATGCAGAGAAAAAGTTGTCACTAAATTCCAGGACATCCTTGACAGATATTAAAGAACTATTGAGATTAGCATGTGCGGAAAACTAAACTCTATGATTCTATAGAAGAAATATTTGATTTATTTTGGCCAAATAAATGTTTATGCTATAAAAACTTCGAAAATACTGCCCTAAACTCACGCTCATTATCACCCCATCTTAAAGTCATTTTACCGGAATATTGAGAGTAACCATTTTGTTTGGAATATTTAGAAATGTTTAGAAATTAAATTTAATCAAAATCGTTAGAGCGGATTTTGATAAAATAGAATTTTCCTCTTTTTACCTTTCAGTAAACTGTCCCTAATTTTAGGGTTACACATCCATTTCCAAAAACTCCTCGGAGCAACCCTATGAAAACCCTAGATAAAAGTTTTAGCCCGATCAGTAAAATAGTTTAGGCTCTAGTCTGAGGTACATACAGACAGATTTACAGACAGATGGAAATTCAAAAACCACTCTTTTGGATTCGGGTGGTCATGAAACATCAACATTCATCAAAATCTCGAGTTCAATTTTTTTGACGATCACAATATCTATGCTACCATTAAGATAGTGAGAAATTAAAAAATTAAAATTTTTGATTTTTATGTGTCTACATTTTTAAATTTGCCATCAAAAAATTAAAAACGTGTACAATATGAGCAAATACATAATTTTTTGGTCGCCAAATTAGCTCACTTCGTCTACAAAAAATAAAGTTTTATTAATTTTTTTGTCTGTCAAAATACATTTTTAGCAGATGTATGTTTATTATGTAAGGCTCCTGATTTATTTTTTTAAACATAGGCCTGTCTAATTAAAATTAATGTTCGATTAAATTCAAGACTAAAGATTTTGTTTATAGACTGGTCATAGATAATTTTTTTGCAAACTTGAAGTTTTAAGAAACACAGAAAGATAATTTTAAAGAATACACATTCCAAGAATGACACAGATTTGACTTTAGCAATATTTTAGATGTGTGTAAAATCTTGGAAAAAAAAATTGATAGAATTTTAGAAAATTCAAACATATTTTTCTGTGGCCAATGATAAATAAGTGCAGGTATACTCCATTCACGGTAGGAATTACTCTCTGAAAGGTCTTTTTTCCTATCAATATCCTACTATATAATAGCTTTCTGGTAGGGAAAAAGGCCTTTCAGAAAACAATTCCTACGCTGAACAGACTTTATTGATGCAATCCATGGAAAGTAAGACCTGCAGTTGAACAAGACTTAACATGTGAATATATTAGAGTAGTTTAAGTAACATTTGTATCTGTTCTTATCCTCCTACCATGTTCCTACTAACGTCCATCGAGACATCAACACGTGCTTTCCACCCTAGACTTACTCTGGTGGGATCAATTCCCGCTCTTCTTCGTGCAGTTCTGGAAGTCTTTCCAGACCAAGGTAATCTCGTCTCATACGATCAATGTCCATCTTCAGTGGTCTGTATTCATCGTGGATACGCTTGGCTGTCTCCAATGCTCTGTTGCGTGACTCCTCTGCCTGTTTTATCACATTCTCCATCTGTTGAACAAACAAACACAATTAAAAAAAAAGTGTGTTAAGGATTTCTATTCCTAAAAAATGTTCTGACCTCTTAAACGAGTGGTCTCAAACTCAAATTAGCCAAAGGGTTACAGACAAACTCCGGGAATATCACGGGCCACGAACTATACAAAAATGTTGCTTAAAAATATTATATATGTTTGTTTTTGCAGCGCATCTTACAACTCGTCCGAACCATGCACATTTTAATCCCACTAGTGAATAAGGGATAAGAAAAATATTATTTAGAAGAAATGTAATAACATTTGAGTGGCGAAAATGTGGGAAAACACCCAATAAAAAACCCCCTTCTATACTTCTGGCTGGAATTCGAACCCTGACCTCTTAGACACTGGCCCCAGAAGAAGCTGATGTTTAATCTGCACACACACAGATATGCTAGCAATCATTTAATTCTCCAAGCAAATTTGTTAAATTATGTAAATAAAAATTCCCACAAACAAGTATTTAAAATGATGAAAAAAAATTAGCATAGTTTAAAACTGTTCTAAGTATTTTTTATTCTTTTCAAATTTATGAATGTCGTGATTTTGTGATCCCTGTCTACAAACCTTGGTATCTATTACAAAAATGTAAGTAAGGCAACCTTCCAGTAAATAATGAAACTGAAACTTTTAAAGATAATTTCTAGCTGGTGGTGAACAAATGGTGAGAAATGGAACCAAAAAACTAGCCATTGATGATTTTAACCTACACTTCAGCTTTATGTCAATGTAATAATGTTCATTTGTGTAACTAAAAAACAAATTTTAGATTTTTTACCAACCAATCTTGTTTTATTGAGCCATTAATTGGGTAAAAATATGAATTGCTAATCGCAAAAAGGAAATATATCCACAAAATGGCTACATAAATTTAGTTATTTAAAAATTAATAGCCCCTATAGATACCATTTACTGCCTTTAGGCTTAAAATAACATTGTGTGACAATGGCACTCTCAGCAGATAGGAAACAAGTCATGGAATGAAAAAAGTAGTTTTTGTTTCATCTGATTTTTGTTTTGTTTTTAGACATGCTTTCTTTCTGCAATTAGCAATTTATATATAGACCTACTAGGGGCTATTACTATTTTAAGTTTTCTCATCAGCCAGTACAAATAACTTTCAGAAAAAGTTGTGAGACATTTTACTGTATAACTTTTTAAACAGATTATTTGTGTGCGCAAGCCTTTCTTCTCTTTGTGTTATAAAAAATGTGAAATGAAGTCGTATGAGTGTTGAATCAGACTTAAAGGGGATGGTCACTAAAATTGCTACAGATTTCAATGATGTTTTAAAGTCCCACGAGCAGTTTCATTCCTCACATACATTATCAATGATTTTAAGTTTACAATTATAATACAGATCATATATTTTATCTTTATTTTTATTGTACACCTTTTTAAATTTATTTACAAAAAAAAATTATGTCTAAAAATGAACAAATATAATAAATATTATATTTTATTTTCATTTTTGTTGTAATTATGTTTACATTAAAAATATATTATGGCTAATTTATCCTTATAATATAATATAAATTTATGTTTAAGATTTTTTAAATCATTTAAATCTACATCAAGGGGCATGCAGATCAGCTGTTCCCTGGTTATAGGGTCCGCATGACTATTAAGTTTGAAAACCACTGCTCTAAAGCATCATTCGCAGCAATGATGAATTTTGGTTTGAATCCCGGTCAGGTGCAATGAGGGTGGTTTTCCCTAAATGATTTTCTATACTCTTCCTCCACACAAATGTGGGTGCACTTCCATCTAAATTTAACCTTCCTCAGCCCTAAAACATTATCCTAATTAAGTATATGTGTATAACCTGAACAGGTAGTAAGACGCGGTGATAAAAAAAATAAGAAAAATAATAAGATATAAAAACCTTTATTTTTTAAAATGATTTTCTTAATACATTGGTTTCTGAGGGATGGATCGGCTGAGTTATAAGAGGAAATGTACCATCATTTGCCTGTAAATAAGCCATTAAACATATGGGAAAGCCAATATTCAAACACAAGACTTCCAGAGAGAAGTCCAGCCTTGAACTGGGCTTGGGGGAGAATATAAAAATGTGCACAACGTGTCCAGATATTATAATAAATTCATTACCGGTATATTGAAGGATGACACATGAACCAGGAATTAAACCGGGGACTTATGGGTTAGTATGCCAATGCTCTAACCATTGTACTATTGGCAGCATAAACTTACCGAGTTGAAGGTGGCTGCGTTATCTTATATCTTTGATATTAATTGATAACTCATTTGTAGCTGACAATTTCCGCAAGTCCATCACAGACTCTGCCTTAAATCATGATAATCCTGGGCCTGGTAGACGCTCTTCCATAGCTCAGTGGTTAATCATTGGCGTACAAAAGTCAAAGGTCCCAGGTTCGATTCCCGTATCTAGGTGTCATTTTTCAATTTAAATAGTATGATATATTAGCTAGCAGCTACAGCCGTAGTTAAAGCCTATAAAAGCTTGACTAGTAATTCCATTATTATAATAAATCGTCTATCTTACAAGTAATAGCATCAAATAATAGAGTTACCGCATTAATGTCGGCATGAATTTGTCTTAACTCTTCTACATGTGCCATTTTTTCCTGCATCAACAGGTCCATTTCTTGTTTATATTCCGTTAAGGGATTTTTCTTCTTGTTCTGTTGCTTCTACTTCGTGTATAATTCTTGACTTCATTTTCTCTAACTGGATAGTTTTCGCCCTGCAAATAAAGTAAAAATAGGTACAACACACACTAGCGTAATTAGTATAACCCAAAAGGGTAGTAAGGCGTGGTGAAAAAAAAAGAAAAACAATTAATTAGGAAGAAAAGGAAAAGTTTTTGGATGAGTTTATTACCAAGATAAAGGAAGTTAATCAAGGGAATATGAAGTTACTATGCAAAGTGGTAAAGAAAGAAAGAGGTGAACATGAAAACAGATAATGGAAATTTGTTGAGGTCAAATGAAGGAATCAGAGAAAAAATTAAGTAGTATTTTAACAAAAAACAATGACTGCAGAATAGATGTGAGCCATGAAGTACATCATCCTTAGCAAGGCTGGAAGTAAAGGATAAAACTGAAAAACACAAGAAATGAAAAGTCATCATGGTTTGACAAACTAAATTCAGACATGATAAAGGCGGCCGGAAAGCCCGGTTCAGCTGGCTGTACGGTACATAGTGCTGTCAGTCATCTAGAAAGGAACAGGATCCCAAAAGACTGGACCAAAGGAGTTATCATACCATTGTTCAAAAAGGGAGATAAGAGTAAATATGGAGCCTACAGAGACCTCACACTACTGTCACAAACTTTGAAGCTGCTGGGAAAAAGATAACAAAGAAAACGACTCAGGAAGATGGTAGAATCACCTATTAGAAGAGCAGCATGGATTCAGGAAGTACCAAAGTACTAGAGAACTCATATCCTCAGTGAGAATGCTGATGGAGTATGGGAATGTGGGAAGAACATTGTGATGGTACTTTTGGACATCCAAAACGCCTATGATAGTGTTTGAGGAAGAATACCTGGGAATGTCTGGATGGTATTAGTGTCAGACTCCCTGATCAACAAAATGGTTAATAGCCTATACAGGAATACCTGCTTTAGCGCCACATGGTTTAAGGGCAATATACTATACTACCGAAGACGAGGAGATCGGGCTTCGATCGATACAAATCAGGTGTAATGAGGGTAGTTTTTCCTAAATGGTTTATCACTCTTCCTCCACGCAAATTCAAGTACACTTCCTCTAAATTCAACCCTCCTAATTCATAACACATTAGTGTAATTAGTACCGTAGGCTTACATAGGTGTATAACCTGAATGGGTAGTAAAGTATGATATGATGCTAAAAAAACCAGAACTGCAGGCCTACCAAAGCCTAAAAGTTGCGTTGTGTCCAGATACGGAATAAAGATCAGAGTAGTTTGAAAGAAAAAGAGGAGACCAAACAGGAAGTGTTTTAATACCACTACTAATCATCAGAGTAATAGAACGGATCATAAAGTCTATCAAGGAAACTGACAATAAACCCAACAACATGGAATTTGCAGAAATGGAGGAAACAAGACTAGAATCAGTTTCCAACTTCAAATACCTTGGAAGCATCATCTCAAATGAGAAAACCTGGTGGTCTAGGGGTAAGGTGTTTGACTTCCGTGCTGGGATCCGGGGTTCAATCCTCGGTCCTGGCACAGATTTATCTAATGCCAAACCCTTCCTTTCCTCTAACAAGACTTGTATTAATCACAACTTGTGAATGTGTGGAATGCCAGGCCTCTACCGTGGTTCGGATCTCACGTTAAACATCTCACAATTACACACTACCATTACACATTAGCATAAGTGCATAAACCCAAACGGGTAGTTAGACGTGGTGCTAATAATAATAATAATTCTTCTCAATGGACAATATTGTTAGGCAGGAAATACTCAATAGGAAGCGGAAAGCATCACATTTTTCACTTTAATGAGAAAACTACTGTGGGCTAGCAAAATATCCCAGTAAGTAAAATTAACTATGTTTAGCACTTACTTTGTAGGCCTACCAATTTTTTTATAATTATTATTATTTGATAATTAATTAAATAATTCAAAGAGCTAGAGCTCACTTATAGGACTATGGATTTATAATATTGGAAATTAGAAACATTTATCTTACTAGACAAGAACAGCAAAATCAAGTAGCAAAAATAAAATAACATGCATTAGAAATATAATACAGAAGACCAGGTCAAACAAGATCAGAAATGAAGTAAATAGGAAAGAATTTGGCACCGTGGTTCTGGTTGCTGAGAGTGTAGTTAAAAGCGCAGACATTAGTGAGTGGTATGGGCATGTGATGAGAGTGGATAACACTAGAACAGAAAGGAGATACTTTGATAGACAATTGAAAGGAAAAGGATCAAGATGAAGGCCAAGAAAAAGAATGATGGAAACTGTGAGATCAGAGGTGGAGAAAAGAGGGTTAAAGTGGGACTACGTTGAAGAAGTGGTGCTTGTGTAGCCTACCACACTCAGTTAACATTTAAATAAAAATAACGTTCGCACACATTTTTTTATTGGCACCGCGTCTTACTACCCGTTTGGGTTTATACACCTAGATATACAACTATCTCTAATGTGTTAGGGATAAGAAAGGTTAAATTTGTTTAAGTATACCCAGATTTGCGTGGAGTAAGAGTGGAAAACCATTTAGGGAAAACCACCACCTGTACACCCTACCAGGATCTAATCACCACATCTCTCGGTCTTAGGCAGTCTAGTCTAGTGCGAGTGTAACAACTTAGACCATGCAGCCAACAAAGCGGGTTCGCACACATGTTTATTAAATTTAGTTGAGGCAACATAGTCTATAATGTAGGCTATTCTATAATTAGAATGGTGTGTGTAACCTTTGTTGGGTGACATCAAATGCCGCTATACAAATTATGGACTTGCCTACCTTATTTCTTTAAGTGCTTCTAGCTTTGAATAAATTGTTCTTTCATCAGTCGTAGTCATTTTGTGGGTTTTTTTTAAACTCGATTTTAAACCTGAGAAAATTATTTTGTTTAAATTCTCTTGTTTACACCATTTTGACAGTGAGAGAGGAATGATTGAATAGAATGTAATCTCCCTCAACTTTGTTTCTACGCTTTTGAGAGTTTGAAGATGCAATATAAGATCAACGGAATGAAAAATTGATTTCTCTATTTATCACATACGAGTGACCAATTAATTTAACATTAACAAAAGTAATTTATAATATTCATATAATCTCCCAAATATGACTTATTAGGAAGCGTGCTTTACTCAAAGAAAAAGTAAAGAGATGCTACTCTAATGTTGGCAAGAAGAACCACCACATTGCTAGCGCTCGCAGCGTTAGTGCCGCAAACTAAAAGATTCGAAGCGTGATAATTACACTTTAAACACAACACATTTTCTATTGCGGGATATTAGTTAACCCATTTTTATATCAAATGTAACTAAATCCATTATTTTATGAATAAACAACGTTATAAAGTGTAAAATCTATAAACTTATATAAAATAAACGACATTGCTAGCAAAATAATGGTGAAATTTTTACATAGATGCATGTGGATTCCTCTCTGACGGCATTGCAAGCTACTCTTGGCGATAGTGCTCAATAATAGTTTACGGGATCAGCTGGTCCTATAAGAGTGCCCACCCCATGGCTAACTATTGGTTATAACCGTTACTAAACAATAAATAAATAGCTGAGTAGTAACAAGTAGAGATGTGTCGACACCGATACTTTGTGTACTTGTTCCAAACCAGTCCACTTACATTGTTGGAACAATTCCAAGTTAGCGATACTGTTTGACTATCGATACAACCAGGCAGCGCTCAAACTCCAGTATCTGGACTTGGTTATGGAACAGTACCGGTAACTTGGAGGGCCTGGTAGTACCAGGCAGAGGCAGAGGAGTCACGCAACAGAGCACTGGAGACAGCCAAGCGTCTCCTCAAGATAGACATTGATCGTATGAGACAGGATTATCTTGGCCTGGAAAGACTCCCAGAACTGTACGAATAAGAGCGGGAATTGATCCCACCAGAGTAAGTCTAGGGTGGAAACCACGTGGTGATGTCGATGGACATTAGTAGGAACATGGTAGGAGGATAAGAACGGATGCAAATGTTACTTAAACTACTTTCATATATTCACATGTTAAGTCTTGTTCAACTGCAGGTCTCACTTTCCATGGATTGCATCAATACCTGCATTTCATTATCATTTAACACAGAAAAATATGTTTGAATTTTCTAAAATTATATCAACTTTTTTCCCAAGATTTTACACACGTCTAGAATATTGCTAAAGTCTAACTAGTAAGTACCAGGCTACTAGTTACTACTGTACTTGGTTAATATTGCAGTCGTCAACCATAGTATATTTATATTAATATTAAGAATAATGATATTATTATTGTAGGTATATTTTGAAGGAAGTGGAGGATTTGTCTGTTTAAATACTAAGTATCAGTGAACTGTTTAGGAACGTTAATATCGGTATTGACGTCGTCCAACATAGTTACTAGTTGGGAGCTGCTGAGTGAAAGGTGGAAGTAAAAAAAAGAGAGAGATATGCAATGCGCAGAGGACAGTGCACACTGGTGGGTGCGTGGTAGGGAGTGAGAAGACACGAAAGAGAAAAAGAGTACTCTTTACCGGTGCTGGTGAAACCAGTACCGGTAGGGAATGGCAAGCTGTACCTGTTCCAAAAGTTCCACAGGGAGATTACGTTCCAAGTAATGGTTACACTAGTATCGACACATTCTTAATAACAAGTCAACAGGTTTAAGTCTAATTTAAATGAATTGTTATTTCTATGGTCATGTATTTAATTTCATAAAGTGTGATATAAGCTATGTCATATTTTTTTATTGATTAGGTGTTGGTAAATATATCGTACCGTCGCTTCTCCTATCTAATAGAATAAGTGACGAATACATTTACAAATATATTAAATGAATGTTTGGGAAGGATCAAACTTAAGAGAGGTATACAAGTTCAACAAATCAGTTTATTTAAATTCAAACAAGTTGATAGAATTACATATGGCTTAACCAAATCTTACACTACACAGTCCTTTGTTAATTAAGAGAAATTAAATCAGTTACTATCGACATAGTTATTCCAATAGGGAACCATTAAAGTAAACACCTAGGTTATACTTGAAATCAACACAAGTGAGGCAGAATCTATATTACGATTGGAAGTAACTCTTTTAAGTAGAACTAGCACACATTCCGCTACGAAAGTGTGTCTGCCTCAACACAATATAAATAGGAAACAAATATTAATTTAAGGGTAAGCTACAATACATAGCAACTATCCAGCCTAGCGGCTACTAAACTTACACCTGAAAGACATAAACATAAATTATTATAGTTGAATAATAATTAACGATACCAAATTCTAGAAAGTCCTAGTTTAAAGAGTTAATACGTTGGTAGTTAAATGAGCTAGCTAGCATGAGTTAACTACACAGTGAGTTATGAAATACAAATATTAAGCTCCTAGAAAAGGAATTATCAGTTTACAAATAGTATATGGCGAGCTACCAGGAATCTAGGCTGTTAAGATACTATGGCAGGTCTATTCCTTATTAGTACTGCCTAAACATTCAATATTATATTTTACACTTCCACCCACTCTAAGGCACACTATAACTAGTGCAAACAATAAATATATTAACTAATACAAACGGCGCCTTAAAGGGGCCGGAGACTATAGACTATACCCCGCGGGCCACTACTATAAACTAGTAGCGCTCCCACAGGATGAGTACCGTAAAAAGTTACACTATTAGAAATATTAGAGACTGGTATCAGCATTGATCTCTATACTATAACTGGATGGACATCTGTGGTTGAAATTTTCGAGCTGTCGTCTGCATACCATTGGGTAAGAGAGGAAGAAACTTTCGGGTATCTCTTTCTCTCTTTTACCCATACAAGGCAGTGTGGCAATTTGACATCGTTCATTAATTTGATTGATTATATGAGATACATCAATGTGAGAGTGGTTAAATTAAATAAATATGTTAGTTAAAGCTTTGAAGAGCATATAAAAGTTCAAAACAGGTTAGTTTTTTCTTTAAATAAGTTGATGTAGCCTAATATGTACGATGATTTTTGAAGGAAGCTTACTTTTAAGGCTTTATCTCATACCAGAATCCTACCCTATATTTGTGTCTAGTTAGGATAAAAGACCTTCCAGAAGGAAATTTCTACTTCTGTTCTAAATTGCCGTTCATCCTACCAAAATATTATATATATGATAGTATTCTGGTACGAAATAAAGCCTTACAGATTGGAATTATTACTAAAATCCGGGTTTATAAGATACTGTACTTCCTACAAGCCAATAACCTAAATTATCATTTGAACGTAAGACTTCTACACAAAGTATGTAATTCAAACAAATGTAATACAGTTTTTAGCTAACTTGTTTCATTATAGTTATCGAAATGTCAACATAATATGATTTCTGAAAGATATGAGCCAACTTAAAAAAACAGGTATTATTACAATAATACTTTCCACAAGCCTATAACCTAAGTGATAGTTTGAATGCATGGCAACTATTCAAAGTTTGTCATTCAAACAAATGTAATCAATTTTTAAGATACCTTGTTCATTATATTTATCGAACTTTCAATAAAATATGGTTTCTGAAACCAATATACACGCTAATAACCAACTTTAAATATAAGTGTTGTCGTGGCAGACTGTAAACAACATTGATGATAACTACATAAAAATTGAAATATCTAAGGTTTTATTCGTATTTGTACAGTATTACCTGTAAAACTGGATTGTATATCCTTTAATGTAAATGTTTATTCAGGAAAGTATGGTATAATACTTCACTATTTTCAAACAATAACACTTTTATTCATCAGAGACATGTTTTCGCATAAGAACATTTAAAGAAACCGTTAAATCTTTCCCCCCCTCAGTGTAGCAGACGATACACTTGAGCGTCACGCTTTTGTCCTTGGAATGTGCATGTGTATGTCCATCCAGTTATACTATTGAGATCAATGGGTATCAGTCACAGACCTAATTAGGTAATTGAAAAAAGCGTTAGATAGCCTCATTTCCACCATTATGTGATCCTAAACATTAAGTAAGCCAAAGCATGGCCTTACAGTTTAGGGTGTCAAGACATTCCCCTAGTATTTAACACTATGTATTATGGACATAGAAAAAAGTCATAAACAATGACATACAAAACCATGTCTTGTGGGCCTAGATAAATATAGCATAAAGCCCATAATTCAAAGCTATGCCGTATTGGCATAGAAAAACAAGTCAGACACTCTGACATTCAAAACTATATTATATAGACATAGTAAAATAGACCACTAAAGCTAACATTCAATACTAAGCCTTATGGGCATAGAAAAACCAAGTCAGAAACTCTGACATACAAAATTATGTCATATGGTCATAGTAAAAAAGAGCACTAAGACTCTAACATTTAAAACTATGCCTTATGGGCATAGAAAAAAGTCAGAAACTCTGACATACAAAACTATGTCATATGGATATAGTAAAACAGAGCACTGAGAATCTAGCATTCAAATACTCATGGTCTCAGATGTTGCTTCATCTGCGGTGAGGAGAGACAGACGTCTCACACATCGTGATCACCAGTTGCTTTGTCCACCAATGTTTGTTTGTTTCTCCGTCGAATCGATACAATAGAATACAAAATGTGAAGCGAGGGGTGGTCCTCGGGAAGGGTGTCCACCAGGACAAAGGAGGTGGGGGGTGAGCAAGATTGCGCCAAAAGACAATTAGCTCTAGTAGACGGCATGGAGAACACAAAGCAGCAACTCTGTCATTTCATCGAAGTGGGGTCAGCGAGTAAGAGGTCCTTTTGTTGAACCTCCAGGAACAGTCAGCTGTGACACTTTCCTCAAGTTTGGGCGTTTCCAGCAACATGATTTCACCGTGAGTTAATATCTGCCAGACATTATTAGAACTTATTAGTTCTTGTATTAAAGTATTAATCATATATATGGTAGTTTTAGTGTAAGTGTTAAACGTCCCGTTTGGGCGTTTAACACGTTACAATTCTTAAAACTATTTTAAGGACTATTTAATGTTAGGCAATATTTATGGTTATGGACAGAGACTATAAGTGATTGAGGAGTTTTCAATTTATAAACTAAACTAAAATTTTAATATTACAGGTAAATTATTATTCCTGCATCTTCCTATCCTTACTTGCCGTATCCACAATAAATAATCACTTGTGCAAGGACCATCAAGGTCATATCTACGAACATGGCTATTTTAGAGCGGCCAGAATTTTTCCAATAGATAGTCACATGGAAAACTTGTGTTCATTTCGTGAAGAACCTCTGAGTTTGATGATGCCATAATAGTAGGTAGCAGAAAGTGATTACTTACGGATGTAGATCAATTTATATTTAATTTGCAACCACTCTTATTTCAAAGTATGTAAAGATGTATGCAAACATTTTTTTGTAGTAAACTCAAAATTAATTCAAGACATTATGTTAAGCTTAATTCAAAAATGTCACGCTTTTGGTTGGGAACAGAAAAGGCAGTTTTTTCTTCTGCCACGAGTACAGCTACTTCGACGACTCGAACAGGCAGTGGACATGCTCTTTTGACGCATTCACGAAAGAGCAGGACAGTTCTCATAAAACTGTTTATAAATTGTAACAGGCGATACGATCACAGCTTAAATGTCATTCTAGTTTGTTAAGATTTATTTTTCTTTAAATAATGGTCGACGATTCCACTAAGAAAAGTTTAAGTGGTATACCATTATTAAAAACTAAAGCAGGTCCACGCGATAAAGATTTATGGGTACAGAGATTAAAGGAGGAGTATCAAGGCTTAATTCAGGTATAGATTTATATGACATTTATTGCTACCATATGTTTTTTTTAGGTTAAAGGCGCCTATTGTCATGGGTTTAGTATTTTAATAATAAATTGACATTGATTATGCAGGATAAAATAATACGTTGTCTTATGCATTAGAATGCTGTTTATAAACCAGACATACATTTTTTTAGGGCATAGAACTTATTTGAAATATTAAAGCTTTAAAGAAAAATACTCAAAGTTATTAGCTAGTGTAATAACTACTCTCAATACCACCAATATTGAAATTTCTTCTAAACACTAAAAAAAAAAAGGGGGGGGGGGTCTAACTAAAACAAAACCTTCAACAGCATTATAAAAACTTAAAATAAGTTACCTTTATTGTAAAATATCCTGGACACACTGGACATTTAGACTGCATTTACCCAAAATTAACAAATGATATTTTCTTTTCACTCTGAAATCTAACTTCTAAAATTTAATACAGTTTATTTATGTTTAAATAACTGGCCATTTTATGAGTTACATTTGTTTGAAACAAAATATTGGCAAGTAAAACTTTGTCTCCACTGCTTAGTTATTTTTTCTCTCCAGAAAATAGTAGATGTGTCATGTTTAAATGTATTTGCCAATGTTCCATCTATTGTTTGTAATAATTTCAGTATGTCCAGAATAATAAAAGCGCTGACAATGACTGGTTCAGACTAGAATCCAACAAAGAAGGAACGAGATGGTTTGGAAAATGTTGGTATATTCACAACCTACTCAAGTATGAGTTTGACGTCGAGTTTGATGTAAGTAGACTATACATTTTGAATGTTTATAAACCAAATGTGATTTGAGCATTTAATTTTTTTTACAGCATTGATAGATTAAAACGTAACTATTATTTTTTAGATCCCGGTAACGTATCCGACCACTGCTCCTGAGATAGCTCTCCCGGAATTGGACGGTAAAACGGCAAAGATGTTTCGAGGTGGGAAAATATGTTTGTCAGATCATTTCAAACCACTCTGGGCCAGAAACGTCCCCAGATTTGGTATTGCACATGCGATGGCATTAGGAGTGAGTATATTTTACAAAACATGCACACTTTTAGTTTTATTACTGACTATCAATCCTGCATGGCGTTGCCTGTGTCCCACCAAAAATTTGTTAAAAATAGCCTAATTAAAAATTTTAAAATCCTGCTTTAAAGTGCATTCGGACCCTCTTCGTACACCTATGTTAAAAATTTCAGATCTTTGCATGCCATAGATTTGGCTGGGCATCGCGCGCGCCAAAACACAACACCACACACACACAATTCCTTTGATTATTATAGATTATACCTGATCTGCACCGGTGGGTACATAACCATCTACTGTGGTTTAGGCCAGGACTGTGGAGTCTGTATGCCAAGCTTTCGACTCAGACTCCTATATTTTTCTACTGTCCAACTCCTTCATGAATTCCTAACGTATATATTAATTAGTAATAACAAATTTACTTCAGTAAAATGCAACAATACAGATTACTTCATGGGAAACTTCTTTGACATTGTGAATTTATCAATACAGATATTGGTCCTAATGAATAAAAAAAGGTATAAAATTTAAATTTACCATATATTGTTATAATTTTATAAGTTTTTTTAGTCGGTTAGTTTTTACTCATTCCAACTTTTACTCTACCTGAGATTGCTTCTAATTTCACAGACCTGGTTTAGGCAGTGATGAGAGGTCAGGGTGCAATTCTCGGTCATTTTTACAGCAGGCGTTTTTTCCCCCCTAAATGGTTCTTCACTCTACCTCTATGAAAACTTTGACATATTTCCTCTCAGCTCCTTATGGGTAAGTATCACTCGGTCCATGTAACAACAAATTATCTCTGCTTTTTTAAAATAAAGTTTTGACATAAGCCTAGTTAAGTTTGAAAATGTTCACGAGTCAAAATAATGATAAGTTTCATTAGTGTAACAGAACTAATTTTATTCCAGCTCGGACCATGGCTAGCAGTGGAAATTCCCGATCTAATAGAGAAAGGTATTGTCAGCTACAAAGAAAAATCTGAAGGATGAATCGACAGACTTCCTGTTGCTACAAAAAATCATTAATGTGATATTTTATTTTTTTAACATGAGGGTAAATACATATAAACTGTGGATTGTAAAACAAATCAAACATGTTAAATAATTATTTACATTAATTAATATTTTATTTACCTTGAAAGAATATTGTTTATTTCTTATTTACATCACAACACAAGTATTCATAATGGGTGATTGACATTTATACTTTATACCACTTTCATTCCTAAATAGTTTACAACAAAGTAGGCTATTTAAAATCATGACAATATATTAACCTATTGTGTAAAATAGCCTTTGTCATTATTATATAAGACTTTTTTAACATAATTTTAATTAGAGTTGCACAAAAATAGACATGTTTGAAGTCCACTTTTTTTAATCTACAAGTTGAATATAAAATTAAGTTTTTCTTGCTTATTTTTTGTGTCATAGCACACTAATCTAAATAGAAACAATATCAGATATTAAAATTCGCATCAATCTGCCAGAGTTTTGCTAAGTGCCTTTTAGATAATGTTGTAGCAGTGTAAAGATATTGTTTCATTGAAATACAAAATAAATAAAATACTTCTTTTACAATATTTACACCCGCCTCGGTGGCTAGTTGGCTAACGTGCTAGTCGTGTTGAGCTCAACGCCGAGGACGGGGAGATCGAGGTTCGAATCTCGGTCGGGTGAACTGAGAGGGGTTTTTCCTAGATGGTTTTCCGCTCTCCCTCCACGCAAATGCGGGTTCACTTCCTCTAAATTCCACCCTCCCAATTCCTAATCCATTAGCGTAATTAGTACTTAAGCGTATAACCCGAACGGGTAGTAAGACGCGGTGCGTGTAAATATAATAATAATAATAATACAATATTTACACTTTAGGCTTCTTTAGGATTTAAGCACATCCAATTAGCTTGGGTGGAGCAGATAACAGTAAGTGTGCAAGTGAGAGGAGTTGGAGGCATTTTACTAAACTGACCCCGGCCACAAGCGGTAAACATTGACGACTAAAACATTTTCTTTTTATTACCCTTATTTTGAAAATATTTCCTCAAAGGGTACAGAGAAATAAGCCCCCTTAATATTAGCTTTAAAAATTAAATTTATGTATAAATATTATTAACTTTTGAAAAATGATACATGGATTTAGGAATTAAACCTGGAACTTTATATTAACTCTACCACTGTGTTCTTTTGTTCAGGGTCATGAATAAATCATTATTTAGTAAACAATCTCTGGGAGTAAAACGCGGGGATAAAAAAAATAACCTCACACCATGGATTATGCTAAACTGAGGTAATACATCTTGAACCAGACATCACTTTGTGGCATGGTTTTTGATTTTATAAAAATAGTAGAATCAAGAGTAGTAAAATGTTTTTACTGAAATTTTTTTAACAAAATTGAAAAATAATTATTTTAATATAGAAAAATGTTAATTCAATGACTAATTTGCTGCCATCATGTGAAGAATGCATAAAGCCATAAATCCATGCTTCTATATTTTTTCTGGTTCAAGTGTTATTGTGCATCTAATATCTCTGTTAATCGGACAAAAGACGGGCTCTTAAATTGATCTCTTAACAAACGCATAAGACTGTCTGATTTTTTTTTTGAACCATCAAGAAAAACGGCCAAAATGACTTCTTGTCAGATTTTTATGCAAGCTACAGTAGCCCTATGACTTGTTTGGTGCTGACTGACAGCTATGAAAAGTTACCAGACTAAATTATGTATACCTACGCTGAACCATATGATCTGCAAATAATATTTAGCAGCCGTCACTTTTGACAGTCAAAATGTATGTCTAGACAAGAAACATATAATGACAGTTTTATTTATTTTTTATTTATTGTTGACCTTGATAAGTTGATGGTAAGCCCAGTATTGATTATTAATTTTTTCTACAATATTAAAACATTTTAAATTTTTTTGCATTTAATCCCATATTAGTTTGTATTATTATTATTACTAACATTATAAATGTGAAAAATCTGAATGTGTAGTATTACACACAGAAAAAAAAACCACTGCCATAAACCTTTTTAACACTATTACAACAAATAAGTCATATTCGTTATGAACTGTACCTTTTAAGTGTTTTTCAACGGGGTCGCAAGAATTTCTTCTACATCATATTCATCGTCTTCAACCAGGTTAATAATGATAGGTGGGTGGGATGAAATAAAAAATACACTGTAGGGACTACTGACAAATCATAAGCTATCCTAATTTAAAAAATCTATTTCAGATTCACTACTCTTAAACAGTTATAAAGTCTCTAATAAAACTAGAATAACAATAACTTCTAATTTATTTAATCAACACTGGAGAAAGACTCTCTAATATTTTTGATCACAGTTCACAGATTTTTTTTGGAATACTATAAAACTCCTAAAACTTGAGGTTTACCCTAGAAAGCAACACAACACAATATTGGGGTTAAAAGATATATTTTATAGTCTTGATACAAAAACTTGAATTTTCGAATAATGTATATTAATCACTGAGAAACACTCACTATTTTTTTTATCACACACTTCAATGTTATATTAGATAACTAGTTAATCAAAGATCACTAAAAACAGTTTATTTTACGAGGATAACACGCTCACACACCGAACTAAAAGAACACACGGATTACTAAGTAGCCGAATTAATATTCAAAAAAGAGTGTATTATTAAAATTTGTAAAATTATTAACAGTAACATAGACACACCTAAATACTCAACTATAAAATATTATGTTCGCTTAAACTTGTGGACACACACACGTGGTTTTATTTACTGTATTTTATACAATAATTCAATGTTATAATGTCTATTTAAAATTGTTGGATTTTGGTTATGAGAATAACCGTTTGGTTGTTTGTATAGTTTTAAAGTTTGCATTTGCTGTTTAATTCAAATTAATTATTAAAAGCAAGAGCTCGTTAAAAGTGGCCTTAGATTCAAATAACAAATATGACCACTGAATAGAAGCTATGCTGCCAGTTGGTGACGTAGTCGACCTTGTCGCCGGTTGAACGGCGAATGGTATTAATACTCGTGTTTACAAAATTTAAACTTTATATTATTTCACAAACATTTTGTATGTCTTTTCCTCTTTATTAATGTTAAAGATATGCGAGGCCAGTTATAAAAATATATATAACTGAATATATTACCATTGAATGTAAAATTTTACGCTCTATTTAACCTGTAATTGCCACAAGGGTTAGAAGAAAAACTAGTATGAATTTACTAGACTTTTTTCTTAAATTTGATTATGGAAAATACAATTCTACTGTAATCCTCAGGGGAGTGTTGGTAAAAGTGATTGATAATATTAATACTTAGCAAATAATAATTATTTCCAAATATGTTGACAAAAGTTACTTTCAGACAATGTTGGCATTACTGATACCATCTACTAGCTGTCATGTAAAACCAAAGAAGTGCTAAGTTTATTGTATTTGTAGTTATAGTGTGTGAAAACTCAGTCTATTACCAACTTTTAAAGAATTGCCAGAACAAAACAGATTTGTATCTAATTTCCTGAGTCACCTACGCTCATGTTTACTCACAATCGCAACTCCCAACATTACTCATGTGAGTAGCTCTCTATTCAAAGTTAATGAATTTTAATGAGTATGAACATGCATATTATTTTGAAAAGGACAGAAGCGATGGGAACATGTTTTGTACCTTTAGTATTATCATTAGTGCAGAATTAATTCACAACTACACTGCATGCATTGGGTATGCTTATTAACATATTAGTATAATGTCATAAGACAAACTATACAAAGTACTTAATATCAACAAATAATGAATTCTATTAGCTAAAATACCACCTAAGGGTACAACACGGTAGAGCAGTGAGGGGTTGTTTTAATATAGTTTGCATAGTAAAGTATGCAGCGGGAAATTGGACTTTGGATAAAAGAGAAACAAGGAAAGTGGAGGGAGGCCATGGGAATGAAGTTTTTGAAGAGCATACCAGCTGTCACTAGAAAAAAAGAGGATTAGGAATTAAAATGTAAGATCTGGAGTTGGAGTACATGAGATAGTAGAGGAAGCTGAGATGAGATGGTATGGACATGTAATGAGGATTGAAGGGGAGAGGATTCCAAGAAGATTAATGGATATGACGTATGTAGGGAAGAGATGTTATAGCAGAAAGTGTGCAAGTGAAAAGAGGAGAGTGGAAGAGAGTGCAGGAGAAAGAATGGCGGAAGGATAGTGGGAGATGGAGGCATTTTACTAAACTGACCCAGCCACAGGCTAGAAACGGTTCATAATGCTGATGTTGGTTCTGAACCACGACTGGTAGTATTAAAGCTTTAAAATAAATTTCAATTGCAATTATATATATATACATGGTGGCTACAGACAGGGAAAACCTGGAAAAGTCAGGGAATTTTTGAATGACAGGGAAAACAGGGAAATGTCAGGGAATCTAACTAAAAATAAGAAAAAGTCAGGGAATTAAAAAATATGTCTAAAAATCCCATTAATTTTGCAACCAAACACTAAAACCAAAGTTAATAATACCTAAATAAAATAACATTTTAATTTTTAAAATAACTGATAAAACTGTTTATGTTAAGTAGATACAAACTTTTTTAAATATGTGATCAATAATAAATAAAACAAGTCGTCATCCACCATTAAAACTGGAAAAAAATAGTCAGGGAAAATTGAAAAATGTTGCTTGGAAAACCTGGAAAAGTCAGGGAATTTTGTAAAATATGTTTTATAGCCACCCTGATATATTTTAAGGATTTGAGTCTCGAATCTGATATTTTCTCAAATTTCAAATATCCTTTAAAACGCCATCCCCAACAATAACAATAAATGTGAACCATAAAGTAAACTATTACATGTGATAAGAGCTCAATATTCCACTCGTTCTCATTAACATAAAAACCCGATTCCCGTTTTATAAAATTCGCAGCTTCATTCTGTAGAACAAAGGTCAGTCCAACTTTATCTTGTATCATGGACCGGTATCTTCACACACAGCCTGCGCAGATAGTGTGTTTTGTAGTGTTGTGTTTGTGTCCAAATAAGCTTAACTTAAGGCTTAGTGAATACAAGAATTTCAATTTAAAATAAATATACTTAATCATACATCATATTTTCTGCTTAGGTCCAGCAACCATTTTTTTACTCATTTACTCTTACCTGACAAATATTTTTGCTACTCATTTATTTTCTTAATTATTACTTTATTCATGTATTAAATTTGGAAGCAGGCAAGGGAAAAGTGGCTAGAAACATAAAACGAACATACACATTATAGCTTTTACAATGAAAAGAACAATACCGTTCACATTTTACATTGCTGCCATTGGACAAAGAGGTAAGAATGGCTGCCTCTTCAAGAAAATTGATCGTTACCACCCAATTCCTCGACCTAGGTTTCAGTCTAATGGAACTCATCAGGAGGGTTTGTGAAACAAGCAATGCAACTTCCTAAAAAAGGAAACCATGATCATATTATCATTGAACTGGTAGCACCATCTATCAGCTTCAATATGAAGTATTCAGACTGGCTAAAAGTACAATGGCTCATTGATAGCCGACATTACAATAACTTATTACAATGGAACGTTTGGGCAAACAAAGACTTGTTCAATGCCTGCACCAAGTGTAATGTTACTATTTTGAACCCCTCTCATTCATTTATTCAAAAAGTCATGGATGAAGTGTATTTTCCTTTAAAGAACTGTATGTAGAGTTTCCTTAAATACTTCATCCATAGATAATCGCGCTTTTTAAGAAATAATTTCCAAACACTAAGTTTTAAAACTTTCTTTCTTTAAAAGACTCCTTCCGTTCCATTTGAAAATCAGGTGATGGATGAGCTGGCTGCCTTTACCCAATAGGAAGCTAGCCTTCACAACATCAGGCTGCCAGGAGTTCTCCTATTAGTTAGTTTTAACACTGTTGACAAGGGGTCCAAGAAGCAAGGGGTAGGTCATATATAAGCCGCTTGTGCGTATAAATCCACACAGAAAAATCGTAATCAGCCAGAAATCATAATCTTGAACTGCACTAGCTATGGCTCTCCGCGCCAGTTCGTAAATGAACAAAAACTATCATTTTAATGTCAATTTTATAATAGTGAAAGTGAAATAAACAAAATAATCGGGTACAATCTTAAATCTGTACTAATTTCAAAAATATACCCATAAATAAACCCACAGTCAGAAACACGTATAATCAGATCGTCATAGCCGTGTGATAACAAGTGCGCAGTAAGGCATGCACACATCGCCATCATCAGAGAACCCGGTATCGTTATAATTACTGCTCAACAGAAGGGCATACACGGGTCCAGATCCGCATCGTCATCCATAATCCCGGTACTTATCACAATAATTGAGCCCAATTGCGGGGCAAATATCATTATACAAGGAAAGAGTTAGAAATCAATTTGAAACATTTATACATTATATTTTATTCAAAATTGAAATATACATCTGATTGAATATAGTCTCATACAATGGTCAAGTTGCTCAATTAAATTAAAATGGAAATACAGTCACATGACCTAATTGAACTGTTATGACAAAATTATTGATCAAATTTTAATAACAGATACATGCTAGTTTCTGTATATAAAAACAGTGTAACTATTCAAAAGTTTGACTTTTAGATCTGAAATTTGGAAGTGTAAAACAGACTTAATTCAAGTGCACTGCATGTTGACCAAATGCTCAAATCAATATTTTCAAAATAATATTTCATTTGTTGCTTTAATGTGTTTCCATCCCACTTTATTGTGCCTTTTTACAATTTATAAATAAAATAAATCTCAAATAGTGAAGAAGAGGTTTTCTCTAAAGAAATGTAAACAAATCTCGTGAATTATATGAGGATTTAGGCAAGAAATTGCTCCTCTTGTATTTCTCTCTAAAACTGCAAGCCTGAAACATAAGATTATATTATTATTTATAGCGTATGCAGTAAATGAATGATTGGAGCTTTCACCACCTACCTTAAAGAGAAGAACTGGCAGTTCACTATAATTTAATACACTTTCACACAAGAGTGAATAATGACATCACTTTTAAATTCATGCTCATAGTTCCTTTATACAAACTTTTGTGGACAGTATTTTTTTCATTTGCCTAAGTATTCTACTGCTCATTCATGATATTATTCAAGGACACATCAAATGATGAAAATCAATACTAACCCATTCCCTGGTGCGTGTATAGCACCAATAGTTACCAAATTGGAATACAAAATCCCTGGTTATTATTACAAGTGCAAAACAAATAACTTGATATATCAACTACAGTGCAAATCATGTGATGCAGAATACATAGGTTCTCTCAGACAGCGAACGATCAATCATCGTTTTGACACAAACCACAAAGATCAGGATAAGCCTGTACCCATCCATTCTGGTACCCACAACCAGGACTTTCAAACCTGCTATACCATCAAAATATTAAGAGCATTTCCCAAACAGTGCAACAGTCCTCTACTCAGACAGTGGGAACTGGCCCACCAATGGATTACCACCAAAGCTCAACAGAAGATAGTTTATTATTTTTATCATCATCATCATCATTATTATTAGTATTAGTAGTAGTACCCCTTTTTACTTTCTCGCTATCTTACAGGTAGAGAAAGTATTGTGATCGTCAAAAAAATCGAACTCGAGATTTTGATGAATCTTGACGTTTCATGACCCCTCGATTTCGAAAAAATGGTTTTTGAATTTCCGTCTGTCTGTACCTCCAACTAGAACCTAAACTATTTTACTGATCAGGCTAAAACTTGGTATTTAGGGTTTTCATAGGGTTGCCCCGAGGGGTTTTTGGAATTGGATATCCAACCTTAAAATTAAGGGTAGTTTACTGAGGGGCAAAATAAGAAAAAGTAGATTTTCTCAAAATCGGCTCTAACGATTTTGATTAAATTTCATTTCTAAACATTTCTAAATATTCCAAACAAAATGGCTACTCTCGATATTTTGCCGAAATGACTAACGGCTCTGGTCTGATGCGTAAATTATCATTTTTTTATCATATCTCCGAAACTATTTGAGATATGAAATTACTTATCATTACAAATATGTAGATCTATTTATAATAAAAGTATTTTATTCGAAGCATAATTTCTAAAACTAATAAATTTCAAGCTATATGCAAATGTTTATATTTACTTTTCGAACACAAAAGGTAGAGTATTGCGACCCTAAAAAAAATCTAACCTGAAATGTTGAAATGTCTCATGACCCCCCGAACCCTAAAAAGTGGTCTTTGCAATGCCGTCTGTCTATGTGTCTGTTTAAACTTAAAATTAAGAGCAGTTTAGTAAAGGGTGAAAAGAGGAAAAATCAATTTTCTCAAAATCGGCTCTAACAATTTTGATTAAAATTGGTATCTAGGCGCTGATTAAGATTATAAATAAACTGGCTATTTTCATTTTACTTTACAGAAGCTGAAATTTCCGTATCTTCACAACTAGTTGAGGTACTAGATAACTTATCATTGCAAAATATTAGTATTATTAAAAATATAAAAACTTTTATATGAAATATATACTTATAAAACTAACAGTTTCTGAGATATTGGTAAATAAATTAATACAATTTTGTGAGCTTTAGTTGTAAAGAGATACTACTTAAGTTTTAGTACAATAATTCTGCAAGCCATAGAGTAATTAAATATAAGTCACTCAAAAAGTTTGTTATTTTTCCTTAAACTTCTTAGGAGAAATGTTTGTACAACAATGATCTATCTCCATTTTGGATTCAATAGTCAATATTTACATTTTTTTATTGGTCAAAATTTATAAATGAGGAATTTAATAGCAATGTGATGACGTGCAACACCTAATAAAATGTCAAAAATGTTAACCGGAAGTTGAAATTTTAATACTTTAGTTTTATCAATTGCCATTATTATAAAATAAAGGTAAAAAAAGGAAATTGGTATCATTCATTCTAGATCAAGGGATTGGGGTGTAACAATTGATTTTTATCAAGAAGCAGCCATTACCCCTTTGTCCAGTGGCAGTAGTGTTAAGTGTGAATTGTGTTCCTTTTTTTTACAAACAAACCCTTAATGTGTTCTTTCACTTTTTTTTTTAGCACCGCGCCTTACTACCTTTTCGGGTTGTATGCATATTTACTGAATAGTAAATACACTTCTGTATTAGGGATTAGAAAGGTTGAATTTAGAGGAAATGTACCTGCATTTGCATGGAGGTAGAGTGGAAAACCATTTAGGTAAAAAAATTAGTATATCCAACAGGGATTCGAACCCTGATATCCCTGGCGTCTGCAGTCCAGTTTATTGTGAGAGTGATGCCTTAGATCATGCGGCCACTGAAGCAGGTTTTTATTTCTTAATTTCACTCTTTCATGTACCTTTTTCAATTATATCAAAATGTACCTCAAAAAGTGAAAAGAGGTTTTCCTTAAAGAGCTCTATTATATATTCATATCCAAAATTTGTTTGTAGCTTGTCAGTGTTAAAATTTGAATTAATGATCATACGTACAAAAATATAATTGATTAATTTTAAAATTGAATTTGGACATTTAGAAATAAACACTTGCTTACCTTTAATTGAGGCTGGTCGCACAATCTTTAAGCGTTACTTGACCTGTCTTATTTCTGTATCGACTGATTGGGGAAGCTTGCAGGTGTGGCAATTTTAATCAAGGTGTATAATCTCTGTTCTTCGGTCTTCAAACCTTCCAACTGCACCTGAAATTGAGTTTGTGAGCGGTTACATTCAGAAATAGAAGCCAATTTTGAAAAAATTGATATCTTTTAATAGGCTTTGGTATTGTTATGGGTGCAACCTAATTATTATTTAAACCAAAAAATGTCAGCACTTATTGTTGCCATATTTACATTACGCAGGCCATGGACAGCGGGAAAGAATCAAAGACTATGGTGGGTAGTGGGGGGGCAATATTATATACAGCGTGTGAATTGTTGCGTCCCTTGATCATATTCTGCTCTTTATTTTCAACAAATGTGTGAATTAACTTTTAAAACCTGTTGCACAGCAGAATCATTCCCCATTAACTTGTCTTGTGGAGGGCAGCATCTTGATACATTACAAAATGGCCACCCTTTTTTTACTATGACTATTTGCGATCACAATCGTTACTAATCTGTGAAATTAAATGTTACTATTAGCATGATGTTATATTTTACTATTATGTGATTCATTTTTATACCTCAGGTAGCACACATAAAATATTTTGTTCACACTTTAAATTGATAAATTACAGTGAATTAAATGAAAATTCACATAAATTAAATTTCAAATGCCATAACATATTGTTTATTTATATGAATTAAGAAAAATAGATCCTAGTTATTTTTACAATATATAACCACGATGCACACACTACTCTCCAATTGTGTCTGACTTTAAAAACGTGGGAAAGGATCATTCATCCCCATCTTCCTCTTCAGAATCTCGTGATTATTTACAACCAATCGGAACTCATATTATCACATCATGCGATAAGACTTTTAACTAACCTCACCGGTAAAAAAAATAGCCTGCTCCACTGGAACTTAATAAAGACAAATAAAATCAAGAAGAAAGGAATCCTTTGTTCCAAGACCACATCATTTATAAACAAAGTTAGGATATTTCAATTCAAGAGTTCTACTACAAGATTAAGGAAATTAGGATGGTTTAGTAGAACAAAATCAAATCCATAATAAAAAATAAAATGCCGAATTGTGACTTGTTACAAATAGTGGTGTGGTTAAGGTTGTTATGAAATATTACAATACCCATCGATGGGGGTATTAATTGAGGTCCTGCGGATGGTATTTTGGACATCCGCACAGGGCTCCAGTTAGAAAAGAGCCAAGTGAACAATAATCACCTTTAACTTTTTCTCATCTTGAATACCAGAAGAGATGTCGTTGATGTATTTGTCAAGTGGATCTGAATCATCATCATCATCATCATCAATATTTTCTGCTTGAAGCTTAGCAGGTTTCTTTAGGGCAGTCAGCTTACTTTCAACTGCTTTTATTTCTGCTAATATCACGTCATGCTTCTTAGTCTAAAAAATGAAAATTTTTGACAGGTTATCTTAAGCTGCCAATTTTTTCTATACACTTACAAACAACTAGGGGTATGTAAAATCAATTTTTTAAATTTAAAGTAAACTTTACTTTACACCCATTACTGTTACCTGCCTGTGGCCTGAGTCAGTTTTTTATTCAAGCTATATATATTTTCCACTACCGGCTTGCTAGGCCTGTCGTAGGATTCAAAGCAAACCTGAATCAAATATATAAAATATTTTATAAACTAATATTTTTTGTCAATTAGTTTAAGCTTAAAAAAATTATACTATGCTTATTTTATAATTCTTTCAGGTTAAGTTATTTAGGAAATGTTTTATTGCATAATTGTTTGTAATATTTTATTCTAATCTGATAAATCAAGTTATTCACAAAATTAAATTCTATTACTTCAGGTCTGACAACTTAGATCAGTCAGTAGTGTGTTTGTCTACTGAGCTAAGGGTCCAGGGTTTGGTTTCCGGCATATCTGAAAAATGTATCATTGACGAAATAGCGGTTTCCCCTTTCAGAGTGATAAATTTATGGCTGGGCAATGGGTGTAGCATCTGTATAAGTTAGTTTTTAAATTGTGTAATGATATAAACAGTTCGTTCAGAAAATGCACGTTAAATACCTAAAATAAATGAAAAATTCAGATATTTTCATTTTAATTTGTAATGTACATAACCATTTAGAATGACAGTAATTGGACCAAAATTGCGTATTTTAGCTGTCAGTATTTTTAATGGCGAAGCATCATAACTGCGGAAGCCAGAAATATTTTATGAAGCAGAGTCGAAGTTTTAGAAGCTTCACACACACACCCATAGAAATATATAGTTTTTAAGTGGAATATATTGTTTTCAAGAAATTAACTTGAGGACAAATCAACCTTTCTACACTGTTAAGTTAAAATTGGTACACTAAGCATATTCTGCTCTACATTACTATTTTTTAAATGTAACTAAAAATGTATTTTCATCTTATAATGAATCAACAATCAAATAAAGGTAAGCTTCACTCACCAAAGTGTCATATGTTTCCGTCTCAGAAGTGACCTTTCCAGCAGCTTTCATTCTGCGTTGTCGCTTATTTTCCACATTGCCGGTTCGGTCAAAGTATGTATCCTCATCGCTGTCGTAAAAATCATCTTCTTCCCAATTTTTCGCTTTGCGTCGCCTGCTTTCTACACAAATTACAATAAAATGGTTGAGTCCTAGCACAAATTCACGAAGGAAAGAATGTCCGACATTCTTTAGATAGCCTTAGTGAAAAGTCATTAGCTTATCCTGACAATATAATCTAAACTTACTAAAATAGGTTGGTTGTGAATGGCTAGCATACTGGAGTTTTTCAATTTGCCTTCTTGCATCCTAACGGCAATGTGTAATATCATCACCCTTTGGGAGTGCTACAGTGGACTAAAGTTGTTTTATAAACACTTTTTTTTATTCGCTGCGTCTTACTACCTTTCAAGTTATTCACATATATGATAGTATGATAGTTATTTCATGGGGTAGGGATGAGGAAGGAAGCATTTTAGAGGTAATCTACTGCCATTTATGTGGAAGGAGAGTGGAAAACCATTCAGGCAAAACCACCCTTAGTAAACCCAACCGAGATTCAAACTCTATATCTACTCGTCATCAGCAGGCCAATCTAACACAAGGGTACACCTTAAACCTGTAGGCCACTTAAGCGGGTAGCTCCTTGTTGCCTAATGACTTACTAAATGTGTGAAAACACTGGTAAGTAATGAAATCTAGTTTAAGTTGTGCTCAATGTTTGGCCCTTGCGATATTTTCTCCACACTTGCACAAACCGCACTAACCACCCTCTATACTGCCTGTGTCGCTTCACTCTTTACTTTGTACCAATGAGAACAATTCTCTCTATTCTATTGGCCTGCTTGGTGGCCACTGTCTCTTTCATTCTCACACACCAATGGGAAGAATCCCTTCTCTCCCATTGGACAAGGCCAGGCAGCAATGAAGAGTATAAAACAGTGATTCCTTGCTCAGAACCCAGTGCCTACCAAATCTTGGTGCGCCACATGTTCCAAAAAAGCGAATCAATTGTCTTAAAGTCAAAAAGTGCAAAAAATTGTCTATTAATCCTCTCTCTCTCTCCACCTCCTCTCATCCCACTGCGACTCCTTCAGCCGACTTCTACCCCTTCGTCCTTTTTTTATGACCCTGTGTTTTTCCTGGCGATCTCACGGGATGGACTATAGCCGCCGCTCTGGCAAGGTCACCGAGAGAAGACCCTGAAGACGACCAAGCAGTACTTCACCCGAGGGTCCACCTTCTATTGCCCGAACATCAACGCCAGGATCCCCGAATGTCCCCATTCTACTTCAACAGTTATAAGAGTCCCTACCCCTAAGTTCTCTGCTTCCTCTCCTCATCTTCCCCCTCACCAACCACCCGATCCCCACCTATACTGTTTCCCCCTTGAGCCTCGAGGCTACCATCTGCACACCATAGTCACCCCCCCAAGCCCCGCCTATGTTTTCTCCCCATCTCCCTTCCCTGCCCCCACCCACAAAGACCCATGAGACCTGTGTCTGACCATCAATGTTGCCCGGAGACTGGACTTTTGCTAGAAATAAACAAGTTACCCTCAAATAGCTAAGTATCAGGAGGGAAGGGAATTTGTAGCAAATACTATTTAAAAACAAATAATGGCAAATAGAGAATAACATATTTTATATTTCAAAGAAGAGGATGAATTCATTACTCCTCAACATCCTTATAATAAATGTCTAAAGGATTCTGTTTATATATGCACCATTTTTAAAAACAGAAATGCTTTCATAATTTAGGCAATGACTAGAGGTCGGCCGGCATGTGGTGAAGCTTGAACTTGATCGGCCAAACAGGTTTTAGTCACTTTTCAGTTGTAGAGGGGGGGGAAGCAAGCAGCCCAGTGCTACCCAGTCCTTCCTGCCACCAACATCATGTGCTATCTATTTACAAGTCATCTGTGCACATGCGCGAACCCTTCACCTCCAGCGGCATGCGCCCCCCACTCCACATCAGACATCTTTCCTTCCAAACGTCATCACCTACCAGCCAACCTCGACTGCTAACTTCCTCCTCCTAGAGAGTGAATGGTGTGATTTTAAAGTGTGCAAATTGTACCATGAGTGGCTTGTCCGTAAGAGCCCGTATCTGTCCAATATCCGACAAGCTTCCAAGGCGCACTGGACAACCGCTTCCTTCTTCTTGCCTTTATGAATAACTTCAGCAGTCATTGTGCCGCTTGGTGCTGCATCTATGGGGATTCTACAAGGTTACAAACATGACAGGCCATAAAAAAAATCTCTTTAAAACAATGAAAAATAACTTTACATAAAAGACAATTAATCTTACAATTGATTTTTCTTAGCACCGCATCTTACTACCAGTTTGGGTTATTCACCTACGGACAAATTATAGCTTTTGTGTTAGGAATGCGGAAGTTTGAATCAAGAAGAAGTGTACCCACATTTATGTGGAGGGGAGAGTGAGAAATCACTTAGAAAAAAACCACCCTCAGTACACCTGACAGGGTTTCAAGCCCCTGAATCCCCGTATTGCAGTCCAGTCTATTGCGAAAGTGACACTTTAGGCATTTTCAATTAAATTAGTTGAAAAAGTGACACTGGACATGAGAATTGAACTTGGATCTTTAACTTTGTGTATCAACGCTCTAACTCAGAGCCATCTAGGATTTTTCTGATACTCAGGGTAACTCTTCACTCATAGGAGACTCACATTTCTGATTTTTAGAGCAGGAATTAAGTACAGAGAGAGTTTAATTTGGGAAATCTTGTGGGACTTACTCTATTCTGCAGACAAACTGGCCAAATCCTTTCTCCTCGACATTGTATTCCAAGTCGTACCCCTCTCTTTCGAACCAACCCCTTAAAGATTTCTTAGGATCATCAATAAATAGTTCTTCGTTATTGGTGGATGCGAATGGATTTTCACTAAGATCGGTTTCTTCATCTGCATCTTCCCCTGTGGACAGTACAACAAGGGTGAGTATTCACTAGCAAAGTAATGGCCAAGTGCATTATGGTTCTAGTCTTAGGAGCTTGTTTCACCTCACGGATAACAACTATAGAGTATCCACAGTCGCAGAGGTGCTCTCTGACGCTAGGAAAAGTTACCATGTATCCATTCGACAAACCATACGATCTGCAGGAGCATATGTTGATTTGTTGTTACTTTTGGTGGTCAGAACGTTCACACAAACAATTTGATTTTAATTACTAGCCCTTTTTATACTATTGAAACACAAACTTATGAAAATAATCGTTTTGATGTTTCTTTTCTTGTAGAAGTGGCGTCTACAGTTCACTTAAGAAATGCTTTTCAAACAAGAGCTTCTAATATGTGGCATGCATGCTCTTCTGAAATCAAAATGGCAAACCAGGCCGAAAAAAGGGCGGTTGATGAAGTCATATAGGCCATCAAGGCAATTGTGTTCTTACTCTGTTTTATAATAAAAAAAAAAACCTTTTATTTTGGAATTAATATTTTGTATGTCTCTCTCTCTCTAAATTATAAAAATATCTATTTTTATTTTGGTGGCCAGTTATAACAAGTCAAGTGTGAATATTATGCTTTTTAATTTATTATTTCATTCACTATAATATCTCTTGTTGCCACAAATGCAAAACCAATTATCATAATAGTTTTATTAATGTATTTTGTTCTTTCAATAAGTTACTAAAATACCAATTATAAAATAATTCTCAGGGCCGGTCTAATGACCCCAGGATAAATATTAATCTGTCAGATAAATATTTCTATCTGGTCGATAAATTAAAAGTGCATCTTATGACTGCCAGATAGCATTTATTTGCCAGATAAAATGTATTTATCCATCACATTTTTATCGGGAGGTTTAAGTACCCGATAACTTTTATCTGAAAGTTAAAATGGTTGTTGCCATAGTGACGCGTTGTTTTTATTGAGGTTTCGCCTATCAGAATCTGTTTTTAGATTAAAATCTTGGTTCACGTGTTTAGTAAGCACAGGCCCAGGCTCTAACATATTTTAGAGGAAGTGCACCCAAATTAATACTAAAGTGAAGATGGGGAGGCCACTTCAATTAAATCCTTTTTTGGGAAAACAACTCAGTGCACCTAGTCTTTTGAGTTTGAACCTTGAACTCGTCATAGGCAATCAAGTATATTGTGAACCTGACATCTTAGACTGTGTGATGATCGACATTGGTGCCGAGACAACTTGAGCTCTTTGCAACTTACTATGTACACTTGCTAACATAACATTCAGAGAAGAACAAGGTTTATATTACTATTGGTTATGGCTGGGGGCACAATTAATAAATTAGATAGTGAACCTCGAATCCTCGATAAACTCTAATTCAGTTATGAAGGCCTCGACTTGAAATCACAATTTTAAGCAATTGGTAACAGTAATCAAACCGGGCAAGAGATGGCAGAATATTCCGAAAACAAAACATTTTATAAAAATTTGTCTCAAACAAAAGTTTTTTAGTTTTTTCATTTTTTATTTATTTGAGGTATTTAACATGAACTTTCTAAAGTGACTGAGTATATCAGCACAGGACATATAAGTGATCTTAAATCTAGAACAGACACAACATCCAGCCCCTGGCCTTTAATTCATCATTGTGAAAGAGAAAATCCACATTTCACGAATGATAAATTTTTCTGTCATGACAAGAATAGAACGGCGGAACCCTTAGCTCAATATACGAACATGTTATCAACTGAGCTAAGGTGTCGGACCTTGAAAGGAAAAGAGAACAGCACTAGTTATTTTTATATTGATGGACATATTAAAGGTTATTTCAAGGTTAGAATTTGTTTTTTTAAATGAAAACATATAATTATTTTAGGAGCATTTTATTTTACACATATAAAATAGCCTACAACTTTTATCTGGTATCTTCAAAAATTGATGCCAAATAAAAAAAAATTATAGGTTTTAATTTAAAAAAACAAAGTTGACCTTGAAAAACTTTGAAGCCGTCCACAAAGCTAAAATAATGAGTAGTCACCTACTGTTTTCTTTCTGCTTCAAAACAAGAAAGCTTTGGTTCAAAACAATTTTTTTTTAATGCTTAGTTTACAGGATATTTTGGTGTCTCAACTTCATTGCCTCACCTGGTATTTAAATGAGTAACTTAGTTTGTAAAATTTAATAATAATAATAATAAAAAGTTTATTACTAATCTAATTAATCTACTCATCTAAAGTTCTTCTTTTTATGATGTAATAGATACTGTATGACAACAAAATAGTGTTTGTCAGTGATACCATGCATTTGACAACTTTTTCAAAATCAAACATTTTGATTATATGTAGGTACAGTTTGATTATATGTACATTTTTAAATATTCATGAATTTGAATTTGGATTTTAGAAATTTGAGAGAAAATTCAAGAATCGGTTCTAAGAAATAATTGTATTTGGCCCATATCTAAAAAATTATATTTTGTTTTATAAGAAAGACAAACTAAAGGCAAAATAAGAGAAACTAAATGTGATTCGGTACCGATTCCCCAGTCGACCCCGTTGTCGTCTGCTGGCTCTTCGTTCAAGGGTTGTCTGCTTTGTAGTTGCAATTGTCTTTTCAGCACGAGTTGAGACACTGATAGTTCAGACTCAGGTTCCATGTCATCCTCAGGGCCTTGTAGAATTAGCAGACGAGTACTGCCCCCAAGTTTCAGGACATGACCCACCTAAAAGACAGTTTGAAAATTGAATGTTTCCTAGTAAGTTTGGTAGGACTACTACCTCAAGTTGATAACGGGTTTTATTCCCATGGATCCTTCAAATTAGATATAGCCTATGGATCTTTGATGATAAGTTACAGATAGGTAATTAAAATTACTTAAATCAAACACTTCATGGCGTTAGCCCATAATTGAGCCAAACTAACCTCGCAGCCACAGTCTGTTGGCGAATATTGTGCCAACTTTCGTGGATATAGGGTATCATGTGGTTAGCACAACAAATCCTCCGGCCATTAATCTCAGTTTTCTAGACTGGGCCGCTACTTTTTTTGTTCAAGTAGCTCCTCATTTGTCCTTCACAGGACTGAATTTGACCTTGTTTCTGGCCCACTGCTCAACATAAAATCTGGAAGCGTCGAAGATCGAACCTGGGACCTCTGGATCTGTAGCCAGGATTACTTACTAAAATATATATAATTTAATTAGGCCTAGTGGAAATTATATTTTGTAATGGATGATAAACTGTTTATATAAATGCATTTAAATATCTCTTTTTAAAAACTCCTTGACATCGGAATTGAACCCGAAAAGAGTTATGAATTGGCATGAGTACAGGATGAGTCCTGGAGAGCTTGTTGGTAGTGTGTTGGCCAGCTAAGCCTGGTTTCAATTCATGTGTCCAGCAGAAGTTTTTTCAAATAAGCCTAGTTTAATTTTTCAATTTTGAGAAACAAAAATACTTTTCAATGTGTAGTGCCCCATTTTTTTGGGGGGGGGGGGGAGGCAGGCCTTATTTGAATGTGCACCTTCTGAACTGACTGTTTTTATATCAGCTCAGCTAAAGATTTTTATGAGCAAAAGCGAATGGGCCTACCAGTTTTGATGAGAGCTATTTTTACATACGGTACCTTCCAGGGTTCTTTTACATTGCCACAATTGACATAGGACCGACGTAGCAGCTCTATTCCCTCTATGAAGGAAGTTGTGCTACAGATGTTTACTGCTCAAGAAAAATCTGTCGAACCCGGTTGGGTTTGAACACACGAACATCGGGTCCTGTGGCAAGAACTTTACCCCGAGACCACAGAAGTCGACAATGCCACAATTATTAACTAACGGTGAGTGGAAATATTTATATTTTATGATAGTAAAAAAGTATCTTACCTGTAATCTAACATATATATTAGGCTTGATGCGATACTTGTTTAAAAATGTTCCGTGAGTGCTGCCAAGATCATAAATATAAAATCCAGGAGCTTCTTCGGGCGTAGCCTCTTTCCTATACTGTAATATTGCATGGTATCTAGATATGGTCGGATGGGCAAGGTGGATGTCACAAGTTAGCAATCTACCAAACACATAAAATGGCTTCAAGTCTAAATTTATAGTGTCTACTATTTTACCAGACTTTAAAATCTCAATGCTGTAAGGAATGGTGGGCACCCCGCTCCATTTGGGCTCTTTGTAAGGAAGTGGTAAATGTTTTTCTTTTAGATGCTCTGATGGTGACAGGATATTAGATTTTTCATATTCTGAAGACTTTGAGTTTTCTGAATCTGTGTCCTTTTTAGGAATATTCTCTACAACACATTTTGGAGAGTCAATTAGAGGTTTCAAAAATACTTCACTTGTGGTGTCTTCTTTCGATTTATTTTCACGCTCTTGTTTGACTATAAAGTTATGTTTAACATGACCAGCAATCTTACCTCGACGAGGACCAACAAGGATGGGTTTTTTAAATACTGAAGCTGCAAAATTTTGTGTAAGTGATCCCACATTATTTTCATTCTCTTCTTTGCTCTCTGTATTTTCTGAAGTTTCCTCACATGTTTCCGCACTCGCACGGGAAATACTACTATCCGGCTCTTCCATTATTAAAGAATACTATTTATGTAGATAATAATTATGCTTCTCAAGTTTTTCCTGAACATTAGATTTTAGGTTATCTTTTAACAAACAGGTACTTTATATAGAACAAAGTTATTCCTAAAAATAAATTTACTAGCGTATACAACAGTTGTATTACAACTACAATTCTACGGGCCCCAGCGTTGCCAGCTCTATAGTCTCTGACGATAATACATGGACCTGAAATGGATTGTATTTTTACCGATAGGATACTACTTTCTGACATTAAATTGATAAACCCACTGATTTTGATAAAAAAAAGAAATTAATGTAAAATTTGTTACTTTATAGCAGGGTCACAGGATATTAATTTTAGAAAATATCCTAAAATTGGATTGGACAGGTGATGAAATTATATCAAAAGTAGTATCCAGATCGTACAATTGGCAAAACTGACGGGCCCACTGTACGGGCAGTCGCGCCGGGCCTTTGAAAAACTCGTTTCTGCACATGCGCGAGTATTAGGCTCTGACGAAAATGGATGAGGGGGTAAAGTGATTTCTTACTTATGTGCAAGAATACTCTACTATCTATGGCGCAAGAGGTCAACTTTGAATATTGGTTCCCGCCTAAATAAATAGGCTTGTTTATGTTGTTTTTAATTAGTGTTAATATAAATTACTATCTATACTAAATTACGTTAAATAAGGCTTTAAATCCTTAAGCAGGATGTAACTTTATTAACAGTACAATTCTCATTCGTTACGTATTTGATATTTGAATGGAATATGGAATGGAATATTTGATTACCTACCTAGAAATTTATTTTATATTTATCTGGCATTGGCGTATTCTCCGGGTATACTAGTCCTACGCCACATACCCATAATGATATGGACTAGTTTTAAAAAAAAATTCAATTTTGTCTGTGATAACTGTGTAAATACTAATGTTTAAATTGTTAATAAATATGCATCTAATGAATTATTAATTTTAAAACTAATATTGTTTCATATTCCAAGAATACTGTGTTTTAAGTAATTCTTCTTCCAAAAGGCTATACTTAACACAATATAAAATCCAAGGCCTGCTGCTTGAAAACCACAAGGCAAGCTAGGGAGTCTCTAATGACCTTGCCCATTATCTAGGGGGTTGCAACACATTCATTTCCACTCGCCCAAAAGTAATTGGCCAATGAGTTCGGGTTTTTACACCCCAGGTCATGCTGTTCATGTGTAGCAAGCTAAGCATTGTGCCAACTATTAAAAGAAGATTCAAGATCACAATGTTTATTTATTAAACTAATTTGGTATAGTTTAAGTAAAATTACATAAAATTAATTGTAAAATAATAGTATACGTAAAACGCTTTTAATTATACACTAATTAAATACATTGAGTTATGTTGAGGTATTCTAGTCACATGATTATCATGTATCTGGCAAACACATTTAACCACTCTTTCAAATTTAGGCATTTCAGTACTGGTAAAGTGAGGAAGGAGGTGACGGGGCCACTTTAACCGTAGTTGACGGTAATTCTTGTTTTTCTTTAGTAGAAAGGATTTGTGGAGTTGTAATAGTGTTCTTTTAGTTTTTGTTTTACTTTGACGACTTATTAGTTATTGTGATTTTATATAACTAAACATCAAAGAATCCCAAAAGTCAGGAGTGTAATTTCACCATTTCAAGATGATTTAGAAAGAAAAGGTAAAATAAAATATATTTTCATATAATTTACTTAATCAGTGGCGCACCCAGCCATTTAATCTGGGGGAGGCATTCAATCAAGGCTGTAGCAAAAATGAAATTTTGATTTTGGGGTTGCACAGCCTGAAGGATGATAATATTTATGAATATTAAATGCTTTTAGAAATTATTTGGAGTAGTTTTATAGTAATTAAGATATTTAAGTAATGCAAATGGTTTCGAACTTATTATTTGTATTTTTTCAATTGTTAATTTTGTGTGTAGCGGTAAAGCTTTTGAATATTAATTTTAAGTCAGAAGCCTGGTCTTAAAATGTAGACTATACATGCAACACATCTTCAATCCTAAATATTTTAGTTATACTTCGTATTATTTAAATTTCTATTAAAATTACTTGTGGTGTTGGAGAAGGGGGGGTAAATACCCTGTTTGCCCCTCTCACCCTTGGGTGCACCACTGCTTACAGCAAAGATATGTGTACGTATCTCAGCAGTGGCGCAGGAACGTTTTTATTTGAGTGGGCGGGGAGGGGGGTTAAAAATAATCGTGTGCCTTTATAAGGGATAACATTTTCGAGGGTAAAAAAAGACCATGAAAATGTAATACAGCTGTCCCTCGCACTACGCGAGTGATTGGTTCTGATAAATAATCGCGTAACACAAAAACGCGTAAAGGGAATTGATTTTAACATGAGTGAGATAGGGATAATTCCAAAGAAAAAAGTAAATAAAAACTTAAAAACTTGTAAATTAATGCAATTCTTATTAATTTATCTAACTGGTACAATATTATAGGTAGCTTAAACTTATTGTCAATATTCAATCCCCTAAAATTTGTAAATAAATTCAATTTTTAATAAATCTATCTAATTAATACAATGCTACAGGTACACTTAATGTGAATTATTATTATTATTATTATTCTTATTAGCACCGCGTCTTACTACCCGTTCGGGTTATACGCACTTACGCTAATGTGCAATGGTAGGGGGATTGTGAGATGAAATGGAGGACCTACAGTTTAACGTGGAATCCGAACCACGGTGGAGGCCTGGCATTCCTCACATTCACAAGTTGTGATTAATACACGTCTTGTCAGAGGTGAAGGAAGGGTTCGGCAATCAGATAAATCTGTGCCGGGACCAAGGATTGAACCCCGGACCCTCAGCACAGAAGTCTGACACCTTACCCCTAGACCACCAAGTCACCACACTTAATGTTAATCTTCAATCGCATGATAAATTAACTGGATCTGGCAAATCTGGATTACCACTCTCTTGCTCTCTTGACGGTTCTTGGATTGTAGGCGCTTTCTCTCTTGAAGGCCCTGGGACTGTAAGCCCTTGCTCTCGTGAAGGCCTTGGGACGGTAGGCTCTTGTCTCTGGAAGGCCCTGGGATGGTAGGCTCCTACTCTCTTGAAGGCCCTGGGATGGTAAGCTCTTGCTCTCTTGTAGGCCTTAGGACGGTAGACTCTTTCTCTATTGAAGGCCCCGGGATGATAGGCTCTTGATCTCGTGAAGGCCCTGGGACGGTAAGCTCTTGCTCTCTTGAAGGCTCTGGGGTGGTAAGCTCTTGCTCTCTTGAAGGCTCTGGGGTGGTAAGCTCTTGCTCTCTTAACAGCCCTTGGAAGATTGGCTCTTTCTCTCTTAAAGACCCTGGGACGGTAAGTTCTTGCTCTTTTGAAGTCCCTTGGATTGTAAGCTCCTGCTCTCTAGAAGGACCTTGAACTGTATGCTCCTGCTCTCTTGAAGGCTCTTGCCTGACAGCTCTTGCTGTCGTGAAGGCCCTGAGTTGTTAGACTGAAGATTCTCAACTTTTTTGATGAAATGGTCAAGACTCAGCTGACGGGTAACATTCTTCCTCTTTCTAGTCTCTATAGAGTTCTTTGAAGCAAGCAAATAACTCAATCTCGCTGGCAACTTTTGCAATTTTATCCATTTTAGGGTGATTCTCTTCATTGATTCTAATTACATTGTCAATGTGCTTAAAAAATCAGCAATTTGTTGTGTTGAAGTTGTTTGATCAAGATCAACAAGATAGGGCTCTTCTTCTTCAGACTTTATGCCGTTCCCTATTTCTAGAAGCTTTCATTGGTGAGTTCTGTTGAGTGGGATTGGAGCAATTCTTCCACATTTGTCTGGTCTATGTCCTCAAATCAACATCTTGCTTTGTCAACGATGTCATAACTTGAATTGGAAAGCTTGTGTTCAAAATCAAAATCCTGAGAATCAGAAACTTCAGGCCAAATATTTTTCAAAACTCCCTTCATATAGGACAGTTAAACTTCTGCCCCTTCATTTCCAATGTTGTTAATACCACCCCCCTAACACCAAACTGTACAGTACATCTTTTTTTTCACTGGAATGTGCGCGCACGTCACGTCCATACCGCACAAGGTGAATGCGAAAATACAGCCGATCATGCATTTAAAAAAAATCACGTTATAGTGAAAACGCGTAAAGTGAGATCGCATATATCGAGGGATACCTGTATTTAACGGTCCCATTGTACATTTTTTAATTTATTTTAGTCATGCTAATTATTAGAATTACTACACACAAAACAAATTAAGAAAATTATATCTGATGCAGCTTAACTAAAAATTGTGAAGCACTGAAAATTAAAATAGGTTTCCATACACCTTTGCCCTATATTCATTACTAAGGCTATAAAACCATTAACTAGTTTTGCAATTTCAAGATTGTTGAGCCTTTCAGGGTACCCATTCAGAAACACAGGTGATTAGTCTACGTTGCCTCATTTGCCTCATCGTGGAGCAAAGATAGTTTTTTAAATTCATATAAGCATTGAAAAACTTCTTTCTGTAGTGGCTGATGTAGCTAGTATGACTATCAGAGTTTTCTAAATCTCTTCAGTGTGTGCTCCAAGCACATTCGATTATTATTTATTACATTAGTGTAAACCTAGTATTTTGCCTCAAAAAGATCTTTACATTATCTAAAAGTTTTACTATATTATTTTTTTGGAGGGAGGGGGTAGAAATAGTACTTTTTACCCCCTTGAATTTTTTGTGGGGGCAAAATTTACCCCCGTACCCTCCCGTCCCTGCGCCACTGTATCTTATTAATAAGCAATGACGCAGAGATAGAGTATTAATAGTCCGAAATAATTTCCCCTATGTTAGTCAGAGTTTACGCATCTAATAGCTTCTGGAGCATAAATTCTGAAGTTTAGAGACTAGTTTGTTTCCATAACAGCATTGTGTGAAATAAGTTAGGAATTTAAGAAATAGTTATAATTGCAACGTGAGTTGAACAATCCACTGATTCCCTATGACCAAGATCTGATAGACGCTTGATCCATGTACCACTTCATTTTACTCTTATTATGATTGTTTTCTTTGAGTATTGCTAACTGTGTGCTTTTAATTATACTAGGCTAATTGAATAGGACCTGTCTCTCTTATGCATTCATAAATGTGCCCATACCACTCTTAGTCCCGAGATTAATATTTACTTACATTTCTAACCATGTAGATATCATTACAATTTGAGAACCACCTTTGTGGTCAAGTGGTCAGAGGTTCTGGCTATGAATCCAGAGGTCCCGGGTTTGATTCCTGGTACTTCCAGATTTTCTAAGAAATCTTTACAGATTATCTGAGAAGTCTTTCCAGATTATCTGGGAAGCAGAACCACTTTTCTATAGGCAACCATCCTCAAATATTTCCCTAAAAATAATCCCTTGAGTTCTTGGACAACGGTGGTTAAGGGTCCTCGGCCCCCAAACCTCCCCTGCAACTTTCAAAGTACAGCATACTTATTTATTTTCTAAGAATACGACACTGTTTTCTGGACTGTATACTTTATAGTTTACTTGTCAAGTAATAGGTGAATAAAAAATTGGGAGAATCTACAATGTAGTTAATGATAGATGAAAATCTATCCACAAAATCTATTTTAATGTTATCTTCGCATCTAACAATGTCTTTTGATGACTATTAACAGGGTATGTAACTCATAAGTAAGTAATTGCCTCCACTACCCATTATCTTAATCGATTTTTGGACCCAATAGATCCCTCCCTAAGTACCATGTTTTCGAACAGCCTAAATTTTTTTCCCCATTGTAAGGTAAAAGACAACGTTTCCCACCCGTAGATAACAAGCGGTAAAAATGATGGTTTTTATTTTTTGAGTTTACATTCCTTTAAAACAATGCGAGTTGTCAACAACTTACTGACCGAGTAATAGCATGCATTTCCCGACTGTATTATTTTCCCAATTTATACTTAATATCGTTGATATCTTAACTACAAAATGAGTTATTGGAATAAAATTAATATTAAATAAAAGTCATCTGTATTTTTTTAATCAAAGGAGGTGAACCATAGAAAATAGATCACAGTGTAAAAATAAGCACTTAGTGCATTAATCTGGAATTCGCACCAATGCTTAACCTTTCAAGTTTAGCTTACCAATCGAGTTTGTTATAACTGAACCAACTTATTTTTTAACATAAATATTTTGAAAGTTAAATTTAGAAAAGTTGACCAAACATAATTAGAATTATCGCATTGAATGTAAATGAATGTTCATTTTAAGTGAAACAAATTTGTAAATGTGGTTTTATGTTTTTTAAATTAGTTTTAAGTTCACACCATGGCTAGAGGTTAGTAAGTTCTGGCTATTTTTTTCCTCCATAATCTATAATTATATATATATATATATATTATTTTAATAGTTCTATTATGATATAAATAAATTCCTCAGCAATGAGGTTGATTGGTTGTACTATTCATATATCAGTTATCACTAATTTTGCCTGTTTTAAGATAATTTTGGGAAAGTTAACTTGTAACTTTTTATAAACATGCGTAACAATTATTTTTCTATAAATAAATGAATGTTAAAATACAATCAAGAGGATATTCCATCTATTAAAAATAATTATATGGTACTTTCAATAGTGCTGCGATCTAATGACTTATTTTTGTTATTAAGTTACAGTTATAGTTGACAGAGGACTAACGTATTGATACGTTTCCGGGTTCTATAATGAAAATCTTATAATTGAGTAGAGGGGATATTTTGCTGAACTAGCAGAAGCCACTTGTCATTTAGGGTTGTTACTTCTTTCTGATTTAATTAAAATAGAGCCTGTAGAGATGAATAACTTACAGATTTTGTCAATTTTTGCTCTTGCATTAACGATTCTTCAGACCAATGGAATACCAACATCTGCTGCAGGTTAGTATTAAATACATTATTCATAGTATTGATAATATTGCGTCGTTTGTATAACGGTATGCTGATTCTACCAGGAAAACTGGTATGACATTTTATTAAGAAAACTATCGATTTAAATGTTGTGTGCTGGTAACCCACATTAGCCACTTTTCTCATTGTTATCAATATACTCCTACAACTTGAAAACAAGTACATTTAGGGTAGATTTAGCATTGTTTGAAAATAAATTTCAATTCGAGTGAAACAATGCAAATGTGTGTTACTTCCGGCATTGTTGTGTAAACACCTAAAAAACTAATACGATGCTTTATGAAGTATGAACAGATTAAAGCTGCATGCTCCTATAATTATTATACATTTTACAATTGACATCTCGGTGAAATATAATTCTCAACGATATTGTTGACTATTACAAAACTATTGGCCAAATTATTGCTTGTTAATACAGCGCCTACTGTATAAATTAAATTTTGTCCATTATATTTAAATATATCTCGTCTATTTCAAAATATAAAATATCTCTATTAAATCCCTCACATAATTTATACGTACCCATGTTTTCAAAATCATAAGAATGTCTGTCTTAACATCCCTCCACATGAATTATACAGTACCCAGGTGAGAAATCTAGCCAGTAACATTTTCTTTGGTTTATTAAAATTTTAAGAACATTGTACCAACTTAAAGGTTTTTGAGTTTTGTTAACTGTCTAAATGGAAGCTTTCACAATGCTTAACATTGATGTGACATTAAATTAACATAAAGATTTGTGAAAGAGAGAACTGTTACAAAATGTTTAGTTAAATGTACCACATGTAGGCCTACCTGACAGCCAATCATGTTTTGAACAATGCCAATAATGCTAGGCCTATTTAGTAGTCCGGTACCTATGTCATATGTTTAATTATGAAGACACCTTATTGTTATAGTTTGCGTCTTGCCAACAACAAAGCATCTTGGCAACTTTTAACATTTTATTTTTGTAGTTCCAGTAAAAATTCTATTGAAAGTTCTTGAAACCAAGTCAGAATTAACAGATCATGTTTTAATTTCATGAACAATTTGTTTCCGAATAATTCAATTTCATTACCTCTATTATGCTAGAGTTTTAATGTAAAGGCAATCCTTATAACAAACTAGGTTATGTTATTCTAAGTTATGTGAATACATTAGGCCTTTTAGAGTAGGACATGTGTTAAGTTAATTGTGATCTCGATATGAGTCTTTTATTGTTCTTAAAACAACTCAAAGGTTGGTTTGATGTGATTTAAATTCTTCCGGCACTATATATGGACTCAGCCCTTCGGCTGGTTAGTGCTGCTTGCACCATCTGCTGGTAGGAATCCCATGCACAAAGGGAGCTCAGAAAGCATGGTGGTTCCTCATTGACTTCCACGCTGAATTTCTATGAGCAAGCGCGAAAAGGCTTACTGTACCAGTTTTGCCAGGAAAGGTATTTTCACATACCTTTCAGGGTTCTTTCACATGCCACAATCGACATGAGACTGACTGTTTTACTTCCCTTCTGAAGGTGGTTGTGCTATGGATTTTTATAGTTAAAGAAAAATCCGTTGACCTCGGCTCACGCACATCGGATCCTGAGGCAAACACTTTGTTGACCACCAAGGTCGACCTTTTATTAATGCATAATTCTGAACTACTGGTAGGCTTATTTCCAACCCTCACATGTGCATTAGGCTATAATTCATCAAATATAATTGCAAGCCCATTGCTTATTTTATTTAGTAGAGTTCATTTTATTGAGTGAAAAAAAATCTTAAGTAGTTTGGTCAAGTAGGCCTACTTAATGTGATTAGGGCTGGCATGCAGGCCTTAACTAAATTTTCTTCTATAAATAATTATATTGTGGAAGCAATGCTGATAACTACACAATTTATTATCTACTTTCAGCATTTGAGTGTTCATTTAGGTGTACTGTGTTTTATATACCTTACACTGTTTGGGTGTTCATTTAGGTGTACTTCTATTATCTAAATTACACTGTTTGGGTGTTCATTTAGGTGTACTTGTATTATCTACTTACACTGTTTGGGTGTTCATTTAGGTGTACTTTGTCTTATCTACTTACACTGTTTGGGTGTTCATTTAGGTGTACTTGTATTATCTACTTACACTGTTTGGGTGTTCATTTAGGTGTACTTGTCTTATCTACTTACACTGTTTGGGTGTTCATTTAGGTGTACTTGTATTATCTACTTACACTGTTTGGGTGTTCATTTAGGTGTACTGGTATTTACCTACCTACACCACTTTGATGTTCATTTGTCTGTATTTTGCGGGCTTGGCTTAACAAGGTTCTAACTGCATAAACCATACTTTTGAGAAAAGAAGTATAAAGTTTCAATTTACTATAACTTTTTATTTATGAATATTTTTCAAAATAGTTTTTTTAGGCCCTTTTATAGGTCTATTAAAAGCTTTTTCTACTATTATTCTTTCTAAAAATTCATTTTTATTTGGTGAATCTGGGTAGGGGAAATTGCTGTTAGAACTTTTGTAACTATGATTTTGACTCTTTTGGAAAGTTACAAGGTTCTAACTTCACATACAACTTTGTCATACTAATTTTTATAAGTAATCAAATAATCATTCTCAGAACTATGAATTATATTTCAATTTTACATAAGATAAAATATACATTAAAACTCATTGTAACTGTTGTATTAATTTTAAAATAATATCAATATGGTATACAATCTCAGGCAAAATTTAGTTAATCTATAATTTGAGCCCTGCTGAGTAGTATTCCCCGTCTTTCAGAGGCATGAAGGGGATGGCTGTTTTGATGTCCTTTTGGTTTGATGTTTAAAACACAAGTCCTCCAGGCATGCTCACACAACACTCCTACTTGGATACTTGATACTGGCAATTTTTTTTCATTTTCTTTTACTTCATGGCTCAATTTGTATTTAATTTGATGACATGATTTGGTTAACTTTATCATTGCTACTTGGGAAATTGGAAAGTCTTATAATTTAATAGTTTTGCAGTTCCTGAGAAGTCCTTGAAATCATCAGGTCTTATTTGTATTACTCGATAAGGGTTGCGGTAGCTAACCAGCTTCATTATCCTTATAAGGCCCAGTGGAGAGTAGAAATCAGTGTGGTTCATGGCTTTTTCGATAATACTATGTGCATTAACCACCTCTTGGATACAAGAGTGCTCTGGCACAGAGTACTTCATAGTGACAGCAATCTAGGATTGCGTTAGACATAATCAAATTTTGATTTGGGGCAGACATGAGCTAGACCATGTAATTAAGTCATTGATATCATTTTCTTCAATTAATACATTTAAATTTCTTCGAAGTGCACTCGCAATATCATTTCCAGTTCAGCCTGCAATCACTTCTGGCCATATTGCACAGTATACTTTCTTAGTAACCGAATAGAATGCAGTTAAATTATATACTTTTAATTTTCTTAAGTAGAAAAAGGAACTAATGTTTGCATGAGGACACAAAATTACATTTTGCAAATCAAACATTAAGACAGGAGTGTCACATTATCTTTTTTCTTTTCTTCCGCATTGCATTCTTTAATGTTTGATGCCTATCGTATTCCCCCTTTATTTCTTCGGTTAATGTATTTGTCTTTTTTGCTACTTCATACTTTTCACACAAATCACATCTATCACTCTTTGGATATGGAAATCGAAAAATTTAAAATTTAATGACAAATATTTTATAGTAAATAGACTTTTACTGGGGGATTATTTTCCTCAGCACACTTATCCTTATACATCTTGGAAATACTCAAGTCAGAGCCTAAGAGACAGCGCTAGAAGCCTAACATGCAATTAGAATCTTGTCACTATTTTTTTGACAAATGCTCTGCAATTAGAACTCTGGCAAACTGGTAGTTCTGTTATTTTCCCTTATAGACCGTAATGTAGTACACAACAGAGCTACAATATCAATATGGCCATTTTTGTCAATTAGAACCATGTCAAACCAAGCCCGCGGATAGCCTACTTATGCTGGGATCACAATGAACTTAATGTTCATATGATATAATGTTCACTTATCTTTCATTTAACATTAACATAATGTAAAGAAACTAGTGGGAAATCGGGATCTATGTAGCATAACAACTTTAGCAAAACACAAGCCAATGGATTTGAACTGTTAGATAATAAAAAAAACTGCCTACTAAAAGGAAACCTAACCAGTTAGGCTGATTAGGCTTCAAGTACTTAAAATAGAATCTTTATTGGATATATTAAATAAAGTGTAACAAGACAATACAACCTTTTAGAGTTTGTGAACCGTGGACAAACTACACTGAAGTTGTCTACATTCCATAAACAAACAAAGGATGTACTAAATAGTCCGGTTGATGTTGATTGGCTGGTTAGAACATGTGGTACCCTTCACTTACTATTCACATAACATAAAAGTTCTCCCTTGGACAATTCTTAAGTTCAATGAACGTTAGGTGGACATTAAGTTAACTGAACAGCATCGTGGTGGCTTCCATTTAAAAACACAAGTAGAACCGTTACACGAAAGGTAAGTTGATCGTGATTGCGCCGTTGCTGCAACACAGTTAGTTTTGCTATCTGCTGTCCTACACAAAATACTCATTATGTACTCTGTGACTGACAGCATATTTGATTGAGTCATTAGCAACATAACACCACTGTCCTGTACTGCTCGACTGTTTATCCATTCATTTAGAACTGGGATAATCCTGGGGAGTCACATCATGATAATTATAACTATTCCTACCAGATAATATAATCTCTTCCTTTCAAAGCCGTGCCTACATCTTGATTTTTTTTTTTTTAGAGAACCCACTTTCAACCACCAACATTGATTAAAAGTCATAAAATTTGGCCTTTTATAAATGTTTTATTTTATTTATTAATTAGGTAGCCTATAAAGTTATCGAAATGCTTCCAATAATACTTCTTTATAGATTCCTCTGTAATTTCTTTTTGCCTTATTAACTAAACATACTAAGTGGGTATATACTATATTGAATTTTTTTCATAAAACTATTCTAATTTGAATGACGTTCTCTTCAATTCAATACAAAATGTTAACATATGCATATATAAATGTACGCAAGAAAATATGTGCAATAAACAAGCCAAATATTTTTTTATTCATTGAGGAGGTAGCGACTTATGTGAATATAAAGGGGGAGGAGGGGTCACAGGGGTTAAAAGTTTGAGAATCACTGCATTAGACTATGCTGTTAATAAACCTGGTGGTAAATGCAACATCAATAAAATGTCCTTTGCTTCGGTGGTCGAATGGGCTACGACATCACTCTTGCAATATACTGAGCTACCAATGAGAATATCGGGGCTCGAATCCAGGTCAGGTGTAATGAAGATGGTTTTTCATAAATAGTTTCCACTCTCCCTGCATGCAAATGGGGGTACACATCTTCTAAAATCAACATTCCTTCTTTAATCCATTAGTGTAATTAGTTCATATGCATATTAACTAAATGAGTAGTAAGTCTGTAACAAAAAAAAAAGTACAGTTAACTAATAAATTTTATAATCTTGCATTAAGTAATAATACTTTTCAAATTTTATGAACAATTTTACAGGATTAACATTTACAAACTAGTACATTGGGTGATTGAGGGTGCAGAGTCCAGGCTACATAATCTACCAACTTCATTTCTGGCAGTTTTTATTTTATTTAAGATAGTATTTCACCCAGTTGATTACTCAAGTACGATTTTACAGCTAACAGACATTTGCTGCCTTTCCTCAGATCTGAAAACTCATTTCATTCTGAGAAAGTTCCTTTGTTCTTTGATACCATATTTTATTCACCAAAACAATTATTTATTTAAAATGATAACAAAACTACTATTATATTATTACATTTGGAAGACTTAACATGTAGGTAAGTAGTAAAATTAAAACACTAATTTTTACACGTATAAGTTGACCCCTCCCTTTGAGGGGCTCATCGAATCCAGCACTTTGGGGTAAAGGGGGCAACAATTTCTAGAGGAGTGTAGACCATCCTGACCCCCACTTTTATATGCCCGTGTTGATCACTTTGTTCCTTTTGTAATAACTTGTTTGTAACTTTAACAACTCTTAACTGGATCCATCATGATGTTTGTCTACCAGTTGGTTGTCTTGTGTCGGCCACCGAGTTGTCTATCACTTTGTACTCCTATATTTGATTTTGTCTAGAAGTTGGTCCAAGTCGTTTTGGCCACTTGACCAACCCAGCTTTCTAAATAATTTTTTATAGCTTTTCGGCCAGTTTGTTGTCTAACAGTTTGTATAGTGCGCTTCACAGATACGACAGTATGAGCAACAATATGGTATGAATATTCTGATTCCATCTCACAGACAAGGACAAGGTCCTCCGTGCAGTAACTTCCTGTGGTACAGGATATCCTCTCTTTTGTATTTTTGAAACTAGAATATGTTTGGTAATGTCATAACTTAGGCTGTGGAGTTGGTACGCTAAGCCTTGAACTCTTGACTCCTTCAGAAATGGCTAATGTATAATAATTATTAATAATACATTTACTGTACTAAAATGCTCATATAAAAATGACTTAATGAAAATATTCTTTGGCATTGTGAATTTATATTTAAATACATTTTTCAATTAAAATTACAAATATTGTTCATAAAAACTATAAAATTAAAATGATATATTTATCATATATAATGTTATACTATTATAAGTTTTTATTTTGATGCTCGAGTCTGAGTTTGTACATTTTTTCTGACGCCGAGTCCACTGCCCTGGCCATAACCCAGTGGCTTGCAACCTTTTACAAGCTTAGACCTCAATTTTGTTTCTCGGAAGATCACCGCGATGCCTCGATACCCCCCAAACTTTCATATCCCAGTATTTAAAAAAAATGATGACCTCCATGTCTATCCATTCATTCTACTACCATTTAATTACATTGAGTTGAGGATGAAAAAGATACAAACATAATCCGACGTCTTAGTTCGGTCGAAAATGTGTCTGTCCACTGAGATAAGGGTGCTGAGATCAGTTCCCGATATGGAAAATTTTTCTATCATTGGTGAAATGTGGGTTACAGTGATAAATTAATGACTAGGGGCTGGATGTTGTGTCTGTTTTAGGTTTAAGTTAGTTTATAAGTTGTGTACTGATATAATCACTCGGCTTAGAAAGCGCACGTTAAATACCTCAATCTAATGAAATGAAAAGTGATAAAAACATCAAAGTATAAATTTATATGCAGTTTGTTGGAGGGAAGGTGGGAACATATTTAGGATAACTATCATACATGCATATAACCTGACCAGGTAGTACAGGGTGTCCAGCGACCTGGAAAACAGGGAAAAGTCAGGGAATTTGCTTGGTCAGGGAAAAGTCATGGAAAAGTCAGGGAATTTAATTAAATTTCTGGAATTTTCACATAGTCACTAAAAAAAACTAAAATTTTACTCACACTAGTCAAAATTACATTTTTCTACGGTTTAATACACACCACAATATCTTTTAACACATTTGAACATACTAATTTTAATTCTCAAAGTCAACATGGGATATCCATGTGTCATCCATCTTCCCATCCTTCTACTTCACATCTTTATTTTTTAAACTGTATTTGTGCAAAGCACTATTTTAATGTATCAATATGATATCACTGAAATCTAACTTAGATCGTTCTACCCAAGAGCCCATCACTTTAGGCTGTAACCCTTCATAGAGTGTCACAATTTCAGAGTGTGGATGTGTTTAAAAATATTATTGCATCAAGTTGTGATCTTAATAAGATAGTGTTTGTAATATAGGGACTGGAAAAGTTGTAAATTGGTTCTGGAAAACCTGGAAAAGTCAGGGAATTTTAAAATATGGTTTGGCTGGACACCCTGTAGTAAGACTCTGTGATAAGAAAGAAAATAAATTAAGTTTTTAACTTATATCTTAAACATCATTCATTTCTTTTCCGCACAGTATTTTGACCATTGAGAGTTCTTGTTAAGGCTTCCTCATAGACTTGTTGGGCCGGCGAAATGTAATGTCTTACATTTCAAACTAGGCTGATATTAACAAAATATATCATTGCTTTAAATTAAGTCTTCCTTGTTTGCTCAAGTTTGAAGCTAATTCCTCCAGTGTCCTTGTTTGGGAGATGCAGAGCAATTTCAGGTAGAGGAAGGAGATTAGAACTGCGGGAATGTAGCTTATAAAGTATTTAGTCTCTTGGTTAAAAAACTAATACTAGGTTTCTTTATTTTGGTTTTCTTGAATAATTTCAAATTTTCTATAATATTTGCATGTTGACAGGACTCTCACCATCCACGTTGCCAATCCCTGCAAGGGATTCTGTAAAGAAGTTACTCGGGTCTGAAAACGACGCTAAAGGTGAGCTCATTTTTTTATCTAATTAATTATTTTTACTTTGTGACTTATCATAATATTTTATTCTTGTCACCATAAAGGTTCCTTGTTTATGTTTCAAAAAATACATTTTTCCTTTGATAGTGCCTCCAAGTCTAGGGTTCTCTCCTCCTGACACCCTTGGTCTACAAGCTGTAGTAACTCAAATTTTGTACACCCACACCCTTTATCTTCCTCCTAAGCTATGGTGTTTTATTTTTAAATATTTGTCATACAATTCAGTATAGGCTACTAGAAAACTTGGGCTGGATGACACAGCACCTTTACTCTGGTGGGCCGGATACTTCCACCCCCTCGCAATTATGATTGTCACTTAAAAAAAATGAGAACTGTAACATATATAATATTAGGCCTAAGTATAGAAGATAATGCTCATGCTCCAACATTGTTTGTGTGTTCATTCTTCTTGTTCAGTCATCACCGTACTTAATTATGTACATTCAATTCCAAACTACTTTGAAGCGCTTCAATATATTCTTTTAAATTAAATTAATGATAAATAATTTAATAAACATAATTTTATCATGAAGGTTGAAGACATTTATTTAATCATAGACACACTATGCACACAATCTCGCCAATTTAGTGGGATTTCTGAGCTTTAAATTCAAGCATCAGTGTGTTGATACCTAGAGTAAGTTTGGCCACACAAAGTCGTAGTTACTGAATGCAGACGGTCATCTGTGTTGTGGTATTGCAATTTAGATTTTATTATCTTCACATTTCCTTGCAAATTTTAACAAAGTTGGGAATTTTTCACCACTAAGACACTAATAAAGTACCCCATCCACAATGTTTCCTGATCCATATTTGTTCTTTAATGCTGAACAACACTTAATTTCATTTAATTCTGGTTGTAATTTTACTGATGCATCACTTGAATCTACTACAAATGGAGTTTTGAATAAATGAATTGCCTTTGCATGTACACAGAAGTCTCTAAATATCTTTTGCAAGATTCTTGTTCAAATAAATCAATCACGTTCATAAAACGATCTATAGAAATATCATTGCTTGCATTATCTTTCTGGAGCTTGATAAAACACTTGAAGTGAGGAAATTCTTCTTCTCAAACTGCTGTCGAAGTATTATGTTTCAAAACACTAATACATCATCTATCACCATACACCTCCCTATGTTTTCCTCCACCTTGAAGTATTTTATTTAATATATTCAAGTGTTTGTCAAATTAAATTTGTGAGTATAGCCAAGTCCCCAGCCAATCTTCATTAGATAGTTCCAACACTGCCTTGGTTTTTCAGTTCATAAATTCATCTATTTCTGCTCACAGATGAATGAAATGTTGTAAAACACTACTGTGGCTAATTTACAAATGTTTTTGAGAGGCAAAACCTTAGGAACCAGGACACCAGGGCTATGGAATCTGAGTAAGAAGCAATTTTGGGTGGGGTTGAAGTTGGTAAAAATGTACCGACTCCGAAATAAAAACTGTTAATTTTATAACAATATTTGCTGAATATATCATTTTAATTTTGGACTTTTTTTTATTCTTTAGGACCAATATTTGTAATTTGGATTTACATATTTATTCGAACATAAATTCCCAATGACAAAGATGCTTCCTGTGAAGTAATCTGTATTGGAGCATTTCATTGCAGTAAATTTGTTACTAATTTATATACATTAGCCACTTTTGAACGAGTCGTACAGTAGATAAATAAAGAAGTCTGAGTCAAAGTCTTGGAGCCTTATGGAATATATTGTGCCTAACATTATTGTCCAAAACCAACGCTCAATTTTGGGACTGCTCTGAACATTTAATTTTTAATTTATGTGTTTCAGTGTTGACAACCAATGCTACCGTTGTAAATGGGGTCTTGAAAGAGGAGACCACACCGGTCCCAACTATACCCACCCAACAGCCCCAGGAAAAAAACCACAACCACCCCGACCCCAAACATCCCGACCCCGACCACCCCGACCACACACACACCACCCCGACCCGACCCGACCACAACCATCCCGACCACAACCAACCCACACCCACGACCACACCACCCCGACCCCGACCACAACCATCCCGACCCGACCACGACCACCCCAACCTTCTACAACACCCACCCCTGCAGGACCGACAAACTCGACTGTTGTACCCCATACCACCCCCAACCCTACCATTGCTCCGGTCACCTCCACACCGCCACCTAAGAACAGGAACTTTGACGGACCCAGCTTTGTCGGTAAGTTAGCTTATTTCATCCCTTCCTTCTAGTAGAGATGGTCGATGGCTCGTTCCTTGGTGTGACCTTGGAATTAATGGTGGTGTGCCAAAGGAACGGAAACCCGGCCTAGTATCTCATACAAATACAATCCCTTTTTCATAGGGAGAGCCTTTTAGAAAATACAAACATATTATTTGTGGGAAAATTAGATGATATTTTACTATAATATTGTTATTTTATAGGTATTGATAATATCTAAGAGTTCAACATCTTATCTCAGTAGCATGTCTGTCTATTGAGCTAAGGTTCCCAAGTTCTATTTCTGGCATGGCTGAAAAATTGATCAGTGTTGGAATGAATTTATACTTTTTACCCTCAACAGTGATGAGTTAAAAGCCGGGGGGCTGGGTGTTGTGTTTGTTCTAGATTTTAAGTTAGTTCATAACTCATGTGCTGATGTAATCATTCGGTTAAGGAAGTCCACATTAAATACCTCAAATAAATGGAAATGAAATTATATCTATCAAAAGTGACATCTTCAAACATAACTTTCTGTATGAATATGGGAAAGTAAATCAAGTAACTTTTTCAAGCTGTCAGGTTAAGCTCCTTCCTATTAAAATTGGACTGTAGTTTTAAATTATTGATATTATATGTACATTTTTTAAAGCAGATTCCACTATAAAAATAGTGAGCCGGTCTAATATTTGAAGATATTAAAAATATATTAATATGAACTGGGCCTTCATAGAAACAATGAAATATCTTGTGTTTGTTATTTAATACATTCTATATGCTCTTAATAAGAAGATGCAAGTTTTAGTTTTTCTATTGATAGCTCTTTTTTGAAAATATCTTCTGAAACAACACACAATAGATTGAGTGTCTTTCATGATTTACAGCGGACTTGTCAAACTCGGTAGATTACAGGGGCCACATCGAAAATTGAAAATATTAAGGGGGATGCATTTCAGAAAAAATCAATATTTTTAAACTTTCTTTAGTCGCCGCATGATCTAAGGCAGAGGTTCCCAAACTGTGCTCCGCGGATCCCAAGGGATCTGTGAACAGTGGCCAGGGGATTCGCAGATTAATTTCTTTAATAGATACTTTGATTTATTTTATAAAACCAATAATATTTTGATATAAATAATCGCAAAACTTATTTAATTGACAGAGCTACATTTAGTTCATATGACTTAGAATATATCTTCACTGTCCGATTGAGTCACCTCAGTTTACATGTTAAGCTATTTTTTTGCTGAATCGTAGTCGAAGTAAAATTGTTATTTCCTTAACTCATTTTTCCCTATTTGCTTTTGCATAGCTGTGTATTTCTCAGAATTATCAACCCTCTCTAGGAATGTGAAAAAGTATCAATACTTTACTAATATTGATATTTTCCTTTCAATACTATTATTGTTTTACTCGATACTTTTCCCCTGATACTTTTTACTGATATTAGTATTCACACTCCGGTATCGGATCAGTATCGAAAGAAACAACTTTTTTGTTATCTTAACTCATGCTGGTATTAAATGTTTACTGTGGTTAAAGAAGGGTACAAAATAGATTTTAAAAATATATTACTAATTACATGCAATAACATTGATATCTACTATTATTTATAATATTTATCATGGATCAGTGGCTAAAAAGATGTAATTTAAGTACTCAATCATGTACTACTCCAGCAAGTATGTGTGTAACCAACGTTGCAAGTGAATCTCAAGGTTTTACGTCTCCATCTAGAAATGACAGCTCTAGAAGTGTTGAAAGTAGTAAAAAACGGAAATACAATGATTCCTATTTGTCTCTGGGTTTTATGTAGACAGCTGATAAAATTGCCCCTGATGCACTATGCGTCTTGTGCAACAAAGTGTTATCAAACAATTCTATGTTGCCTACCAAACTTTGTAGACATCGTGATACTAATCACCCTGAATACAAGGACACAGAGGTTAGTTTTTCCTAGCGTAAACTTGGATCATTAACAAACTGTCATTCTTATGGTGAAAAGTTCATAAACTGACAATGAAGAACTGTTGAACATTGCATTCAAGATCTATCAACAGATATAGAAAAATAATTGGTGTCGCGACTCAAAAATTTAGTTTTGTTTTTTTGTTGCAACTTGATGAATCAACAACCATGTCGGGGCTAGCAGTATTACTTGTATTTGTGCGTTACTTGTTTCGAACAAACTCTAGGAGGATTTGTCACTTTGTAAATCTCTTGAAAGTCATATAACTGGAGACGAAAATCTTTAAAATAAGTAATAGTTACATGGGAGAACACTATACAAGTTGGGAAAAGTTTGTTGATGTGTGCACTGATGGAGCCAGAGCAATGACAGGTAAAACGGCAGGGGTCGTGGCACGTATCAAAGAGTTGGCGTCATCTTGTTCGAATAGTCAATGTGTGCTCCATCGACAAGCGCTTGTCGCCAAAACTATGGAAACAGACCTAAAAACTGTTTTGAATGATGTTGTAAAGACAGTGAACCACAATAAATCAAGGCCACTTAATGCCAGAATGTTTAAATTACTTTGCGAAGAAATGGGAAGTGAACACACAACACTGCTACTTCACACAGAAATAAGATGATTGTCTAGGGGAAAGGTTCTTGTTAAACTTTTTGAATTTTGCTCTGAAATTTATTCTTTTTATTGATCACCCATTTGAGCTTTCTCCCTATTTGGTGAATACCTCTCGACTTCAGAAATTGGCTTACTTAGCGGACTTATTTAAAAAAATTAATGAACTAAATCTGTCATGTCAAGGCAAGAGTGTCGGTATTTACAACAAGGGACAGAACAGTGTATTTTGATTATATGCTTGAATTTTGGAAAAGATGTGTTGAAATAGACAGTATGAATGCTTTCAAACTTTGAATGACTTCTTGATAGAAACAGAATCCAGCCTAGAAGAAACTATTCATAGTAGCATCGTCCAACATTTAAATGGTTTGCGACAAGTGTTTAAGAAATACTTTCCATCTTCTACAGATGACGATAACTGGGTACGAAATCCATATTGTGCTTCAGAGAAACCGAATACAATGTCTGTGCATAACTACGGGGTTTTTATGGATATTACATCGGATACTGGTTTGAAACAGACATTCAGTGAAGTTCCTCTGGTTCAATTCTAGTGCAATCTTTTTCAAGAATATCCCCAAGTGTCTAAATGTGCGGTACTTAAACTACTTCCGTTTCCAACAACTTTTTTCCTTCCTCAAATCAAGACTTTTGAAGATTAATTTTGTTTTTAAAATGGTAATTTTTTCTTCTCTCCTCCAAAGTAATGCTTTCTAAGACTCTTACTATGCTCTATAAAATGTTGCTTCTTGATACACACAATCTACTTTGATTCTCTGCTTGAAACCCATCCTTTTATTTCTGTTGTGGAATCACAGTAGGAACTTTAAAAAAGCCGTGGCAAAAGCTACTAAAACTTTATTTATAGGCTATATTACCTACTTTAATGGCTAAGGCGTCACTCTCCTGTTAAACTCGCCTGCTTATAACGGGTAGCTTGGGGTTCAAGTCTCGATCGGGTAAACTGAGGTTTTTTTTTCTCCTAATTATCTTCCCATTCACCTTCCACACAAATGTGGTTATAATAACTAAAAAAATGCCTCCTTCCTCATCCCTACCTCATTAGAGTAGTTATCATATGCGTATAGCTTGAACAGGTATTAAGATGCAAAAAATAATGATATATTCATACTTAGAAACCAGAGTTCTCTGACTATCACAGACAAATCATATCATTGCCAATAACTTAAGTAATGTGAACCTAGTTAAATTTTGTCAATACTATAAGCAAAATATGGAAGAAGGTATAGGAAAGGTGGAGAAACATATAAAAAGGTGGTCGACACACAATATGACTCTTACAATGAAAAGAAGAACAAAGTTCACAGCTTACATTGCTGCCATTGCCTCTTAAAGAAAAAGAAAATCGATCATCACCGCCCAATCCCCCGGCCTAGGTTTCATTCTATCGGAAATCATCAGGGAGGAGTGTGAAACGCGCAACGCAACTTCCTAAAAGAGGAAACAAAAAACACAAAAGGGAGAAAATGGAAAATTGTAAAGAATGATAGGACACACATAATTCATTCACGACCTTAGTTTACTTGGCTGACAGCTCAAAATGTTACTAGAAGTAGTCCCTATTATGCCAACAGCTGACATCTATCAATTTAGATAACTGTAATGAAAACAGATGCATGGTAATGTATGAATGTGATAGTTAACAGTAATTTAGGTCAATATTATTTATATATTTATTTGAGGATCGGACACAAAGTTTATTTATCGTTTTATTCCACTTAAAAAAATTAATATTCACACCACTTTCACAAAAACTTCTAGTGGAGATAGCTTCAAAATGGCGCCCGACGAATTTAAACCATGTGGTGAACATGATAGTAAAAAAGTTTTTTACAATGATACACCCACGCAGTTGATGAAAATATTTTATTCAGTTAAATATTTCAAAATACGATAAAATAATCATAAAATAATTTATAATATAAAATATATTAAAAGTATTTTCTCTTTTCCTAGTAAATATGATGCCTGTATTAAAAGGTATTAATGTATGCACTATATTACACATATCCAATAACATTCCAAAACGAAGAATAAGTACTTTTAATTATGTTTAAAAAAGGTTTCAAGTTGGATAAAACTTAAGTTTACATTATTTTAAATGTAAAATATAACAGGTAATTAAAAAACTATACATTTATAACAAAACATTGATCTTTTACAAGTGTTGGCAACCCTAAACCTAAACATATGATTTTCGAACTGTCATCCAGGTAAAAACCTATCGTAAACGGACTCTAGATGAACATGTAAAAGGTATAACATAAAGGACAAACACAGGAAAAGGACATTGGACTAAATATTTATATCTCTATAAGGAAAAGCGAAAAGAGGTTTTCCTTATAGAGATATAAGCAGAAGTAATATTTGCTCATTCTCTGATCCTATTATAACTCTGATTTTTTTTTTAACTTTGTGCGTTTATTTTTGTACCCAAGTATTATGACTCCAAGAACAAGTTGTTTTGTATCTGACTTGTTTGAGACCTGGCACTTTGTTCTCTCTATTTACTAAATTTGAGCTATACATTTTGAAAATCATTAATTATTTTGCGGCTATACCTGTTTATAAACGTTCATGGTACTCTGCATTACTCATTCTATTAATGTCTATAAACATTTTCGAATCTCATTCACTAGCTCTAAATACATTTATAAATCTCTAGATTTCTATACTGTTAACACCATCTATTGGTATTTTGAAACTGTTATGAAGTATGTACGTTGCTTGTAAAATTGATATATCGATATTTATCGCTGTTCATGCAGTTGTTTACTACAAAATATATTTTCGCTCGTGCTTTCTTTGTGTTGTTTTGTACTTAATGTATTTTCGGTCATGTTTTAATTTTTTTGTTTTGTCAAATTATTAGCCTAGGCGTTATTTATTCGCTATTTCAGTTATTTTTATTAATATAATTTCAGGAACGTTTATGATCATAAAAATGGGTGACAATCAGACGCCCAGTACCAGTGCAGGTTATATAACATTAGAGAAGGATAATATATTATATATTCATCACACAGTAAAAAATGCACCCATTGTTGTGTAACCATGGTAACATCAAAAACATGCAAATTTAGGATTGAAATAACATAATAAATGAATTAAGCCAAAAATTACTGCATTTCAAAGCTTTTCTTAACTCAGCACAGGCTTGTATACAGAATATTTCCTATTTCAGCAGCGAAAGGGTTAACTATGAACATTATTTTATATGGCCTGTATCGATGGTCTAAGGCAGAGGTTCCCAATTTTTTTTGGCCACGGAACCCTAATTGATCATACTTTTTTTGGCGGAACCCCATTTTGATAATAACAAAAGTGATTGTACCTTGTAGTGTAGTTTGAATATTTTCATGTTTGACATGAAAAGAAAGCATAATTATAAATAAAAAATAATTATTATAAGTATTATAAAACATTTATTGTACAAAAAAAAGTAACTATTTAATGTGAAGAATGAAATTTTTTCACATATTTACTTATAATAGCACTAAAATTAGGCTTAATGTCTGACAATTGAACGCGAAGATCTGAACTCGGAACCCCTTTGACCCTTCCACGGAACCCCAGGGTTCCGCAGAACACCTTTTGGAAAACACTGGTCTAAGGTGTTAATCTCACAATGTTTAAATCCCGGTCAGGTGTACTGAGAGTGGTTTTTGGTTAGCTTTACCAAGGATAGTTTTCCCTAAATTGTTTCCTACTCTTCCTCTCGTGTTAAAAAAAATTATATATTTTATGTGAAAAAAAACTTGCCAGAGTTCCGTTTGAGGCCGATGAGAATAGTGTTTGCGGTTTTTCCTTTCTTGTTGTGTAGTTCAACTGCAGGGAAAGGAGTGGTGAAAGCTACAGACAGTTTTAATGGGGTTAACTATTTTCTCCTTAGCTTAGCCCATTCCCTGGTGCGCGTGTAGACCCAGCAGCCAGTTTACTACTCGTATACTCTTGTTTGACAAATATATTAACTATTCATTTAGTTTTTTATTGCTTTATTCATGGTCATATTAAAGCATCAAACTGGTAGCATCATCTCTCAACTTCAATATGAAGTATTAAGGTTAGATAAAAGTACATTGTGTCATTGATAGATAGCATTACAATAACTTATTGCAATGGAACGTTGATTCACGCTCGCGACATGGAACTTTTGAGCAAATAAAGGCGTAATCTAATGCCCGCTCCAGGGAAAAGGCTAGGCCCTATTTTTTAAAAGTTTGGTGTAGTGTGATATTTATTATATTTTCTTTCAGGTGGCATTATTCTGTGTATGGGTATCATAGCTATTGCTTTTGTGGCTTGGAAATTCTACAAAGCTCGCACTGAGAGAAACTACCACACATTGTAAGTTTCACACAATCTCGGACATTCGTCAGTACAGAGCTGGAATTCTGCTTACATCATCACGAACCGGCAACTTTTTTTATATATATTCTAGTTAAATATATTAATTGGTTTAGACATTTAAAAAGTATAAGCTAATTTATATTTATTCAAAGCTTATTTTTTAAATAAAACACTAAATTTAATATTGTTTGTCTGGGGATATTAATAATCTATCTGTAAGTTTAAACTAAGGGTCTGATAGCGCTAGTTTTTTTTCATTCTAATTTGAACTCTAGTGAACTTTTCAGAAAATTCTTGAGTATTGAGTCATGCTGAACTTTAAAATAAAAACTTTTGAAACTTAACCATACAAATACAAATCAAATAGTAGTTTAGTTTTTTTAAAAAAAGTTTAAAAATTAAAATTTTTATAAAATAAAACATTTTCTTTTAAACAGTAGCATTTATATTTTTACAATGAAATGAATATATGTATTCCCACTGCACATTTCAAAAACAACATTCAGACAAGAAGAGATAGTGTTTTCCATCTCCAGATATACAAATATATCACAGAACTAGCCTTATACAGCACGCTCCAATTGGCTGAGCCTCTAAAGCTGTTAAGTTTGAACACTAGCTTATATTAAATGCTCGGTCTAGAGATTGGACTACTTGTAGACAGACTTTTAGTTTAAACATATCTATATTTTATTTTGGGCTCTGATGTGATAAAGTTGACTTTTTTTTTTAAATGCCATTGGTATCGTGAAACATCTAAAACAAGTTTTTTTTTATCCTATAATTATTTCTCTCTTGGAAAGGTTTTCTAGTTGAGGCATGCCCCTTTTTTTTTGTATAATTTTGTTCAAAAATAATTTATACCACCTTTGTAAAGTTTGTATTACAGAATTATTATATGTTTATTCAGGAAAATTACTCGACTCTTTAAAATAAATTTGTTAAGAATCTCTCTGGTTCAAGAATATTTCTATACTTAGTCCAGAATTGTTTCAAATTATGTAAGGTGGTGTGATATTTTTTTGTTTGGCAACGTTATTAAAATAAGACTTAAATTACTTCATTTATTTGTTTCTGTAAAAAAAACTATCAAACCTTTCAAATTTCTATTCTTTGTTTTATATATATATTGAAAAAATTAAAAGATGTCCTAGTTTTAATAAATCACCTCGACTGATTTTGGAATGTTGTAATGGTGAATTTTTGTAAGTCATCATTCCTTAATTAAAACCTGAGATTCACTTTACACTTATTGAGAATCTTCATTTTAGTTTTGACTCAAAAGATTTTTGTTTTAAGGGATGCAAACTGTGATTAAAACTAATCTGTCCTCATGTCAAGTTCTTAAAGGTCTGATTAAATCAAAATCTCTTTTCAAAATAGGTACATCTTAGCAATACAAGTAGTGGAAGTACTTTATTTAAAGAAGTAATTTTATTATTTAATGTAAGACTACCGCTACATTTAAGAAAAGTAATCTTGCATAATATTTTTGTTTGGAGAAATTTTATTTTTAAATCTATCTCATAAGCTGTATATATTATACATGGAAGAATATATAATATTATGTACTTCAAAGGAGAGAAGATATTTTTCCTTAAAGAGATAATCTTAAGCGGTTTATTAATGTTCATCCCCTTTCTTTTTCTTCTAAAAGCCATTTTATCATTATATAAATGTTTGAGTATGTTACACTAAATACTGAATTTTATTAACAAATGTTTTGTTTTTTCCCCCACTCTAAAGATCTTATTATAAACATTATTGTACAAATTTATTGTCAGTCACCATAAATATATTTTGAATCTCAATTTTGATATAAAACTACTCTAGAACTCATTTTTGGATGACTAGTTAGTTAAAATTACAACCATACCCTTTTTGTACAAAAATTCCAGCTTGTATAAACTTTTTTTTTCTAAATAAAGAAGTTAATCAGATGATTCGATGCAAATACTAGAACTTATTCAAAATAGTTGTAGGACAATAGCAAAAAAAAAACTGCCAGTTTTTTTAAATAATTTAATTTTGTTTTCCATATCTTCTAAAGTTAATGTGTTTAAGTTTGTATGTCTTGTATTTGATATGCATTAACTTCTTGCTTATTCATAATATTAACAATTCTGTGTTGATTGAGATTATTGAAGCGATTTACAGTGACTTGATTTACATTAAAAAAATAATGTTAACTATTTTGTACTCTCTAAATCTTGGCAAATAAAATTGTTTGGTTTTACTTTTGATTTTTTAAAACATTGGTTTAATAATGAGTCGGAAGATCAAATTGCTTTTGTTATTAAATAATTTTCAAAGCAAAAGGATTCTTAAAAATGTTCAATGTGGAATTATTTTAAAGACAGAATCTCCAATTCACTTATTATAATGGTGATTTTATTTGATCACTGTAATAGTCTTATACATAAACGTTGCCCTTTATTAACGGTAGGTAGTTTTAAAAAAAAAATTTAATGTCTTTAAATGAAATAATTATGATAAGAATTATAGAAAAAGCACAGGTAAAAGTAATACAGGTTGAAACTTTTTAGTCTGGGACTCTTGGGACCTCACAAGTACCAGATCACAAAATTAGACTCCTAAGGCGTAGACTTGTCATATCATACTACACACTTATGTTATACTAGGTAGAACAAACCTTTCACAACTCTTGGTCTCTTAGAAGACATAAGTAAGGGCTAAAATACAGTAGGATACGAGCCAAAATAAGACTATATGACCAAAACACTTGGCTGCAGATGTAAATAACTTTGGCGCCTTTGTACTGGTAATAGTGGCCACCCCTCAAACTAATGCCAGCATAAAGAGTTTCCACCTATTATTTTGATCCTGTGGGACACTGCCGCAGTACTAAACAGGAAGTTGGTTTCAGCGATTCCAAATTTGTTGTTTAATATATTCCTGCTTAATTTTCTACATTTCTTTCATAATTATCTAATTACAACTAGGAACATGTTTAGTGCACTTTATCGCCTAGATTAAACTCTGCTTTGCTATCCATCTTAAAATAGGATTTGTCATTAATTTTTTTTTTCCATAAAAATAGCTGAAACTTTTTTTAGCATCTTATATTGAAATTATTTCACTTAACTTTTACCAGCATTGGAACCTGTCTCTACTCATAGTTCAGCTCAAGACAAGGGCACACAACTCTAGTATTTGTTATTGGGTTTTCGATTGCTTTCGATGTAGGGTTGTAACACCGCAGTTTCAGTGTTGTTGTAGGTCAGCTAGATGTTAGAGTTTACTACTCGTGAAATTGCAGACAGCTCTAGAATGTCACCTTTGATTTGAAACATGGCTTTTTTTTTGTAAATACTTGAAGAGACGAAACATTGTATGCAAAGAAGATATAATCTGGCTAAGGTATATATGTTATTTCTGTTAAATGCCCTTGACATGATTCAACTAATACCTTGGCCTTAAACCCCTCAAATCCAACCAAATTTAAAGACCTTGAATTTAAATCACAATTTTGTGCATCGTGTGGAATTGATTGTATAGACTTGTGTATCTGGAAGACTTTTTTAAAAACTTGCTTTTAACAAAAAGCAAAGTTGAAAAATAAGTACAAAATTTCAAATACCTAATTAATCCAGCAAATTTATTGTAAGACAAACCTTTTGTCAATAAATTCGTTTTTGCATAGTAATTTTCCAAATAAAATAAAACTTCTATTTGATGCTCTTAGTTAATTTTTTATTTTTTAATAAAGCTTTACAATTTTAAAGCTGAAGATTCAAATTTGGTTTCAAGATCTAAACGAAAAATGTTTGTGTTCGAGAAAACTTAAGATTTCATACAGCTTTATTAAATACTATTATAAGATATGAATCTGCTTAACTACTTGAAATATTTTGAATTCTAATCCTGTGTTTTTATTCATGTGGTTATTTTCTTGTGAATATTAAATATTTTTTACTAAGGTACTAATTTATTTATGCCAACTTTTCTTTAAATAGGCCTATCTTACTTTGTGTCTTCTTTGCATACATTATTTTATGTCCAGATGTGTGATTGAAATATTTTATTTCACTTTACTACTAGTAACCATAATTTGCTTTGTTGCAATGGGTTATCCTATGTGTGATATTTATTATAATATTGTATATTATGATGATAAGATTAAAAGTGCTCTTATAACCAGACAAGAATTTTGTCTATTTACACTAAATGCTTTCCCCCCCCCCCCCTCCCCAAGGCTATCTGGAAATACATAGAAGATTCTAGTGAAAGATTGTAAAATGTTGCCTTGTATTTAATTTTTTCTATACTAAAAAGGCCCTAGCTAAATGTTTTAAATCGCATTAAAAAAAATTCAGTGCAATTAATACTGGTGCAGTTAACAGAGCAATTGAACAAAAGCTTTTTTGAGTTTGCTAAACACGATTCTTTTGTTCTTATATGTTGTTAATATTATGTATTTAGTAAGCACTAAAATTACTTATATTTCTTCACATACTCATATTATTATATTTGTAATGTATTAATATAGTTACTTTGAAAGAAAGGGAGTTGTGTAATATTTTGGCACTAAGCTTGATGCAGATGTGTCTTCGAGGCACATTAAGGTGGTTGCAAATTGGAAACTCTAATCTTTCTTGTTGAAAAAAACTAGGCCCTAAGTTTTAAAACATTAACTGTGGTAAATAATTTTTTAGTAGTTAATATATTGGTTGTATATGCTCTAGCTTGTTGGATTCAAAACTTAAAAATCTTGTCTGTTAAAAAACAACATATTTACATTATAAATAAGGGAAGAAAAATATTTCTTGTGTTAATACATTTTATTGATACCTGTAGTTAACTTTATTTCCGTTTTTTGTAATCGTCTCAAGTGGCTCTTGCTCTTTTTTTTTAGAATGTTGAAATACATTTTTCTATATTAAAAAAAATATGTTTTTAATAGTTTGGTATTGAATCAATCTATTGGAAAATATAGCTGTTTTGGTTAATCTATACATTTAATTTAAAGATCATTCTCTCAAATCCTAAAGAATATTAAAAGTTTGAAGAAGAAAATATCTTTTAAATTAAAAAAAAATTGAATTATGCTTATGCTGGGATTACGCCGCTTATTTAAGGGATTGATTTTATCACATTAATTTTTTTAACAGATTTCAAAACAAGTATCGGTGTATCAGTTACCACTTAATGTGAAACACACCACAATAACACACCGTTAACACTTGTCATCTATTTTCTATATCAACTTAATATTATTATATTATTATATTATTACATGGAAAATGGTACAAAAAAGAGGGTTAAGCACAAACACTAATTGGCATTGGTCTGCAAAAGGTTTGTTCCTTTTATTTGCGCCTCTCACTATTTTGTGTATCGTACATTTCTCCATGTTCCTCACAGAGTGAAAATAAGGTTCTCTTTGAAGAGTGATAAGAATCATAATTGAATTTCTGAAAAATCTTGAAATTTCATAAAATAAACCTCATCCCTCTTATTTTTTTCTGAGATTCTGTTTTGGATCTTAGATTTATAAATAAAGCGAAGAATCATATTCGATTGAAAATGGATTAGACTCATCTTTAATTAAATTATAACCAACATTTTCTTTTAAAATTCTAAATACACCACCCATTTTATCAGTTCCCAAATTAATTTCAACTCGTTTGAAATCAAAAGCAAAATTTAATCTTTTATATTGTCTTGGAAGGATTCAAAAGTTTCAAATATTGTAAAAAAATATATAGGCCTATATATATATATATAAATATTTAGAAAAATGGATTTCATCTGCAGGAAATTGGCAAGAGCGCCTTGATAATTGCTTGCTTTGGTGGCCAAAAGATGTAAATTTAAATATTTAAACCTGTGAGTGCATCTTGCGAGTGTGTCAAAAAGTCTGAAAAAGTAGAAGTGCCATTAGATTCAACCAATCAATATCTGATTGTATTATTACAATCTGGAATGATTCAGTTTGTAGTGTTAACAGGCCAACTTGGTAATACTTCTATTGATGATATATAGGATGGTGTTTTGTGTGACACATTGCTGTGTTATACCCTCATATTTTACTTTCTATCTTATAGCTATTGAAGTGTGTAACTGTGTGAATAAATCTTAAGCCTGGTACACAGTAGACGGTTTATTGTACAAGGTGTTGCCACAGTATTGCGTGGTGTGAACACACAAGATTGTACAAGATCGGTTTTGCACAACGTATTGTATATATTGAACGTTGTATGAAGCTATTGTATTATTCAAAAGTTGTGTGTGGATGTTCTCTGTGTAAAACATGTGTGCAAGCAATGTGACCATGATCTTGTACAATTTATTGTACACAATTTTGTATAAGAAATTGTGTTTTTTGTTTGTGTATCGGGCATTATAAAAACACATTTCTTGATTTAGATATATTAAAACAGTATGAATCCCAATTTTTAAATGAAAATATTTTAAAAAGCTAAAGCTACATGTTATTTGTTAATCACATACTTTTTTTTTAAAGGTTTTGTTTGATTTAATTACTTTTTTAAGTAGAAACTCAAATATGCTTAGTTTGGATATATATATAAATTTTTTATATGATTCTTGTTACTAAAAATATAATTGTAATTGTGATGGGGTGGATCAGTTTACAAACATTTCAGATCTTCATTTGTTCAGTTGTTTTATTTACATTCCACTAAAGGGTTCGGAGTTTTGGTGGGGTTGGAGTTATGGATAAATCATTGTCCTCAATGCTTGTGAATAACAGTCCCATTATATTTAATTTGGTTTTTTAAGATCTAGTAGAATAGTAAATATTTATGCTCATGGTTGGCATTGAACCTTTTGACTTAATATTTAAGGTGTTGGCAACCTATTTCACTCCCTCTCTCTTATCTAACACCTGTTCTTCCCTCCCACTCCTCCCTCTATCCCCTCACCCTTTTCACAAATCAATCTAATCAAACTAAATCAAATTAAATTAAACTAATCAATAAAATGTGTTCATTCAATTTCCTAATCGCAAATTTTTTACTTATTTTCCAGTCTAGGTAGGTCTTTGACCCAAAATATTTATTCCTGTCCATCCCTGATCTTACTTTACTTGGGGAGTTGAAATTATACAGAATATATAAACTATTTGTTATTTTTGGAAACAGGAATGGCATATTTGCAATTGGGAATAATACTACTTTAGAGTTATTATTATTATTAATTAATTATTTATTTGTTCTGTTTTACGACAGGTCCATTACTTTTTGTCAGTGAACTTAGTACTCCTTCAATTACCAGAACTTTGTTCTTTCCTTCAAGTCACCTGATATCTGAATCCTCCTTCCTAAGCTCCACTTTCCCTCAACCTTTCCTTCTATGACGTCATGCAGAAGACAATTAATTACTCTTAAGGATGTTTCCGATCCAATTTGCTATGTACCGAAGAATTGCATCCAAAATGGTTATCTTTTTACCTATTCATCTTAGGACTCTCCATCTGTCACCTTGTCTGTCCACCTGATATTCTCAAGTCTTATTCAGCACCACCTTTCAAAGCTCTCCAAGTATTTATTTTCCGTCTCCCTAAGAGTAAAAGTTTCAAATCCAAACATTGTGATGCTCCAAATGTAGCATTTCATCAGTTTCTTCCCAAGTTTCAGTGAAGTTAAAAGAAATTAAACTCTTAGCATCACAAAACACCATGCTATATAGCAAAATCTTTGGGTTTTCTGACCTTTGAAAGCTCAGATTATGTTGATAATCCTAAAAGCATATGTTTATGTTTTTATTTTAAGTAAAATAATGCCTATTGTTAATAATTTTGTTTATTTAATAAAATAAGGTGTTTTATTTTGCCTTAATGTAAATGGAAAATAGCTTGTGATTTATTTCTGTAAGTTTATTATTATTATTATTAATATTATTTTGAGTACCATGTCAATTAATTTTGAAAGCGTCTATTATTTCTTTGGCTGTAAATTGAAGTAAAAATATTCTGTGCGTCAAGAATCCATCCATGTAATTGTTAAAAATATAAATTGATATATTATACTAGTGTAGTTTTTTTCGAGCTGTAAATGTATAAAACATATTACATTCCTTTTCTCATTTTCATAGCATGTAGTTGTGCAGTTAGGAAACATAGAAAAAAAAAAGAATCCTATGTTTTGTTGATACAGCTAATTATAATGTAAATGTTATATTTTCATGATAAAACAAATTAGAATCTGAATTTAAACATTTGTGAAGTTTGTGTAAAGTACTTTCAATAATAAACAATTTCTTGTCTCTAGTAACTTTATTTTAACACATTTTATGTATACATTAAGAAGACTTCTATGTCAATAGTCTGGCACACTATATAAGTCGGTGAATTTTCAAGGTGGAAAAACACCTGTATTCTTAGGGTTTGGCATCCACTTGTTTGAGGAACAAATACCTCTTGCAAAGCTCCTCCAAACCATCATGTCTGTGTCCTTGGACCGTAGCCACGCATACTACGTGTGCAGCAGGCAATTAGGGACTGACAACCTCATGCCTGCCTTTGACTCTTACTACTAAACAACTGGAAAAGCTTTGGCCAGCTTCCCTCGGTGGGAGGAACTTGCTCCTTCCATGAGCGCTAGACTCATATGTGGGGGCGCTAGCCCCTCAAAGGTGGTCAGGCGCCAAGCCTCGGGAATCACTCATATAATGCTTTCAGCCTGAGTTGTCCAGCAGGGACCTTGAGGAGGGGGCTTGACAAGCTTTCCCGGAAGGTAGTATAGTATGATTTTGGTAGGAAGAACAGTAGAAGTTAGTTACTAAAGTTACTAAAACAATGTTAATACATTCATACATAAAGTTGTGTCATCTGCAGATGTTACTTTTGATATATATTATCAATACCTATCAAATAACACAAACAATATAAGAACATGTTATCAATGTTGGCCGCAAAGGAATATATTTCGATTTTCTCTACTGTTCTTCCAACCAAAATCAGGGTATAGTTATAAATGCTTAGTATGTGGTGAGTGGGTGGGAGTAATTTTATGTATTTTACTTATACACCACATTGACGTTTGACCTCTTAAAGTAGTTTTTCTCAAATTTCTACCCACAGCCCTCACTTGAAAATAAGAGTAATTGTTGAGCCATACTAAAATAATATAGTTAACACTCTTAATTAAGAAGGAACTCAAAAGTTCATGGCTGCCAAAAGTAGGCTTGCCACTCATCCTACCCTGATACACTTCCATCAAATCTCTAATTTTAAACATGACCTTTAAATATATTTTCACATTATCCTCTCACCCATGGTTCTCAATCTGTGGTTGGTTTTTAAGGTGTTCCCGAAATTTTTTTAAAATTTCTATGGAAAATGTGTATTTGTAACACGCAAGTAATGCAACTTTAAGATAAGCGGTGTGTACAGTGATATATTGGCCCCAAGATGAGTGTACCAACTCAGCTCAGGCCATCAAGGTCAAATATGCAGTACAATAAACACATTAAGAAGCCTACAGTTAGCTACATGGCATTCACATCAGTACTTAGTAGCCCTTTGCATTCAGCAGTTGGTTATTTTGTGTGTGTGTGTGCCGGCGGTTTGTCTAGATATTATATGGCCTACCATTGACGTTACATCTGTGATTGAGTCCTTCAGCCTTTCAGCTCGTATGTATGATCAACTTATTGAATTGGCGTCTGACGGAGCACTAAAAATCAAGTTTAATGAGAAATCCCTCACACCCTTTGGATCCATGGTAAATCAGAGGACCCTGAATTCTGTCCAATATGAGTTGCCATCAAGTACCTGCTACCGATTACCTCCACAACATACAATTGTAAAATGGGATTTTATGCCCTGGTTGGACCAAAAAGTGTGATAAGGATCAGGCTTAATTTTGAGCCTGACTTAAGACAGACTATCTTCCATTGCACCTGATGTAACCAAACTGGTCAAAGATTGCAAAAACACACATTCTTCACATTGAATTTGTTTATTTACTTTCTTGAAATGTCTTCAACACCATTTTCATTCTAAAAATAATTTGCTGCTATTGTTTCTAGTCCCTGGTCTTAAACAGGCTCATGGGATTAAATTTTTTTAAATTAACTTATTAATTTTTTGTTTGTCATCTTGTATTATTTTCTTATCAACGCCTATATATTGAAGATGTGGTTTGGTGTTGATTAGTGATTTACCATATTCTTGTGTTTAAAAATATATAAAAAAAGCAGTACTTTTTATTAATTTATTTTTAAATTTTTACATGAAATAGCCTTAATATCATGTTTGTATGATGATAATACATTTTAATTAGTTGTAAATATTATTTCCACTTTTGGTACTTGAATGGAAGAGGTGCTGAGGTAGGTGGTCCGCGTTAGGTTGACAGTCTACACTTAGTGGTCCGTGGTAAGGGAGAGTTTTAGAACCTACTGCCTCATCGATGTACCAAGGGTTCTTGTATCTTCACATTTCCCAGGAAAAATGTTGTGCACATGACCCCACCTGATATCTGTTTGGGGATTCATACAAACCATGACATTCTTAATTATTTAAATTTCTCGTGTTTATCTGCTTTAGGTCTAGATATCTACTTCGGTAATTTGTGTTTAAAAAAACACTCAATTTATTATTTTGGACCATGCTTCACACAATTCTTCAAAGTAACTTTGTTGTTGAAATTAAAACAAAAAAGGAGCATGACATTTTATCTTTGATTTAGGTATTTTCTGACATTTAATATGTAAGTGTTGGTATGACAAAAAAACAAACAAAATAAAACTAAGAATTAATTTTTAATATAAATGTGTTACATTTGCTGACATACTATTCATGAAAATATTATTAGACCTAAACTGTGCAGAATGGAATATTAAAGTGTTTACCAATTACCTTGGAAGGATGAGTTGGTTTCCTATCACAGAGATGATTAAAGTTATTACCTATTTTTCTGAGAGACTAGAATAGGCTCATTTTCAACTGCAGACCTTCATTGATTGAAGGGTTTAAGGTGCCACTCTGTGTTAGACTGGACTGCTGATGACGGGGAGATTGGGGTTCTAATCCAGGTTGTGCCTGCTTAGAGTTTTTTTTTTTCCAAATGGTTACCAACTCTCTTTCCACGCAAATGCAGGTAGATAAATTACCTCTTGAATACTTCCTTCCACATCCATACCTCATTAGAGTAAGTATCATAAATGTGTATAACCTAAGACGCCTTGATAAAAAACAACTGCCTGGTAAATTTCTGTAGATTTGACTACCTTGGTGTTTTTTTAGCACCGCATCTTACTACCTCTTAAAGTTGTATGTACATGTACTGATTGATCTCAAGAGTTAGGGATATGGAAGGTTGAATTAGAAGAAGAGTATCTGCACTAGCACGGAGGTAGAGTGTAAAAACCACCCTCATTTTATCCAACCAGGATTCGAAGCCTGATCTTCCTATTGTCGGCAGTCTAATCTAACACAAGTGACACCTTAGACCATGCGGCCACCGAAACAGGTACCTTCAGGCACTTTCACACTTATGCAGATGCAAATATACTGATCAATATTTCTTTTGAATTGCCCAATTGACCAAAGAGACTAATCTGTGGTTGAATAATCTAGGGTGTCACTATCGAAGTAGACTGGATTCATAGTGATGTTGAGATCCGGTGTTTAAATGCGGGTCTGGTGTACCGAGGATGGATTTTTACTCTCCCGCCATGCAAAAGTGTATACACTTTTTATAAATTCAACCTCCTCATCCTTAACTCATCATTGTAATTAGTAAATTAGTGTATATCTCGAACAGCTAAATGATGTGCTAAAGAAAAATATGCTAACATTTAGTTGTAATTTCTAAATTTTTTTAATAGCAAATCTAGAATTAATGTTGAATCAATTCAGAATTGAAATAAATTAATATGTGAATTAGCTAACCTCACAATTATATTTACATAAATATTTTGTATTTGAGATTCCAGAGCTTGTATAAAAATCAAGATGTATTTGATAAACTAAATTTGGCCTAACTCTAGTAAAATGGTATATATCTATCTGTTTGGGACAATATGTACACCTGTTCTCTCCCTATTATTCATGTTGTAATACGTTATTTAGAGAAAGAAAGAGATACATATAAGTAATTTTATTGTTTTCTAGTCCTAAACTGCTTCAAATAAACAACCATCTGAATAAAATCTAACAAACCCACTTTAAGCTTAATTAACCAGACTATGGTGACCATTGGAATAATTTCCTTTAGGGAAAAATATGTATGGCACCACCGAGAATTGAACCATGGCTCAACTAAACTAGTGACCAGAAATACTGACAAAGAGGCTGTCAACATACCCACTTTAAAAGACCTTATAAACTAAAATGTGATAGAGAAAAATTGAACACTTTTTTTCAAAGTGAGTGTACAGGAAGGAAGTGGTCAGGTTATAAGAAAGCCTGCTATGTTATATCTGGTTTGTGAAGCGGCTTACTGTGAAAATAGTTGGGTTCACTTTGAAATGGGATCGTTAATTTGGTTTGCTGGCCTTGCATGTTTGCCTAGATTTATTCTGAGCACCGACATTTGGACCAACTGTTTTGTTGTTCGTTTAAAATTAGGCAATTCCAGTTCACTAGTTGACCAAGTTGTCGAAGATTATGGTATACATAAAATAACAAAGGTACATTTCAAGTCATACTTCAGCCCATTGCTACAGTAGATATGATTTACCTGCTTTGGTGGCCGCATGGTTTAAGATGATACACTGGCAATAGACTATACTGCTGATGACGAGGAGATTGGGGTTCGATCCTGCTCTGGTGTACTGAGGGAGATTTTTCCTAAATATGCTCTACTTGATCTCATGCAAATGTGAGTACACTTCCTCTAAATCCAACCTTCCTCATCCCTGATCCAATAGTGTAATTAGTACATTAGCGTATAACCCGAACGGGTATTAAGAAGTGATGCTAATGTTTATTATATATTATGATTTGAATTGTTATTTATATCCAAGACGTCTACAGTTATTTTCAGATGGGGAGTTTTATCATTTCCAGCATCACGATGTACCAAGTCAAGCAGAACGGAAGGCTTACAAGCATTTGAAATTACTAAATCGGGACGAAAGGGTGAGTCGGATTATGTCCACAACACATTTAAAGTAATCTATCTAGTTTTGTAACACACTAGAACAGTATTTTAACAACATCCAGACCTGCGTATGTGGTCACGCGGTTTAAGGCGTCGCTCACAATATACTAGATTGCCGACAGCAAGGTTCAGTTCCGAATCCTTATTGGGTCTATTGAGATTTTTTCCCCCTTACACACCACACACATGCAGGTAAATTTCCTCTAAATTACACCTAATCCCTACCTCAGTGTAAATATGTAGAGAGCTTGGACCGAATGATAATGTAAACAAGAATTATTAAAAAAACACTGTATTAGCAGAACCAAACAAGTATGTTTGTTTTGAAAATAATTGCGATATTGGCCTCTTAAAAATGACTCTATGCTTTAACTAACCTTGGATCATTTTAAATAGAAGACAATTTTAAAGACTTAACTTCATACACAAAGTAGGAAAGGCCTTAGATAACTTATCTCTGTTCTTAACACCTGCGAAACAGATGGTTTCTAGCACACCGTACAATGCTGCGATATCAACATGATTAATAGCAATTTTTTATATACAAAGAAGCTCAATTTTTTTTTATGTTTACAAAAAGTTAAATTAAAACTAATTAACTTAATAAATACCTCTTGATCATGTTTGCAGTGGTTTCAAATCAAACACTTGATATTTACTTAGCAAACATTAAATACAGCCAAGGAAACGCTAATGTTTAAATTAAAATTACACATGTGGGCACACGAATGTGTTAAATTTAAAAATTATAGGTGAAAATGTGTGTATTATTATTATTATATTATTATTATTATTATTATTATTATTATTAGCACCGCGTCTTACTACCCGTTCGGGTTATACACACTTACGCTAATGTGCAATGGTAGGGTGATTGTGAGATGAAATGGAGGACCTACAGTTTAACGTGGAATCCGAACCACGGTAGAGGCCTGGCATTCCTCACATTCACAAGTTGTGATTAATACACGTCTTGTCAGAGATGAAGGAAGGGTTTGGCAATCAGATAGATCTGTGCCGGGACCGAGGATTGAACCCCGGACCCTTAGCACCGAAGTCTGACACCTTACTCCTAGACCACCAGGTCACCATGTGTGTAGTAAATTACTAGGAAAGAGCTCATGGGAGGGAATGAATTTTGTGAGGAGCATATTAAAATACTACGAGGAGAAACAGGATAAGGAATGAAACTATCCGGAAAAGAGTAGGAGTACATAGAGAGAAAGCAAGACTGAGTTGGTATGAGCATGTAATGAGGATGGAAAATAGGGAACAACAAAGAGAATTAT